>CM068708.1:11054455-11476955 GCA_035079005.1 Fraxinus americana | reverse complement strand
TATGAAGTTGGGCCTAAAGTCAAAGGCTTTATTTCAGATTGCAAAACAATTTTTATACGTGGGTTTGTCTCAAAGCTTTTCATAATTTCATTTCGTTTTAATTTTGAACTGCGAAACTAATTTATTAATGTAATTTTTGTATCAATTTTCCTGTATGTATATATATTTTTAGTGTGTTATAGCATTCTGTTTAACCCTCACTTAAAAGGTTTTACTTCCTAACTGGCAAGTTACAATAAAATAGGAAATTGGTATAAACCAATTGATTTATTGAAGATAAGCTGGCTTTGTTTAGTGTTTGAAGAACTGTTGGAATGCTAAAGAACATATGAATTAGTAAACATGATGCAGCACCAGTAATAGTGGATTTTGATGAAGGTTAATGGAGGAATCCGAGCCTAAGCAAACTAGAGGCAAGACAGACGGTGAAGGATGCAATAGTAAGAATACTGAAATCTAGGAGGGTATAGATCACAGCGCCATTACTGAAGTCAAAAATCAATTGAAATCTCATTTCCTGAACGACCATGTTGAGCTATAAATAACGATAGGTCTTGTCAAAGTCTTCTTTTTATATACTATTAGACGAGAGATTAACAGTGGATTTTACCCATACCTTCCTCGAAGAAATAACTTAAAGAAATTACTTGTTTTCACTTGAACTTTTATGGTGGAACTGTAACTATTTATGGTTCAAACTATGGATTTGCTTTCTGCTAGCTTCATTGATATTGAACGAATTTCCGTCTATCACTTCTCTGCATTGGACAGTGTCCTAATTGCCACACACATGAGGTACTATTTATTCGTAGGAAAGATGCATCTCTTTTCTCGTCCCATATTCCATTGGGGCTTAAGTTGTCAACTCCCTCTGTTATTCATCAATGTATTCTTCAGCAAACATAGCAGGGCACTCTACAAATAATAGCATTTGGATCAAACATATAAGCCTTGTGACACGTTTGATATGTTAGATTGGCGGACATTATCATCATATACCCATGACAAATTATGGCTTCGTTTGCATTCGAGTGTACAAGTAATATACAAGCAGTCAGGGACTGGCATGAAATCTATTGGCTGCAAGTCCCCCTTGGATTTTTTAGGTCAACACATTCAATATGCATTATTGAAGGCTAACGACAAACTCCATGTTTTAACCCATGGGATGCACATTTATACCTAATATACGATCTCCACCATCCATTGAGTAAAATGAAGAAATGTAAAGGAAAAATGAAGAATTTAGGTGGTGTATTTATTGTTTGTGTCAAGTGTTCACAATTTTTCCTTACTTTTTCCTCACTGCATTAATGTTTTTTGAATTTTCTTCATGCTAAGAGCATATGTTTTGAATGATATAATTGTAATGCTTTACATCCTTAAAACGTCATATATTTATGGTTACTGCTGAAAATGATTGATAATTATCTATCTTCAATAGTTCTTTAAACTCACCATCATTGAATAATATTTGTACATACAAGTTGTTTCTAAGCTCTGATGTGGATTTTTTCCATGGTCGCAGGCATGCTTATAATATGGTGTTACATAAATATGGGGAGAAACTCTATTCCGGACTTGAGTCAACAATGACATTCCACCTCCAGGAGATGTGTAAATGTATTGAAGTTGCTTCTGGTGTTTCATTTTTAGAGGAGCTGAATACAAAATGGACTGATCACAATACTGCACTGGAGAATCCGTGACATGCTGATGTACATGGATAGGACATATGTTCCTTGCAACAACAAAGCCCCTGTCATTGAGCTTGGGTTAAATATTTGGAGGGACGATGTAATTCACTCTAGCAATATGCCGATCAGGCTTCAATACACTCTTCTTGATCTTATATATAGGGAACGTACTGGTGAAGTTATCAATAGAGAGCTGATGAGAAATACAATTAAAATGCTAGTGGAATTAGGATCTTCAGTCTACCGAGAAATCTTTGAGAAACCTTTCATTGCAGTTTCATCTCATTTTTATGGGATGAAGTCTCAGGAATTTATTGAGAGCAGTGATTGTGGGGACTATCTGAAGGAAGCTGAAAGATGTCTGGAAGATGACATATCGAGGGTATCACACTACTTGGATGAAAAGAGTGAAGCCAAGATAATTTCTGTCGTAGAGAAAGAGATGATTGCCAATCACATGCTTAGACTAATTCACATGGAGAATTCAGGCTTGGTAAATATGCTTCTTGATGATAAATATGATGAATTATCAAGAATGTACAGCTTATTTCGCCGGGTTCCTAATGGTCATTCTATAATCCTAGATTTAATGACACCTCACATTAGAAACACTGGTAGGCAACTTGTTACTGATCCTGAGAAATTGAAGAATCCAGTGGAATTTGTTGACTCCCTTTTTGAGAAAAAGGATAAGTATGATAAGATCATAAGCTCTGCATTCAACAATGACGAGACCTTCCAGAATGCATTGAACTCTTCGTTTGAATATTTCATCAATTTGAATCCTCATATGCCTGAGTATATATCATTGTTCGTTGATGATAAACTGTGCAAAGGACTTAGAGTGGAAGAAGAAGATATTGAGATAATTCTTGACAAGGTAATAATGTTGTTTCGTCATCTCCAGGAGAAAGATATATTTGGGAAATACTATAATCAACATTTGGCAAAGCAACTCTTGTCAGGAAAATCAGTCTTTGATAATTCTGAAATAAGTCTGATTGTTAACCTGAAGACTGAATTTGGTATCAATTTACTTCAGAATTAGAGGGAGTTTTACTGACATGAAGACCGCACATGAAGTTGCTGGGATTATATGCAGCCTATGGTGCAGAGATGGGAAATGGCACAAGAGACAAGACGGGATGGAGGCAAGAGGAAGCCCCATATGGAGGATGCAATAGTAAGAATACCAAAATCTAGTGAGAATATAAATCAGAACGTCGTTGCTGAGGTTACAAAGCAATTGCAATATCTTTTCCCGACCAACCTTGTCGAGTTATTAAATTATATCAATATCTTGCTTGAAGAATTAACTTCCAACACATTTTACTCGTTTTTGGTTGAACTTTTATAATGGAACTGCACCTATTTACCTGTTCAAGACTATGGTTTTGATTCCGGCAAGCTTCATTTCAATTGAATGAATTTCTATCTTAAGTTTTTTAACTTGCCACACACGAGGTACTATTTGATCATTGGAAAGAAGCCACTCTTTTTTCCATAGTGAATCCCGTTCTTTTCCTGTATTGAGTTAATAAGTAGAAAACTATTAGTTGCTCAAGGTTGTGATTCAACACAGATACTCGATCTTAGGACCATCACGGGTACGGCCATCCTTCCCTGTGACTTGAGTTGCCAACTCTCCGTCACGACTTGAGAATTAACTTATTTATGGCACCGTCATTTGAGGATTGATAGTGCAATATTTCCTTTTTCTTTTCTCAAAATCCATGAAAGGGTCAATTTAAATTGGCTAGCTTATAAGACCATTCTTGGTGTACAGAATTTTTTTTTTTTTTTTTTTTGGTCAAATTTACAGACCACGCACAACACAGGTGGGATTCGCATTTTTTGGAATAGTTTATTGACAATGGGACCCACATCCATCTAACACATCTGGTGGAATTCTGTGAAATTTTTCTGTACACATGCATTTTCCCTTATAAGTTCGTGTCGGGTCAAAGGACCCTTTTTTGAGGGTTAATATATACTTACTACAGTGTTTATTAGTTGCACTACGTTTTGATTCTATTTATCATTTCCATTCTTTGCTTAATGAAGCATTTTTATGCTTTCTAATTTTTAACATTTAATTAATTAGCATTTCTCATCTTTGTTAACACTTCTCGTCCAAAAGGACCGTCGGGAGGGCATAAAATAACTTATTTACCAATTTTCCACACCATTGTAACCCCATCTGCAGTAGGAGAAGTTTCAACTGTCCTATCAATGAACACGTCATTGTTTGTGGAATAATGTTGTTCATAATGAGGACTACCGGTAGTCATCTTATGCATTAACAAACTGTCACATGTATGCCGCGTAAAGTGATTATGATGATTTGTGAAAAAGGTTAGTGGTTTGTTTTAGTATTAAGTACTCTTGAAATTATAGTAATTGGTAAGTATCTTCGATGTGAGACATACTTAAACTTTATAATTTGTTTAGTGAAAGCGTGTCCTAGGATTAGTTCACTCGTTCTTTTGTTTGTTCCTTAATTTCTTCAGAAGTTGAGATTATCTTATATTTTTTTTATTTAATTAGTGATTTTCTTTTAGTTTCGTTATATATATATATATATAGTAGGAATTTTATCATCAGTTCATGCCTGTAGCCCTCAGCAGGGTTCGCCACAGCATTATTATCCAATGGTGTAAAATGATCTAAAGCAAGTTTTTTATCACATTACAACGACAATGTGCAAAGAATTAAGTGCTTTTAACAATAATTTAAGTTTAATTCCTAATAAATTTTGGGTCGACTAAATCTCATTTGCCAATGCCTTCTCATCATCAGAGGTGCCTAATGTTATCTTCAAGAAGTTGAATTCAAACTGCTCTTTTATCACAAATGAAAGCAAAAGCAGAAGACACAGAAGGAGTATCTTTTACTGTTAAAGAAAGAAAAAGGCTTGTTTGACGCTACTGACTGGATTGGACAAATCAACAGATTTTGTCGCTCTTTAATTCTGTCCAATCCTAGGTGTAGCCCAATGTACTGAACGTGGCAACTTGTCCTCATTCACGAGTTTGCAACAGCCTTCTGTTATGATTTTGCTGGAAGGAAAGTAAATAATATCTTCACACAATGTTTGATGTTGAAGAAACTCAATTAGAATGAGAGGAAAGACAAAATACTGTTACATTTGCAACAAACCCAGAAAAATAAACGAATCAAAACCAATCAAATCTTCGAAAGTTTTGCTATGGCTACACTATTTCCTTGTACTTCCTCTGATCTGTATATATGGTGGAACATTGTTGCACTGGGAGCATTTTCGATGGCAGCTCCTAACGATTCTACTAATTTACATATTATAGCATGTTTGGTATGGAGGATTGAATAGTACTCGACACTGTTAAAGAAAGAAAACGAACTGCTCAATTATGTCCAATACTTCGTACCAAACATGCATAGAGCTTTCGGTGAAAACCTCTAAACAGGAGGAATGCCCTAAAACAAACCACATAGAACGCCTGCAGCCTAGGTTTTTAGTGTACCAAGCTGTGTCCATCTTTGAATGCCAATTGCCCTAATCTTATCTGATGAAGAGATGCCCAGATTTTATCAAGTCTTATTATGGATTGGGTCTGATCCTCGTCGAACTCTTCTTTTGCTTGACTGGTTTGGATCGAATTTCTTGCTTAAAGGTGCTGGTTTCTTATCTGTGTCGAGTGTACTCTGATTCTTTACCCTTAATCGACGATCTTCTCTGCTTTGTCTAAGAGCGAGGTCTGCACTTCTCAAGCCACAAACTTCTTGCGGGCGAAATACTAATAATCCTACACAAATGAACAAGGCAAATGCCCTATGGATGTATAGAGCCATAGTTCTTTGGGAAAAACTAGAAAATGAGAAGTTTGTTTTGATTAAGAATGCTGAGAGAAAAATTGAGGTTTGAATCCTATGTCTCCATTCCTGTAGATTTATGCTTGTGACGTTGTCTTAAGAATTTGTAGGGCAATTTAAAGGATAAAGCAGGAGGGTCCCAGAATCCATATAGGAGTTTTAGATTCATTTCCGGTTATAAAATTGCAATCTAAGCAAATTAAGGCAATAAGGCTGTTATGAAAGAATCTGATTGGAACGAATAAAGACAATTGGAACAAAACCCAATAGAAGCTAAGCATCTTTTTTCATTTGTTTCCCTACATCTCTTATCATTTGATCTGCTTTTGTCTTCTACACAAAGACCAATCCAGTTACCTTGGACTCCCAGTCATCCTGCCACATCATCAACCATGCTTACGTTTCCACGTAACATAAAACTCTCTAGTCGGTCCCAAGCCCAAATAATGGAAGAGTGAAGAAATTTGCAGGTTGATAGCAGTGTAAAACTATATCACATCTTATGACATGAATCCTTATATGCAAATTGATCCATGTAATCAACCACCCTAAATTCAATGGGAAGAGCAGAGTAAGGCTCAGCTTTGTCATCTTTGTCATCATTCCAAGCTCGAATAGATTGATAGATAACGTAGAACCTTACTATTGTCGAATCTAAATTTATTGACAATAATTGTACAAGGCTTAGTTTGTTATTGTTGTTCGAAGCCAAAATAAAGAAGCTTCATCACACTTATGACCGAATTCTTATACGAAAAAATATTAATACATTTCAAATTTAATGGGAAATAAGACTTAATTTATTATCGCCTTTGCGGTTATGAATCTTCTTTGGTTATTAGAGTGTGTTTGGTAGAGATTAAAATCGGATTAAAATTGAAAAACTAGTCGTTATTGTTGACTTTTATTAGACGGGTTGGACCCAATAACGACTATATTTTCAATTTTAACTGAATTTTTAGTGATACCAAACAAGCTCTAAGAAAGAAGGTTTAGCTTGAGCAGCCAAAATCGAAGGTCTCTAAGAAGGATAAGCTAGCAGTCATAAAAGCAAAATGGGTAGAATAAAAAAGATTGGTACCAGACATTAGCTTTATGCCATTTTGAATATCTCACTTTAGAATTCCAAGCTCTCTTATCTATGCAACAACAAAAAACCAGTGTTGGTTTCTTGTGCCAAATGTGTTCCTTTTATGCTTTTCTTTCTTCTTTTCTTTTCTATTTTATTTTTTATTTTTTCCACTCAATGTTTTAATGAAGATCCCATTCAAGTGTCCCTTTCTCTTGAAGCCGAGAAAAATAAATTTATTTTCCCAATTAACCAAGCAGACCCTCTTTTTCTTTATCCACCATTTTTTATAGTAATTAATTTCAAAAATAGATGCAACTTGGAACATTCTAAAGCACACCTTCTGCTTTATTTGAACTTGCATTGATGAGATTCACTGTTATATTAACGCTAAGGAATTTGTTGTTCATGATTGTAAGGTATATGATTCGAGGTTCGTCTCTATGTTTGACCTTCCAAAATTATAATTTAGAAACATTGAAGTAGAATTTATATTTTTGTAACAATAAATACTAGAAAATGATAAGCAAAATATTACAAGTCTATTATTTGAGTCTCATATGTGCGAGTTTTTATAAAGCGAGTCAAATATGTATGTATTTCGAGAGACGGTAATTTATCCTACGGTGAAATCCTTCTTGAGGTTGTTCGATAATTTTTATGTATCCTATCATTTCATTGAAGAGAAACTCATTCATTGCTGTCTAGAACGATAATTCATTGTCATTTTCCTTAGTATATTACTCACTGCCAACCATTAAATCATTCTCAAACATCTTCTCCTCCTTGATAACCAGACTAAACACTCTAAGCTACATTAAAGAGATCGAGATAATAATCTTGTAAGCGTGATCCTTATTCTCGTGGTTGAAGGCAGCACGCTCGTTTATTTGCGGCTATATCAAGATGTTCAACTGCGAAGTCTGAAAATTTAAGTACAGTAAAATTATATAGAAGAGAAAGAGAAATTTTGATACACATAAGAATAAACACCCACTGATATCGACTTGTGCCTAAACTTTTTTTCCAGCCAACATGGTTAATCAAAAGTCGTACACAGTTAAATCAATAAAGCATTGTTAATTACCTATTTTGGTGCTTTTAGTACGGGTACGGACTATCTTAAGTTTGATGTACTACTTTGTTAGATACTCTAAAGTACACTTGCACTATTTAACCCACGAAGGGTTTATAGTATCTTTTGAGTTATGATCAAATTATAAAAGAAAGCGAAAGATAGTTGGATTCGATCAATTGATGATTGTACCTTTGTTTGAACAAAGGGGCCCCACTTAATCAGACCAATATGCTTCGGTAAAATGGAGTAATTAAACATGAGAAAATCCAAAAAAACCAATAAAAACATTATTTCTTCTCTTTATTTCCGAATGGTCCAGTCTCTTAAAGCAAAGGTGATTTTGAAAGACAAGGCGGGACACTGCAAATGGAATGTCTCACAAGAAAAATCTAAAGGAGATGCTTGCTCTACTCTGAGATTATTCCATGTTCCGACCTATTTATTATATAAGAAAAAGGAAATATACGTCTACAACAATAAATTAACTCAAATTACGCCTGATTCTTAATATATTTTAAGTTCACTTTATTATTATTATTTCACTTTATTATTATTATTATTATTATTATTATTATTATTATTATTATTATTATTAATTTGAGAATGGGAAGTTATAATTCAGTTTTGACATAACCTTCAATGTTAGCACTTGCAACAGGAGAACAAGTTACAGTAAGCAAATGCCCTGAAACTAATCAGTAAAGAACCAATCACTAACATGTAAATCTCTCTCCATCTCTATTCTATCCTATGGAAAATACAAACCTGTCTACAATATGGACAGAAAACTGTACGATTATAAGCGTTATGCTGTATTGTAAGATAATAATAAGCTCGTAATGTACGAAGCTAGAATTTATATCCACCCCAAAGGGCCAAAGCCCCCATCCATGTACCACTTAGCGTATGTTTCCTATGCAGTATTGAATAGCAGCACCTTAAATACAATCGAAAACTACTTGGCAGTCTTCCTTCTACCCATAAATACAGGATAGACTCGTGTTCTCCCAAAAGGCTATGAGTATCTATTGACCCGTGTAACTATATACTTTCCTTTCTCGAGATCGTAAATAGTCTTCAACTGAGGATTTCTCCACTTTGACACAAACCATGCACCAATTAACACAAGGAAAATTCCGAATATAAGCAGCAATGCTGAATAGTTCCCACTTACTACAAGGTCAATCCTGTTAGAATGCTGCAAATCCAACTTAGCTGTGCTCTGCAAGACGAAAGCTCCCAATGCCCAGTCAAGGGGGATATTCTGTACTTCATTAGCGCATCCAAGTCTGTACACGCATGGCATTCAATGAATGAAATTTGGTCGACAGACAAATACTTTCAAAATCTGTTTGGTAAGATGGACTATAGGACACAAAATGAAAAATAAGCTAAAATATTGTCTATTATACTGTCCAGTCCCATGCAATCATGTGTACCAAACATATCCTTGTAAATTTCTCCCCTTTTACGTTTTCTTATTTCCTTTTTGACAGTTCTTTCTTCCATCTTGCTTTCCATTAGTTAAGGGTGGAACATGTTACAACTAGAAGGCCAAACGATTATGACAAAAATATGTTGATAAAACTGGTATGTTTCTGGGTGGTCACTGATTAAATAATACCTCTCATCATCCAAAGCCATTCCAAGACTGTCATGCAGTAGGGCCACAATATATGCAGAAGAGAAGCAATAGCGATGCAAATCCTCATCCTCAAGAGACTGGTATTTCTTCTTCAATTTTGACCAATCCTCTTCACAAAATTGTTGTCCAGCAACCAAGAGATCAGAAAGAAAGGCTCTCGGGGCCAAGCCAAAGAACTATTTAAAGAAATAGAGAGAAAGAAAGTTTAAAAGAGGTCCTCCTGAAAACCAGAATTCCAAAATGAGAAAAACAGCCAAATTTTGGCTAAGCTCGAAAGCAAGTAAAACTTGCATTCGAGTAATTTTTTATTTCAAACATGAATACATACATTAATTTTTTCTTAATTTTAATTAAAACAAGAGTTACTGATTTTTTAAGCAACTCTTACCTAACTATCAACATAAGTAACTTCAAACTTATATAAGTAAACTTTTAAAACTTGTCAAAAATTATCTAAGAACCAAAATGAATGTGCAACCTTCGAAGTGTAGAAGAAATTTTCTGTAGCCAAAAAATTTCCTTGGAGCTTGGGTATAAATGTTGATCCTATGTAGCAGCTTTGATAAGAGCATCTATCTGCATTTCATGTATAAACAGGTTTACGGCTGAATACTCTACTGTAGTATGTAGACAAAAAAAACACAGAATTGCGGACTATAATGAAAAACATAACAATGAAACGTCTAAAGAAAATACCTTTCCCTTTCTGCATCAACTTTAATGAGGCAGATCTGCACTCAGAGAAATTACCCTTTGGAGAAAGTTTCCATGTCCCTTTGTCATGCAAGTACCCTCGAGGAGTACAAGGATCCATAGGTTTCACCTGTTGAAGAGATTTGACACCTGCATTAAAGAAAACTAAATCAAAGAACAGTGAAAATTATGGTATTTTAGTCCGTGTAATAGTAAAACCGGCGGCGTTAAAAAGAATAAGTCAAAGTCTTGTTTGTCGTACCACTGTCTGCATCAAACATGCACATACTGTCCTAAAATCAAATGAAAAAAAAAAATTTGGGCCATTATCAGAACTAAAATTAAAAAGGTCTGGTCTGGTATATAGCGAAAGGCGAAAGGTGGGTACTCATTAATGTTTTCTTCACCCCGAACCACTTTCTAATTGGATTATTGTATCAGTATAACAATGTACAATATCTTGAGGAAGTGAAATGGCAACAAATTTCCAAAATCAATTTAAAGCGACAAGAAGTTGTCAGAACTAGTTCTACATCTGAAGAAAGGTTCACATGAAATAAACTCGTTTTAAACAGCATTAGGTCATAGTAATTTTGGTCCTCTTAAAATGAGAGTTCTTTAAGGTTATGTAAAACATGCCTCAACTATTTATCCTCAACTCTTATTTTATCCATTCTAGTATGACCACGTATAAAATCATAAATTATCATTAGTTCTAATAACGATTATGAACAACCTGCCTTTTAAATCAGTGTGCGTCTTCCAATCACATAGAATCCTATAATACTACTACGTTTCGTTCGACCCACTCCAATTCTAAAATTGTATCCTAATAATCAAAACTAAACACCTAAAAGTCTTTGAGACAACACGATCCTGTGCTATGATTTTATATTGTCCGAAACACAACCAATAATAAAGAACATTTTGACTTGACTTACCCGTCTCTTGGCCTCTTGAAACGAGAGATTCCTTCAGTAATTCAAGTGCGACATTCTGCAAAAATTAGAACCAGTTATGGATACCTGAACTGCATAGCTGAAATCTACAGATACCCAAAACAATACAAATATTCAAAGGGAGAGACCCAATTCGTAGTGGGGAAAACCCCACGACCCCTTGGGGATATCCTGCACTTGGAAGCAAAAAACATACAAATTCTAGGAGTCAACAGAAAGGTTCTTGCATCCCACATTCATAATAAATCAATATCAAACACAAAATACTTAAAACTCCACGGAGACAATACCAGTACTAACACCAAGATATAGAAATTGCTTCAAAAGAAAGATTACCTGTCCAAACTGAAGAAAGCTGTGACTGTAGAGGTTGTAAGTGAAATTACCAAATTTAACTGTTCGAGAGTACTCAGGAGGCATTGGCTCGTTTGAGAAAAAGGTAATCTGAAACAATTATGCACACATTATTATCAAGATCTGTAAAATGAATCTCAAATGTAACAGAACAATAACGCCATGTCTAATAGGGAGGATTAAATAGGACTTGACACTAATAATGCAAAACAAAATGAAAATATCTTGTTTATTATACTATCTAGTAAATGAACATATATCATATCGCATGGTCCACTTGGCGGAGAGTATTAGAGTAACCAAGTAATGAATGACATTGTTCATCTCTAACACAATGAACAATCACAATAAACAAATAATAATTTAAAAATGGATTTTGAACCTGAGCCGAAGCACCACCAAGTTCAATAATCCCAGTTGTTTTTGCAGGATCACCTCCAAGTGTTCCAAGAGCATAATTTGCGACAACCCAAGCATATAAACCTTCATCAGAGCCTTGAGCAATTGAAGAATTAGATGTTAATAATTGGAAATCTCTAAGATCAAAACTTAAAAAATAACACTGATGTGCAACAATGTGCAGAAATAAACACAAACATGTACAGAGAGAGGTGGAATTTAAAATAAAAGCATATAATATATCCTAAAAGCTATCAAAGAAATCTAGGCAACTAAGTACAGATATATGAAGAGAAATTTCAATCCAGACACTGCTAACATTTTGCCTCCTCGACTCACAAGAAGTTTAACATTTTTGTTGAACAACACAAATAATCCATTAAATTGTATCCACAACCTCTACCCAACACCAACTATCCAATTCAGGAGTTGCTTAACAAAGCTTTTGATAAAAGTTTTTGTAGATTTTGATAAATTGATGAAATATGAATTGAAAAGTTGATAAAAATTGTGGATTCAATGAAATGCATGGTTAAAATTAACGAGTTGAAAAGTTGATAAAAATTTTAGTGAAATTTATCGAATGAGCACTCAATACTTATCCATTATCCACCACACAAAACTCTAATGAAGCATTTGGTATGAAGGATTGGATAGCAGTAAACAATATTAAAGAAGACAAATAAGTCATTATAAAGTCCAGTCTTGCCAAACATGCACTAATTAATTCAAGTGAAGTCCATAATTAACATCAACCTGAACATTACGTTTTCCGTTTTACTGCTTTCAAGCTAGCTGCAACAATTAACATTTACAGCCATCGAATAAAAGCTAAAGTCACATTTCAAGATTTTTGCTTTTGAATCAAATCAATTGGCAAGATCCACATTGTTCCATGAATTCAATTTGAACGAACGAACATATCAGTATCTATTTTCAATATCAATAGTAAGAAAAGCGCAAATCAAAATCAAATCAAAGCAAGAAAGCACAATGCCGTTTTCTGTACCCGAGATGACAGTTGCCCAATCATCTTGGAAGCTAAAACCAGACCCTCTCAAAACCCTACGGCATACATCCAAGATCTTCTCTTGATCCTCTTTCTTCAACAATCTCATCCCGGCAGTCGCCATTAACCGAATCTCAGCCTCTCCCCGACCCTCCCTAGCCACATTCTTCTTTGCAAACTCCACCAGTTCTGCTACTGCGGCCCCAGCCCTTTCGGGTTCCTCCGCATAGGCCGACAATCCCGGATTCACCTTCATCGATACCAACCCTTTCTCCGTAAAATCAAGCACCAAATTCCCACTCCTGACCTCGTACTTAAACACGTGAATCCTCGTCCCTGTGCTTCCCCCATCGATCACCACCATGTATTTTGTATATTGCCTAATTTTGTTCGGAAAAAACAATATGCAGCAAAACAATATGACGGCTATGGAAATTGAAGTGTATAGCAAAATTCTTGATCTGGAGTTTGATTGTTTGCTGTAGAAGCTTCGATAAACAGGTCGGTTCGATCGTAACTGGAGCTTAACCTGATCCATTTTGTCTTCAAATCTACGATTCACTGAGCGGGCAATGGATCGGCGCATGAAAAATTAAAGATTTGTGAACCATAGGATAATAGTAAATACAGTAACGAATCAGACAAACTAATAATCATATGGTTTCACAAATTTCTTAAATTTGGGCACGAAGAGATTGAGAGAGCTTCTGATAAAATGTAAGCCCTTTCCCTCTCTCCGCGTGCTTGTGTATTTTTTTTTTTTCCTTTTGCCTCTTGTTTGTTTCCTTTCTTGTTTTTGTACAATTATTTGAGAAGAACGATGAATATCTGTGGTAATGTGGGATTTTTGCTTATTTTTTGAGGAAAATGTTTCCGTTTATATACTCGCTTATTATATTTTTCTTAAAACCAGAAACAGTTTACGCGGTTTCTTGCAGTTGTCAAATGCAAATGCCAAAGTTAAAAAACAAGAATAATGACTAATATAAATTCATGAAATTTAGAATTTTTGTCAAATTATGACTCGTATTTACATCCTTTTTGAAATAAAATGAAGCACTGTTGGATGATATCGTGGGGATCACATCCAATAACAGAAGTCTGGTAAAATTAAAATGGGAGCTCGATGTAAGATAGTCAAAATGAAATGCTGAAGTAGAATTATCTGAAAATAAAAAAAAAAAAAATTAATTCAAAAAACAAGATTGTTTAAATATTCATGTGTATGTTATATTAAGATTATTCGAATTTTTTTACCTTAATTCGATGGTCAATTCTTGAATTAATTTTGAATCACGAACTTTCAACTTTTTGGATTATGAGCTTCCAACTTTTAATTCAAAAATCTTGATACTTCAAACCTCCAAGTTTGTATAATATTCTCCAAAGTCACAATTACACATATGGGTGGACACATTCTTTTTGGGGAAAATTTGTAGTAGCGGTCTCAAACCTTTAGAATTTTTACAGACTTTACCTTAATATTTAATTTGTACTACTAGCGATTTCAAACCTTTGAAAAATTAGCACCTGAAATCCAAATTGATAGAAACGGTTAGTTCCACCATTAGTTGACCTAAAAATGAAAAAATTAAATATTTTGACCAATTTAAACATGGGTATTTTCGTCAATCACATATTAATAATTAAAATAGTTAAATTAAAATCCAAAAAGGCAAAAAACTACCCCACCACACCACACCTCACCTCCACGCCAAATCCTTCATCAGGTTGGTCACAAAATTCAACCACCGTCGACCATTGCCATAGCAACACCAGTGTTGGACCTTTACCATTGTCGGAGCAACACTAATATTGGGGATCAGAAGTGGCCCTCAAACTTGTTGCTCAACTTTTGGTTGTACACATATTGTTAGTGAACAAGAACCAGCAAAAAAATTAGTTATAGCATAGCCTCACCTACTGTGAGATGACCCAACTCAAAATTGATAACACGCATAAGAATTTACATGATTCTTCATTCATTGTTAACCCTTACCCACTGACTTGTGTTGGAGATATGCAAGATTCAGAGGGTAAAAATAAAATTGGGACTGTTGATGATTGAATCCCATATTTCGGCTATGCTAGGATTTCTACTCGGTGTCCGAGGCTTTCACAGACTAAATCGAGGAATTGGGTCAGGTTGGAGGCTTCGCATATGGTCCGGTGGGAGTGAAGAATTTGTTGGAATTTGAGGCGGGCAAAGATTGCACAACGGATTGAGATTGGCAGTGGCTGTAGTGGTGTCAAGGCCGAGAAGTATGGGTTCTTTGATGCGGTTGATGTTGGATAAAATAATGGTAAAGTGCAGAAAAAACTTATCAATAGATCGAGTCTCGTGACAGCACGATGTCCTAAAGCGAAATTGCCCGTCGATAACTGCTGCGACCTCCGTGGACAATCACCTCCAGGATACAACGATCAAATAAACCAATTATGCAGCAATCATAAAAGGTTTTCAGAACTCTCAAGTGTCTTAATATAAAAGACAATTTGAGATAATATTTTCGTATATATGAAGAGACAATTTCGCTTTTGTTGTATTTTTCTAATACCCAAAAGTGTGTTTATATAGGCATGAAGAGATGTAACTTCTTCCACCATGATCTAGCATTAAGTTGCGAGATGTAATGGCCTATGGTAATGGATATTAAAACCTGGCTTAAAACTGTCATATTTTACTGGCTAGTTGACCCATTAAATAATTCCGAAAATAATTAAAAAATAATAAGTATTTTATTAGAACCAATAAAGCCCAAGAGCCCAAGGCCCCAAGACCCAATCAAAGACTTTTTAATATAATGCGTGAGGCGTGGCTCGAACCCCTGACCTCCCACACAAATTCCACACTTTTCACCAGTTGGGCACTTTATCTTAATTAATTATTTCTTTCACATATTATATTTATAGTATAAATATATAACAGTTGAGAGTGAGAAGCTTTGTAGGTTTAGGCGGTACAACAGTGACGCCACAAGAAGTGGTGGTATAGAAATGGAGAAGAAGATGGGGGAGTGGGGTGGGATGGTTTTTTGCCCTTTTTGGATTTTAATTCAATTATTTTAATTATTTATATGTGATTGGCGAAAATGCCCATGTTTAAATTGGTTAAAATATTTAATTTTTTTCATTTTTTAGGTCAACTAATGGTGGAACTAACCGCTTCTGTCAATTTGGACTTCATGTGCTAATTTTTCGAAGATTTGAAATCGCTGATGGCACAAACATTTGGACTTCATGTGCTAATTTTTCAAATGTTTGAAATCGATGATGGCACAAACTGAAGGTAAAGATAAAGTAAAGTCTATAAAAAACCCAAAGGTTTGGGACTGTCACTACAATTTTCCCTTCTTTTTAATTAAATCAAAGAAGCTAATTCTTGGCCTGGACAATTGAATAAAGTTAGAAAGATAGTTTTTCTCTCTTTTTTCTTTCTCTCCAAATTTAAACACTATGAAATTATTGTATTATATCTTTTTATGTTTAATCGAATGTCTAGGTTCCATCTAATCTCAATTTATAGCTATAAAATAGTTTCAATCTATATACAATGAGAATTTCACATTCAAATAGGAGTTTTAATTAAAATTAAAATTCAATTAGTTTATATTTAACTGTATAGGTAGTCATAGAAGTTCAATTACAATGGAGTTTATAACTTTCTTAACAATTACAATTAAATTCAAATCTTTATTGTAATTACAATGAAGCCCAAAACTTTCATTATAATTATAATTAAGTTTCAATACTTTATAGAGCTATCAAATGTATCTGATTAGTCCAAACTCCAATAATTAAATCATTTTTTAGTCGACCCTAGACCACACAATCTATTTATTAGTCATTGTTTTTTTATTAAAGACAAAAGACTGCACTATAGCATATATAAGATCACAGCAACCAATAAATCTGTATTTCCTTGGACCTATCGTATATGTATTTTATCCCCGTTCAAGATTGGATAATTAGGTATGAACATAAATGACCGTTTTACCCTTCTAATTATTCTCACTAGCTTAAACACTATTTTTCTTCAACTGTCATGTGAACTAATCACGGATGTCGAAATTTAGTCGTCGTTAAATATTGAGCTCTGGTTTTAACCGTTCAATAGAAAATAATTAAAGTGGTCACTCTACTGTACTAGTGTCACCTTTAAGTGTTCGAGATTTGATAATTAGATATGAGCATAAATGATCGTTTTACCCTTCTAATTGTTCTCACTAGCTTAAGCACCATTTTTTTTTCAACGGTCGTGTGAACTAATCACAGATATCGAAATTTAGCCGTCATTAAATATTGAGCTCTAGTTTTAACCGTTCAATAAAAAATAATTTATGTAGTCATTCTAGTGCACTAATGTCACCTTTAACTGCTTTTGCGATAAGGACAAATCGAAAATTTGAATAGTAAATCGTTCAACACTACAATCTTTCTGTACAAGGTGTCAATCCTTATACAATGATTGTGAACAAATTATTTATGATCAAAATATAAGTTGTGTCACGCTATATTTCTCATCGCAAGTACTCAACTTATATTATCACTAGTGAGCATATGCACTTTAATTCACGTACTCAATAATAAATAAATAAAATCATAATTTATTTATTATAAATTATTATTTTATCATAACAAAATGTACTATATGCCACACAAGTCACGCCCTTCATCTCTTACAAGACCAGTGTGATGGCAAAATTTGTAGCTTCAACTGAAAAGTCTAAGCTCCATATCAACATTATGCAAAGTATTAGTTCAGGGACGGATGTAGGGGGACGGGGCTAGTCCGGTCCCCAGCCCACTTCATTCTTTGGTATAAATTTTTTTTTTTTTTTTTTTATGTGTAATTTTATTTTTTCTACATATTAGCTCGGCTTGTAGTTAGGTCCTGAATCCGTTCCTGTCTAAGTTTATCCCGACTCTCGCTTCATGTCAACTGATGGATACTCCCATTCTAATTGTTTTGTGTGTGGAATAAGCTTGTAGATTCACTGAAAATCAACATCTATTATATCGTATTCGATTCTAATTATTAGGTGGAATCCAAACTTAGGTGGAATTATTTTCCAAAATGCTATAAACGGCTCTTGTTTATTCATATGTACTTGAAAGCTACTGGAAAAAAATTCAAAATAAATTTGAACGAATTTAATGGTGCATGTAAATATATAAAAGTTATGTCTATTAAAAAAAGGCATCAAGAAATCAAGTAAACAACGAGATGCTCAGCTTCATCGTACCTTGAGAGGCAATTCGCAAGAACCCGTTTGTATGTCATATTAGTAATTGGGAAATAACACTGTGCGTGTTTGAGCCCCATTTTTTTTTTTTTTTTTAAAATGCATTTTGTAATGGTGTTATGATGGAGACTTTGTAGTTAAAAAATAAGAAAAAAAATTGTGTGCAATATTATTTTATTGAAGAATGTGTTGTTGAAATATGGTCAAATTACTGTTCAAAAATATATTTTGATGGAAAAAATGAGGCTCAAACAATGGCTTAAAGAAAGTGACATTGCAACATGCATTGAAGTCCAACTTTATCCAATAATCTTGAAAATCGAATAACAAATTTTCCAACAAAAAAAGCTTCTCCTTGGTGACTTTCACACTCTTCTTTCGCATTCGAGTCATGCATCATCAAGTATGATTTTTGGTAACATCAACGTCAGATCAAACCGAATTCTGAAAATTGAAAATGGATATTCGGAAGAGACAATAACTTAATCACAATATTGATTTTGGAATATGTATATTTTGTGACAATTGCATTGAATATTGTCCAACAAATTGTTTATCAATGACTAAAGAATATAAACATTACACTCATAATCGTCAGAATTGAATTATAATCAAATTGCTTTTCAACCTTATACTTCACTGAAGGAATTAAACTTGATAAAATGGAAATCAATATAATTCGATAAAGTAGATTGATTTCCTGAATAAATTATTCCTTTACATATATAGAAACTTCCTCTCATACATATGCTGATTATTCTAGAATAGTCATTTTATTTTGTTTTAGAGGTTGAAGATTGTTTATAAAACGTGCCACCTCTTTGTCTATTTTATCCAAAAGAAAACGAGTTGAAAATTGTTTGCTCGAAAATAAGCGTAGTCTATGTGCAAACTATTAATCCCCACTACTTGGAAGCTTGAAATGGAAGATGAAGAAACACGTCAAGAGCGTTTTGTAAGTCAACATTTACTACGTTTTCATCGAATTTGTGATGCTCTTCAAAGCTATTTATGTTTGCGATTAAGATATAACTTATGGTACGGTGCAAGCTTGTAATGTTTCAAGAAATTGATGCAAACAACAATAATGTGGGACACATAATTTAATTACTCTTTAGTGTACTCTATTTTTACAGCTATTTGTATAGGTTTTTGGTTAATAAAAATGATAACGGCTACTTTTCTTAAAAGTATATTGACACGCTCTAATGGAAAGTTTCACAAATAACATAAAAAAAATTATATAACAATATTATTCGTATAAAGTCGGAATCACTATCATATCCAATGAATAATCCATTCAAAGTTTATTGGATAATGTGACAGTGATCTCTCTTCCACGTAAAACTAGTGATCATCTAGACATTATATGAATAATATTATTCAAAATGAAATTAATTTTAACCAAAATTCTATATAATTTACTCACTTTTTAAATTGTTATAATTTTTGCAACACTTGTAACACGTGTATACCATCGGATGTTTCCACAACCACCTCTATCATCATCCTCCCTACCATCGACATAAAGGCATCGTCACACCATCTCACCACGACACCACCATTGAAAATCGCCACAAAAACTGCCATCAACACTGCCACTCGCCATCTTTTACCAAAAATTCCATCATTTCCACCACCCCTTGTTGTCATCACCACCAACATTAAAACAATCACTATAACTATAAAATCCTTGAAAGGCATTTACTATATCTTGGAAATTTTTTTCAAAGAAATCAAGAACAAGAGCTATGATAATGGTGGTGGACTGTAGTAGTGGGTGGTGGTGGAAAGAGGCAGTGAGTCCAGCTCCTCATCGAGATGGTGTGAAAATAGACGATGGTAGTTTTTCGTGGACAATGGTTGTTGGTGTCTTGGTGATGTCGAGATGTTGGTGGACGATTATGGTTGGTGACATCGGGATGGTCTCATCACCATGCCCATCACATCTGCAAGAGTTCGCTCCATTCTCATCGACAATGGAGTTCACTCCACCACGTGTTTGTGTGTGTGTGTTCAATTGGCTTTTGCACAAGAGAATTATGTCATGTAAATGGCTTTTAAAACAATACAACTAGAATAAAAAAGATACATAGTAAAATATGAAATAATATGAAAAAAGAGTGTGAACATATTTTTCATTTGAAAGGTGTAAAGAGCTTACTCAACCATGCAAGACGTAACGTGTCGCGAGTTACTCTAAGAAAAAATATGAGCATTGTCATGCTATTTTTGTGGAGAAGTTTTTGTAGGATGATCTTATATGCACGTTTGGTAGAATCATTCATTCAAATCACGATATTTCAAATCTCGAGACACTCAAATCGTTATACCTTAACGTTGCACTCCCACTTTAATTCTCTCTCTTACCACTTTGGACGTTGAGATGTCACGATTTGAATGACTCGAAATTTGAGGTATCGTGATTTGAATGGACGATCATATTATTTGTGCATATAGGACCATCATTTTGAAGTTTTTCTCCTTTCGATGATCAATAGCAATTTTTTGAGTCATTGGCACGAATAAATGAATATTTTTTAAAATTAAATTATCCAAAATATCAGACTATGCAGATAAATCTATACACATTTTTATCTTGTTGTTTCAAAAACCTAGGTTGTGCTCGTCTCAACACGAACACTTGTCACCCTAATCTCTACCCTCTCAAGCATAAGGCTCAACTCTTCTTGAGAAATTTGTTATTTTGATTTTTCTCGACAACATCAAAAAGGATTTTTTTTTTTAATTTTTTTTTATCGGACTTGTGAATATCAGAAAGGATTTTATTCTACTTATGGTTTGTTTGTTAACAATTTTTTAAAAATCATTTTTCTTCTAGAAATAACTCTCAACCGTACATTTTATGATATCTACAATTTTCCTCGCTTTTAATCACACATTACCCAAAAAAAAAAAAAAAATAACAGAAACTTTTCTTCTAAAATACATATGCGCTAAACAAGCTTTTAGTTAGAGATAAAATTTCTAGAACCCTATCCAAATGTCAGATTTCTTTAGTTTTTAAATTTTTAATATTTTAAATCGTTTTAGTTTGTGTATTTTTTTTAATTATTTATTGTGCTACTTGCCTTATTCAAGAATTTTCTTATTTATTTCTTACAAATTTTCTTGTATTATTTTCCTTATTGTTTTATTAAGAAACAGTGGTGGGTTTAGCATAGGGGCTGTGGAAGCCTATTTCTGCCCCATTTTTTTGCCCGGAATAGTATTTGGATGAAAAATGTGTGTTTAAAATATAAAAAATAAAATTTATTGGATTTACGTGTAATATTATTTTATTGAAAAAAAAGTGGTTGAAAACAATAGAGAGAAGATATATTTTAGAAATAATGGGGACCTAACAAAAGTTAAATCTTAAATTTAAATTTGTAATAATCATCGACTTTGTCCCCACAATTAAAATTTTGTACTTCAAAAATTTTTGCAAAACCACGATTTTAATTATAGAAATTTGCTCCCATAACTCTACAATCCTAGCTCCGCCCTTGTGAGGAAATGCAACTTTTTACATTTAGTCAGGTGTTTATTATTTTCCATTAGATGAAAATATAATGTTCGCCCGATTTTGTTTTGTAGTTATATAAAAAACGGGGAAAAAGTATTTGATTATTTCACAAGTTTTCAATATTCTCAAATTGGATTAGAAACCTATATACCTTATTGTTCTTGTGAAAAGTATGAAACGAAATTAAATGCTGATTGAATTTTAAAAAACTCAAGAAAAAAGGATCACTGACCTTTAACGGGCAAGAATATATACTCTTGACAATACCCTTTTGAGATTGTCAATTCCTATTTTTTCAAAACAAAATCGTTGAAAATTCTAAGAAGCAAGAATATAAAAAAAAACAGCATATATAAGAGAGAGAAGATTCTTGTGCTCAACTTCTCTTGATAACGTTTGCAAGAACAATTAGACACGAATAAAAACGTTTATAGGTCCTATGATCCTATCTTAGCAAACATTTAAAGCTCAAATGAATATCATACCTTAATATATATTTCATTTCTTAATATCTTGTCACAAGTAAGTCTATTTTATTTATTTATTTATTTTTAGTGAAAAGAGGGCGGTACCTCCAAGTATTTATTAATATATCCTCACTTGTGGCGAAGGAATACCATGGTTACAAATGATATCAATAAAATCAATAAATGAAAAAGTACTACTTCCCTTACAGAGAAAGTAAAGAATAATAGGAAAGCAGCAAACAAGGAGTACTACTCCCTTACAAAAAACACAAGTGTAAGCAAAAATAAAAGTAAAAACAAAATACAAATACTTAAACTTTAGTGTTGGGCAAACCATATCTGTCGATCTGAACAAACACCTTGATATGTTGTGGTAGGTCGACTGGTCCATATTCCTGGTATCTACTTGATAGCAAGTGCATCTGCAACTTGATTTTCCCCTCTCAAGATGTAGGAGACCATATCTCTGCCAAAGGAAACGATATCTGCAATCTGTCTGAGTATCCTCTGGATAGGCCACAGTTCGCCACATCTGGTGAAATGAATATTGGGACAAATTACCTTTCTTTTGTGATTCTCAAATAAAATCACGCAGGAAAATATTTTTGGCTCAGTATGAATACAATTAGCTTGATCTAAAGAAGGTTGATATGGAGAATTTGTGTTTAGTGAACAAAAATTTTCAAAAACAAATATTGAAGAGGCCTCTGTTTGGTACCTATTAAAATCTATATTTTAATTTAAATCAAAGTCAATAATTCATTTCAACCACATATTTTATGATTCCATAACTTTTCAACCATACATTTCATCAACTTATATCAAAATCTACTAAAAATCTAATTTTAATTCTCATCAATTAGGGGCTTGACACTGGAGCCAAAGTTTAGGACTATGTACGTGTGATATAATTATTAGTAGAAGTCTTAGACACTCAACTAATATAAAAAATTATGATTCAGTTCTCCATAACAATTGTGCTACACAAACAAACTCAAAAACATGTTCATAAACGGGGAGATACATGTCGACATATAATTGGACAGTTTGAAAAAAAAAAAGCAACACCCAATTTTTATCTATCACATCATCATATCCCTTTGAACATGTCCAATGAGCATTATTCTCTCCATAACAATTATAGATTTAACTATTTTGTTGTACCTTTCACACACAGAACTAATCGACTTTTGCCATTAAATATTGTGATTAGCAGAGAAATATCTGGATCTCGAAGCACTTATTTTTTTTTAAATAAAAAAACATCACTTTTCAAAGTTAAGATCATCCTTTATTATTAAAATCCCAAATTTTCAAATAGGCTACGAAAGATCGACAAAAATGTACAATTAAAAAATCGTCTCAAGTAATATCCTCGTACTAATTCATGAGATTCCCACATGTTCTCCTTCTTAGGAGATGGCCATGCGTCTTATAAATTTAGAATAGAGATAGATAAGAAATGATGAGTTAAGAGTGACATTATTTTAAATAGTGTGTGAAAGATAGCTCAATTGTCAATACACTTAATACCACCAATTTTGTTGGGCCCCGAATTTGATCCATTTATGAAGCTGTGTTTCGACCCCTATGTTGTCTCAATCAAAGAAACAAAAGAAAAACTGGGAAGCCGATTTTTAATAATCATTGAACTCAATTTCACATCTAAAGAACACAATAAGTAGATTATTTTCATATTACAGCCAATACATGTTCACATCTATTCATTTTGGCTATAAATATGGCAAAAAAATTGATGTATAATCCACAACTGAACTCAGTACAAGAGAACAAAACTCGAAAATAGGAATATAGATAGTAACAGAGATGAAATTCGACAGCTCCATCTTGGTGAAGTTCTTGCTATTGCAGTGCCTATTGGTGTTATGCTCTGCACAAGATTTCGATTTTTTCTATTTTGTTCAACAGGTAATTAAGCCGTTTAAATTTACCTGAATTTTTAGTCTATAAATTCGAATATTAACTGTTTATTCATGAATTTTCTTAATGAACAGTGGCCAGGATCATATTGTGACACAAAACAAAGTTGTTGCTATCCTACAACGGGGAAGCCCTCCACAGATTTTGGAATCCATGGACTTTGGCCTAATAACAATGATGGTTCTTACCCTTCAAACTGTGATTCCAGCAATCCTTACGATCAAAGAAAGGTACGACTTGATAAATTTGGACTTTGACAATACGAATAATTTTTCGTGTGTCAAAAGATCGAGTAAACCCATATGCTAAAATCTCGCGTTTTTTGAGTCTAGATCTCGGATTTGATTAGTCGAATGCAACAAAGTTGGCCAACGCTTGCCTGCCCGAGCAACAGTGGTTCATCATTTTGGTCACATGAATGGGAAAAACATGGCACATGTTCAGAATCTGTGCTGGACCAACATGGCTACTTCAAAAGTGCCCTTAACCTCAAATCTCAAATAGACCTTCTCCAGATCCTTCAGAGTGCAGGTAAACATTATACAAACAATCTGTTTTTCGACTCACTTTTCTAAATTTATTGGGAATAAGGTCTTAGATAATGTCGCGTTTTACAGGGATTAATCCAGATGGCAGTTTTTACAGCTTGAGCAGCATTAGAAATGCTATAAAAAACGCAATAGGATATACTCCTGGATTAGAATGCAATGTTGATGCCTCTGGGAACAGCCAATTATACCAGATTTACATCTGTGTGGACAATTCTGGTTCAAGCCTAATTGAATGCCCTGTTTTGCCTAATGGAAAATGTGGTTCAAGAGTTGAGTTCCCATCATTTTAGCCATTTCATGGACCACTTGAAGGCTCAATCTTTGAATCAATTTTATTGTTGATCAGTAATTTGGCTGTACTCTGTTTTACTTTTGATCATTCAGTTATACCCTTGTGCAATTGAACTCGAACTAAGACAAAAAAAATAACATATTATTCAATGTTGTTTTTTCAATTAAATACAAGCCAAATTGGTAGCCAAGTGAAACAAAATCGAAACTTAATTATGAACATGAACAGAGGCATGCACTAGAAATGATGAGAAGATTTTGCCAATAACTACAACTAATCTTACACCGTTATACTTCTTAAACAATGATAACAAAGGCACATGGCTCGATTCATACATGGACTTCATCACATCACCATTGATGTCAAGATTCATACATGGCTCGACCTAAATGTCAATGCTAGTTATAGCCGTACATATTAAGTAAATGTCTCGTATTTTATATGAAAGGAACTAAAGGTGAAGAGTCTTACCTCCTCTTTCAATTAAGAGTAGTGAACCGCTTGCTTGATGAAGGAGATTGAATGGGAGGAACGATAATATTATGTATCTCTATTGTTGATAATCGGATATTTAAATATCAATTAAGTGACATTAACTGAATGTACTACTTATATATGGAGAGACGCATTCCATTTAAAATATTCAATATCTTAATTGACGTCACATTTGTTTGTTGGGGAAACGTATTCGTTAAGTCACGTTTGTTTGTCGAACTACTGATTTTGTCCTAAACTCTATAGCCGACCTTTTAGTAAGAAGAATTGTCAAACATTTAGTGCCACCTGTTGCCAGGCCCGGTTCTGGGCCGAGGCGGATGAGGCCACCGCCTCGGGCCCAAAACTGGAGGGGGCCTCATTTTTTGGCCCCCTCCCCCCCCTTTTTTTTTTATTTTAAATGAGGCCCGCCTAGCCCAAGTCCAACACTGGAGGGCCTCACAATTTTGGGCCTTTTTTTTTTTTTAAACCTAAACTTTTTTTTTTTTTTTTTTTGTTTAACCTAAACTAAACATCACAGAAAACATTCCATCTCCTTCCCCGGTTTCCCCCGCTCGCTTCTACCTCTCAAGTCTCAACTCTCAATCTCCACAATACATTCAACTCTCCAATTCAACCGGCTTTCCCTAACTTACTAACTTACCGCGCCGTTCGATTCGTCCACCCGCGAGGTCGCGATTGCCGACTGCTCTAAGCGAGAGCAAGCGACAGTCGAGACTGCAATTTTGCGAGTTCGATCCTCGCTTTCTCGTCAGTTATTAAAAGGTTTGTGTTTTTACATTTCCGTTCTATGAATTTTTATTTTCTTGATTTTAAATTTTTATGTTCGTATTATTCCAGAATCTTGGGAATTTTAAATTTTTATGTCCGTATTATTCTAGAATTACTTGTGTCTTCTAGAGACTAGAATCTTTGTGCTTGGTTTGGGTGATTGGTGATGTTGCAGAGTTTGTTTGTGTCTTATTCCTTCTTCGAGTAAACATTTAGGTTACAGTTTCTATCTTGTACATGCTCAAGTGGACTAACAGTGATTGGAAATGGAAGTCGACCACTCTCAAGAGGTGAAAGTTGAGAACTTTCAGTAGGAGACAATCCATAATTAAAACTAGTGGATGAAATAACTAGAGGTTCAGGAGACTCATAAGGCTGAACATCAATATAAAGTGCTACTAAAGGTTGATGTTGAGAATCTGAGATATAGAAGGAAATTAGAATAGAAATATTAGTCTCAACATATCAAAACTGATCTTCAACACGTTTACTCTCCCACTGGAAAGTTTCAGTTAAAAAAAATGAAAATTTTGAGACATTGAAGTCATTTACAAGTTTTACTAGTAATTTATTATTGGGATATCTAGTAATGGCCTTACATGAAGTGGAATTAGAGAAATGAGTTTCTTTTTGCATTGGTTCCCAGAACCGATGCTATATTGGCGAGTCAAGATGGCTCGGTTCCTTGTTTATTTACTTGTATTCTATTTTGTAGGTTGTGAAACCGATGAAAAGAAGGGCACTTGTGTTGCTTCGTTGAAAGTGTTGGTGCCGGTGATATAGTATCAATGGTCGGGTTGGCAAGTCCAAAGAATAGGGCACACAATATCAACCGTTGTCATTCAGATTCAAAAAGGTTCGCACCGCCAAAGGGATTTTAGTTGTGTACTTTATTATGTAAAAATTATTTAATGTTGTTTATCTATGAATGATTTGTGAATGATTCAATTTCGGAGCTCGTAAGAACTAAGATGCAACGCCATCATGGAGTAGGGCTTCATTCCACATTTTCTGTCGATTTTCTACTTCTCAAGTAAGCAATGGTTTCCTCTAACTGGTTATGGAAAATGTTTGAAGCCTTGTCGGCTTATATAATTGTGGCATGGTCGGCTTGTATGATATTAGATTGTAGCGTGTATGATCAATTGCACAGGCGCACGTAGTCATTGTATTTAACTGATTGTTTGAACCTTGTCGGTTTTGTTACTTTATAATATAAATATTTTGTTCTTTATATTTGTTTGTTGTTCTACTCGTCGTGTTAAGTTAGCAATATGTTGCATAATGCACTGTTGAATTTTGCATTTACGTTGATCTTTGGGGGGGGGGGGGGGCCCATTTTTGGGAGTTCGCCTCGGGCCTTTGAAATCACAGGACCGGCCCTGCCTGTTGCATTAGATCATTACAACTTTGTGTTTTCTTCTTTTTGTCAAACTTTGTTTCTTCAATACTCATTCAAAACATAAATACTTTTTATGACATGAACTTGGGAGTTGGGATGTCCCGATCTGGCACCTTTGCACAGCCAAGAGCAAACTGATACAAAATTATTCATTTAACCATGCGAAAAAAAATAAAAAATGTCAAATCACTTTGCTCCATGTTAACTTTCACGGAAACTGTCATTAACAAAAATTAATTAATTCCACTAATGGTCATTGAAGTCCAAGAAAAATTTCAAACTGATCATTACAGTCTTTTTACGACTCATTTAATCACTAAAGTAAATAATATTATAAATCGGTTATTTCGTTAACTTTGATAGATGTTAAAACAATGATCACTAAAGTATTTAATAGTTCAAATGTAACACTTCGCGTAGACTTGAAATCTGTTGTCAAATCAAAATCGAAATCAAAATCGAAATTTAATAGTTCAAATGTAACGATATTGTATAATGATTTTGCTTTGAACTTGTAGAGAAAATGGAATTGCCTTCTTTTGGCAATTCGGAAGTTTAATGAAGCTTATGAGGTTCTAATGGGACAAAAACAGAAAAATAATGAGGAATAATCATGTTTATTGTTGTTTTGCCTCTATTAATTTGGAAGCTTTCTTTATGTCCTCTTCCTGTCTCTTTTTGGTTTGTATGCAGGAATTTGGGAGATAAAAAGCTCTCAATTTTGTTCTTGAAAAACCAAAACTAACTCAATTTTATACCCACTAGTTTAGTTCCAAGCATGGTCCTTATTTCCATACAGGACAGTAAAACTCCTACTACATGGCGTGTATGGCACATTGGATGTATGAGTTGTAATGGACATTGCACAAACCAAGTCAGTTGCGCAGCAGATTTTTTGTTCCGTTTTGTTCCTAGCATCGAGTTCTGTGATGTGAAACAGAGCAATGAGTTTTCAAATCTATGCGATTGATTTGTAGACGTACAATAAGGATAAGAACCGGATTCCAATTGATTATCAGAATCAAAGTTTAAGTGGGTATGTCAGCGATTGAAAATTTTGGCTTCAGAACCACAGCAATGTCATTTACCATCAAATATCCCAAGACAGAAATAAATTCCAAATTCATTTCTGGTCCTTCTATATCTGTGAAACTTAATTCAAGATTAACAAATGTTTTAATTTCGTATTTAATTCCATGATAATCTGTAAGAGTTATTCCTTGTGGTAAATCTTCTTCTAGTAAATGGTTAACTAGATCTGCTCTTATATGACTGGTACTAGCTCTTGTTTTAACAAGGGCTATAATTTCTTCATAGTTATTTTGATTATTTATATATTCTGTTAAGATAAGGAAATTATCCTCCTCACATCTTTTTAGATCAATATCAATACTATTTCTAGGTAATGTTGGGTAATTTCTACTAGTAGATGGTTTGCTAGAGTTTGAAAGTTCTCTAGTGCTGATACTTCTTTCTATTCTTCTACTAGGCATTCTAGCTACAAGTTGTCATGAGGTATTCAAGGTGACTAATCCTTGATCTCCTACATTGTTGTTTATTCTTCGAGATTGCTGATGAAAATCAAGCAATATATCTTGTGGTAAGGAAATGTTATTATTGCTTAACATTCTTGGTGGTGTAAATTGTGCAAGGTCTCTAAAGTCTTCATGAATTTGTATGAAGTCTCCTGAGATCTTATTGATTTCTTTTTGGTGCGTAGCAGTAAAAGCATATAGAGCTTTACAATGTAAAGTTACAGCTTTACTTCTTGGTGGCATAATTAATCTATCGATTTTGTGATATAGATTTAATCCTAAACTTAAGTTTTCATCTAATAAAGATATGGCAAATCCATGTCTTATAGTGAAAACGATTTTCTTGTAAACAAGGTTTCCAGAGACAACTCCTAATAAGGCGTCCATATGATCATGAAGAATTCTATTATCCATTAAGTATATTTGTATAGGAATATCCATTCATTCTCTAAAATATCCTTTAATCATGATATGGATTCCTCTAATCACAATATTCTTTAATCTTTCTCTAGTGGTTCTTTTTATATTAGCTAATTCTCTATTAACCCATTCTCTAGTTATTAGAGGTATAGTGGTGTTACCTTTAACATTTTCGATGTTAATAGGTACTTCATCATATTTAGCAATGTATATAGTCTTTTTAAACCAAGGTAGTATTGGTCTAACAAACACATCTTTATCTCTTAAAGATGTTTGTTTTTCTTTTATTACTCCATATCTTTTTTCATGAAACACAATAGTTTGTGAAGTTCCTTTTTCAGTATCTAAGTTAGTTTCAGTAGTGTCTACAATCTCCTGATTCATGTAGATTTGTTCATATTCTGGTTCTTCAATTTTTTCAATATCTAGCTCATAGATTGAGTCTGTTTCAGATAGTTCATCTAAATCTTCAATTATTTCATATTCTGAGTCGTATTCAATCTCTTCAATTAATCTAATAGATTTTACATTTTTTTCTATTTTTATTAGGACAATTATGAGAATCTATATGTCATATTTCATTACATGTAAAACATTTGCATTTTTTATAAAAATTTTCTTTAGATTTTTTCTGAGATTTTCTATATTGATTAAATTCCTTCTTCCATGATTTTTTCTTCTTAAAATATTTCTTATGTCTCTTAAATCCTTTATTTTTTTTCAAAGGTTTAAGATATCTTTTAAATTTCCTTTTATAATATGGTTTCTTAGATAATTGGTGACAACTAAATTGTGGTACTGCTGCTATTTCTCCATAAAAATATAGACTAGCTTTCTTACCATGTTTCCTAAATAAGTGTTGATACATTGATTTTTTATGCCATTCAGATATTTTTCTCTTAGCAAATGAAGTTCTCATTCCTAGAGTATCTGTTCTATAGTTAGGATTTTTCCATTCTATTTTATTCCAATAGATTTGGTAATTTTCAAATAATTTCTGATCTCATGGCCAATGTAATTTAAGAAAATATCTATTTAATAATTTTTTATCTTCCTCAGATAGATTTCATTCTTTAATAGATTTGTATGCTTTGATATATATTTTTTCAAATTTCTTAGTATATTCATTTAATTCACACATATCACAGATTTTTAATAATTTCATTTCTCTTTCTGCTTGTAAGGTTTCTTGAGTAATCATATCAATCTTAGTTTCTGGTATAACTTCACCTAATAGTATTTGTCTAAATAAATTTTCTATTCGTTTTAAAACTTCTTTAAAATTTTCAGCATCTAAACTTTCATTGCTATCTATAGTAGTAGTAGATTTTTCTCCATATTTAATTTTGTTTTTGGTTTCTTCAGAAGTTCTTCTCCGGATATTTGAAGTAATTCCTCTAAAGGTGTGGATTATAAAGTTATAAGCTTGAGTGGTATTCCACTTATGAAAAGCAACAACTAAATCAGTAGCTTTTGCCCATGAGTCAATAATTTCACTTTTAATATTGATATCATCAACATCTAGCTATATTCCTGTTGTAGGAATTGGTTCAGTAAATAGTTTAACTGGATTATTATCCCTAAGATTTATATGCTTAGTAGAAATAGCTTTAAGTTCTTTCCTAAAATTATAACCTTCTCTTTCTTTTCTATGTTCTCTTATCCATTCCAAATTTCAGTCATCAGATTTGACTTTAGTCCAATCTGTAGTTATATTATTTCTACTTGTTTCTCCTACTAACGGTTGATTTTCAACTTGTTGATTTAAATGCAGAGTATTAATTTCAGTAGTTTCGTCTTTCGGTGGAGGATCATTCATATATATATATATTCTCGGTTTGAATAGCTAGTTGTTCTAAACTTTGTTTATAAGCTTCTAATTATTCTCCACTAGCTTCAAAGAATTTTGTTTCTAATTCCTCTATAACATAAGCTAGTAAAGGTGGTTCAATTGAGACATATTTAAAATATCGATTTTCTCTAAAGGCTGAGTATACTTATCATATTGTTCTAAAAATTGATCTATTATAATATCTTCTTCTTCATATTCCGGAGATTTATCTACCAAAATTTGTAATACTTTGTTTTTTTATTTCAACTAATTGTTGAGAGTTATTAATTTGTTTTATCTCTTCACTTAGAGATTTAAATTCGATACTTAAATTTGTCGCTAATTCTTGAAATTTAATTCTATTAGTTCTAGTTAATATATTAATATTTTGTAATTCTTCTAAAATCTTTTTTTCTTTTCTATTCATTTTAGAAAATATTTCCGAAGTTCTAAAAATTTTATTCAGTTTCGTTACTAGGCTATGATACCAATTATTGGCTAAAAATGCGGAAAATAGTTAAAATATAAGACTAAGGGTATAATAGACAAAAAACTCATAAAATGACAAAAAACTGTAAAACTTAATGTGAATGAAACTGTAAGAGAAGCATTATTCAAAGATGATAACCGAACTATCAAAGCTAGCCGACAGTCCGACGGAGCAACAAAGTTTTCTATGAATCAGGATGGGAAACCAAGAAAGTACTTTCCTTTCAAGCAAAATTATCTGTTTGTTGCTACAATCAAAGTGGGATCCGAGGGAATACAGATGACTATTGATGGAAAGCACATAATTTCATTTGCTTTTCGTGAAGTATAGTCTATCTCGTTATCTCTCTTTAATACTTGTCCAGATTTATTTCCCAATATTAGTTAATTAATGTTACGTCGCTTATGTGGGCTGTGCATGCAGACTTTGGAACCATGTGAATTTGATGAAGTATCTATAATATAATTATTATCTCATTTTAGCTTTCTGGACTTTCACATTTTATGCTGGGAAATCAAATAGATGGGCTACTTGGGGTCTCTATGGAGTTAAGAGTGTTTGAAACAATTAAGAAATTGTCTGGCCAAGCTTTTCCTGGGATTAAAATCAAAAAAGAGAACGTTAGTGGGCCCGGCATGAGAGAGTAGACGTCAAAAAATGCGGCCCAACGGTAGGATTTCTGATGAAAATTCAACCAAAAAGCTTGGCCAGACAGGTTCTAAGTCAATAAAGAGAGGAACTACACTGACTTGAATTATTATGGGCTCCTAGTGTTGTTTCCTGGACGCGCTATATATTTGGAGAGGTAAGATAAGAAATAGAAATGATTTGCATGGTTACAAGTTGTAAACGCACTACTGATGCTATTGGTCGATTTCTTCATAACACAATTCATAACAATAGTTTGTTTTAACACACCTGATCAATCTAACGCCCTGTTTGTCGAAATCATTTTAAGGAATGGCCTGAAGATAGTTACCATCCTTGGGAGCATGGTCCGGGTTATGTTGTGTCAAGTGAGATAGCAAAAGCAATGTACAAGAAGCAGAGAAAAGGACGCCGAAAGGTAGAATGGGGATTTGTACACATTCTCTCTATAACTGTTATTTTGATTATGTTAATTCAATGGATCATTATTGCATATTCAACTCATTATGGTAAACGTTCAATCTAGAACGATGCTATGGGAATCTGGATTGCAGATATGAAGAAGAAAGGCTTAAATGTCAGGTACGAGTGTGATGAACGGATTTTTAACGAGGGTTGCAAGGACAATTATGTTGTTGCTTACTATCAAGGTCCCCGATAGATGCTCTGTCTGTAGCAGGAAATTCAAGAGAAACAGAGTTCTGAATGTTGCGGTAATAACACTATATTACAAAGATGCCGAATGTCAAACCTAGAAAAATGGAGGTAGAGTAATTCCACGCTTGTAGAAGAATTCACTAGGTTATGTAAGTAGGAGATTACCTAGTTACATGCATATTGGCAGTAAAGTTTCTAGGAATTGTCACGATGCTGTCCATTTTGGATTGCTACGAGGGATTTTTATTATGAAATGAGAAGAGGAAGGTGCCTAGTATAGAGCCCTTAATTTGACCTTGTCGAACAATAGCCATGGTTTATTACATTCTATTTCTGAGCAGACAGAGAAATTGTTACGAAATTGCTATTAATATATGAATTATCATAGCTAAATTCACGTGATAGCTGATTGAGGAAGAAGCTGCAAGAAATGAACATACCAAGATCATGAAAATTTTGACTATGCAAAATTGAGTCAAGTACAGAACTAAAGATTTACTTTTTGTGTATTTGTAGTACCATGCAACCATTCAAGTGCACATTTAAAATAAATTTTCTTCAAATCAAGTTCACACTTATCGTGGCAAGAATCCATGACGACTAATGGCAATTTCAAAAGCCTCCATTCGTTCTCCACAAGCAAAACCATTGCGATCATAACAAGAAATTTCATTAATGTTGAGATATATGCAAGTCTTGACAAGCTCTTCACCCACACGCTCAGCTGCTTCCTAAGATTGAGATTATTTATAACCATAATCAGATTATAAGTTCAGAGTAATAAGAAGCACATGAACAAGAATGTTAATCTCGATCCAAAACAGAATACTTACAACAGTAGTGCAAGTCGGGTCTTCTCGAATTGATTTCTGCAGAGTGCTTCCATAAAACAAGCACTTCTTATTTTGATCATCTACCAGCATAGCATACAACTGTTTATCTGAACAAAACACCGAAAGCCTCGGTTTTGTGGGTGTCCCACTAAACTGGCGAAGATCATTGGCTCCGATATGTTAATACAGATCGATATATACATCTCTAAATCATCGGAAAAATGACTGTTGATAACACTTTTTTCAAGCATCAGAAAAGAAATTTTCTTGCAATGACAAAAGGTGTTACCTTCTTCCTCAATCTTCTGTTCCGAATTTTTGCACTCTCAGGCCTAGTATTAGCTTTTGCCTCAATCATCAATGGTTTCATAATTAAATCTAGACATAGCATACAGCTTTCATCAGCCAAAATTAAACACCAAGATTGTATTGAAGTGCCTTATCTGAAACTAAAAGGTGTTTCGCACTCGTTCCTTCATATGACCGCCGAATTTATTTCATGTCTTGTAAGTGCAATATTTTTATAAAGGAGAGGAAGGGAACTTGAAATTGATTCTTTCGTTAGCTTTGATACTACGTTGAACCATCGCGTATAAAAGTTTGAGTTTTGAAGATAAAAGAGGAAATATTATCAAACTCCATGGTGTTCTATTATCAAACTCCATGGTGTACATTGGCATTAAACCCAGACTTGAAAGAAAATATTAGTTTTGAAGATAAAAGAGGAAAGAAAGGACCTGTGCACTCACTTGTAGTGTTCAATGGCTGAACATTAATGGAGTTACAAAGACCAGTCCCAAAGATTTCACAAGTCCTGAATTTGAATCCAGCAGTAAAACTATGCAAAGCCATGAAAGCGTAAACAATTTGAACCCAGATGACTGCCGCAGAATCTGAAATCCAGGCAAAATTCAGTTAATGGTTCATTGTGTCATTTTATCAAACACATAGTTTACGATACCTAATGGATTGATACAGAAAAGGATTAATTTTTTTTATGGGGATCTTCGATGAATCTTTTGGGATAACTGTAAGAGCGTCAAGCTAGCAAAGTTTTGAAATTTCGATGTAAATTGCTGAAGGGGAGAAGAAAGAATTGCCTTCCTCAAGAAATTTGAGAAGATTCATTATAAAATAGTTTTGGAAAATTCCTCCCGTGGTCCCCAACCTTCATTTTTTTAAGATCATGTCCCCAACTTTTTAAGTCGTGCATGCAATTTCTCCCCATAACAGAAAACATGATCACATGACACACACGATGTCATATTGAAAGAGAACATTATCCAATGGAGCAAAATTTGGGACTTGTTTGAGCCCTATTATTGTGTCAAAATGTATTTTGAAATAGTGATTTGATGGAAAATATGTGATTAAAAAATAAGGATAAGATTTGAGTTTGCATGTAATATTTTTTTATGGAAAAATGTGTTGTTGAAAAAAAAATGTATTTTAAAAATAATAGGAATCAAACAAGGGCTAAGATTTGGACACGAGCCGAACTCAAGTGTGTACGATCGAGCCAGATCGAGCCAGCTCGACCCACATTGCCACCCCAACCTTGAGCGTTCAGATCAATCTTCCTGTCTATTGTGTGCTAGGTTCTTCATCTCTAACAAATGAAATTTGGGAAGTCAAAGGATTCAGAAATCATCCTGGAATAACAGTGATCAAACAAGGGCTAAGATTTGGTCACGAGTCGAACTAAAGTGTCTACGATCAAACAAGGACTAAGTACCGTTTTAACAAATTTTGTATTCGTTTCACTTTATATTCCCTCGTATCCACATAAGATACTCTATAAATTAGTTAATGCAACATGTTGTGACCTTGTGACCCAAAACGTCATGTTGTCGTTTTAAACGCATAGCTGACGTTTCTACGAATTTAGTGTTCAGTTCCACTTATTCAGATGATTGCTGTTTTGGATACCTAAAATGGCGCATGGACGTTTTAATCGTATGACTGCCATTTTTCTAATTCAGTGTTCGATTCACGTCACTTTCGTTCATTCAGCCCCCCCAAGTCGAGACATTGTAACCCAAAACGGCACGTTGTCGTTTTAAACGCATAGCTAACGTTTCTATTAATTTAGCGTCCAGTTCCACTGACGTTCAAACACCATTTTACTAGTTTCAGAATAAAATCGATACCTCATGACCTAAAAGGGCATATGGTCATTTTAAATGTATGATTGTCGTTTAGGGTTTAGGATTTAGGGTATAGGATTTAGATTTTAGGGTATACAGTTTACAAATGGAAAAATGTGTAATTGTTCAACATGTTTAAGTTTTGTATGATGTTCGAAACACTATTTTACGAGTTTTGGAGTGAATTCTACCTCTTTATCCAGAATGGCATTTTGTCATTTTACACGTAGGGGGTGCCATTTTACATACGTAATCGTTGAACGTGTTATAATTTTACAAGTATGAATGCCGTTTAGGATATACAGAACATAGCGTCTCCCATTAACATCAACACATCACCTAAAATGGCGCATAAACGTTTTAAACATATGTCCTTTTTCTAATTCAGTGTTTACTGGCAATGAAAAATCGAGAGCCTGTGACCCAAAATGGCATGTAGTCATTTTAAACGTATGCATATCATTTTTGCTAATTTCATGTTCGTTTCACTTCATTCTCGCTCGTTTTCACATGACTAGATTTAAACGTCACAGTCCACTCAAAGTTCAAACTATAGCGAGTCACATCATACATCCGATTGGAAATTATACTACACTTAACCACCAAGAAAAATGTAACAAATATGGTATACACAACATAACGCATGCAATCGTGCTATGTTTTGGATACCAGACTCGTACACATTGAACGACTAAACGTGCTATGTTTTGGATACAGGCTCGAAGGGAACGCTTGTAATAAGGTATGATTTTGCTAAATTAAATATTAGTACTTTCTTTTATACGTTTCTTGATTTTTTGTTAATAATGTATCAAAAAAAAAATTTCGGGGCCCCCGTAAACCCCAACCCCTTCAACTCTACCTCTAGGCCCCCTTATTTTCATGATCTAACTCCGTCCCTAATCACAGGACCTTGATTTCACTCCCAAAAAAATCAATAAAATCTTGAACCATCTGAAAGACTTATACAAGTTAAAACGAGCTAATTTGTTGAGTATTTTATCCTATAATTGGATATATATGGAATTTAGGTTACTTGCCTTTATTCGTAGTAAGTATAATGTAGTTTACTCACAAAATAACGGTGTTGGTCATTATCGCGTGAAATTTGTATAGACATTGATGTCCAAATGTAATGAAACTTGCTTTTGTTTGTGCAAACGAGTGCAAATAAAGTGAAACAGATATGAAATTAGTTGAAATGACAGCAAAACATTTAAAACGACAGCTTGACATTTTGGGTTACGAGGTCTCGATGTCACTCTAAATATCGTGAAAACTTGTTTGCGCTTATTTTTATGTGGGTACGAGACAATATAAAGTGAAACGAATGCTAGATTAGTTAAAACGTCATCGAACCGTTTGTAACGACAACATGTCGTTTTGGGTCACGAATTTTCAATTTCGCTCAAAATATTGTTAAAACTTGTTTTCATTAATTTTTATGTGGATACGAGGAAACATAAATTGATACAAACATAAAATTAGTTAAAACGGCATTCAGTCGTTTAAAACGGCAGTATATCATTTTACTGTTGGTTAAATTGATACAAACATAAAATTAGTTAAAACGACATTCAGTCGTTTAAAAACGGCAGTATGTCATTTTACTGTTGGTTTTAAATTGTGTATGAAAGTTGAAGAATTCACTGTGATGTAATATGGGTAATTTAGGTAATCTATTAATTTTGAATTAAAATATTTATTTTAAATCATTAATTGTGGTCAAAGGCTAAAATCCCAAACTATATTATGAAATGGACCATTTGCCCCAATTACCACAAATGAGAAATGGCTATGGTGGAAATTGGATTGGACTTTTCATTTTATTTGGTATTTGTTAAATGGATTCGATTGAATTGGGCTAAAAAAAATTGGGCCTTTTATTTTTTTAAAATCAGGCCCAAAAATTTATTTGTTTCTCCGGTCCAGCCCCAGCAATCAGCCTTCTTCCTCCTGTTCTTCAACTGCTTCCTTCCCGACGGACCTGAACTCTGAAACTTTGAAGAATTTCAGGCAGACCCAGCACGGGCGGCCGCGGGGGCTGGCTTGGTGCTGGGTCCGCCACTGCACGGTGACCCTGTTGTAGTCCTTCACTCTCTATCTATTTGCTCAGAGACATCAACAGTGTTCTTCATAGATAGTACAGCTACTGTCAGAGATAATGAAAAACCTACAGGTTGAAGCCAAGATGCAAGGGGTGGTGTTGGAATTTAAACATGTTAGGTATAACGATATAAGGCCCTGTTTGATTGCCATATTTTTCATGGAAAATGTCACATCCGAGAAAAACAAATTATACTTTGGCCGTTTGATTGCAACATGGAAATGGAAACCAAATTTTAAGGTACAATCACTTTAAGCTGCATTTTCTTTGTTTTCATGGAAAACGAATTTTTATGGGTTTGGTAAGTTTTATTTTCCAACTAACATGAAATTAGAATTCATTTCCACCTTTGGTTATAAAACGGAGGTTTAAGAAGTTACATATAATGTGCATATTTGACGGCGGTGATGGTTGGGGCCAGAGGAAGAGAGGAGGGGAGGTTCTTAGTTTTGGTTGGGCTAGTGCATAAGCAGAAGCAGATATAACAGGGGGGAAAATTTGTCAATATCAGAACTCATTAGTCATTACAGTCAATTAACATTTATCATTCCCTAAAATAAGATAGTATTGAATCCTAAATGTCGGATAGTTCAATTAAGGGCATGTTTGGCAGAATTTCTGCTTTTTCCTAAAAGAGTTTTATGAGGAAGCCGCCTTGTGCCAATTTTCTCTAAAAACTCTTCTAACCAGACAAGGTACTTTCAGAAAATTATCCATACAAATCCAACAACAGCTTCTTAGTCTCATAATGAGATTTTCACTTTTCAAGTCCTTCCAAACATTCCCCAAGCATTGCATCATTTAGTGACAATATCAAATATTAAACCTAAATGATTTCAGTTTTGTCCTTTCAAAGCGAGGGACATACTTGAGGCACCCTTAGTTTTCTACATTTCATGCACGGAACAGAGTTTACTATACCACTCTGCATAACCTTCCTGACCTTGCTGTAAAGCCTGTAATCAGGTGCAGCAGATGCATGAGAAGATGCTGACATATTGATCTAATCATGAACAATTTAGTGGGAGAGATTATTTGAAAGTGAATTTTTTTTTTTTTTTTGAGAATGTGTGGTTGAAAATTAGTGGAGAATCCACACAAGCACTTAAATTGCCTTTGTTTGCAGTCCTTCATGTATCCTCTAAACACACATGCGAAGCTTTCGTTGAAGGATAAGCAATAAAAAGCCTTGTAATTCAAACGCACCCTTAGAAGAATGTAAGAGTATGTAATCCAACATTGACCCATCTGCCAAAATATTTTCAATCGAACATTGTTTATTATAAGATCCAATATCGAAAGAGACTTAGATTTATAGATGCTAACATGTTAATATCAGCTAGAAAAATTAGTACACTGAAGTATAAATCATTATTCAAAGCAGTAACGGCTAAGCATGCTCTAAATTTGGTATCTTCATCTCATTAATAAATAAATAATACTAATGTAGTGTCCTAAATCAATTAACCAAATAAGAAGCTGTAACAGCAACTGAGTAAGCTCTTGCAGAGATGTCCACTCTCATATGAACAACAGTAGGTTATATCATTTTTAACTGACCCAAACTTGAACACAGAAACTAGGGTAGTTTGGGGATTTAGGGTGTTGGATGGAATGGAAATTTGAAGGTAGAGGATCATCTCTGCAGTGGAAGCTCAAAGGTTTTGGTGAAGTATTACGGATTATCGAATCCCACTGAAATTTATTTTGCTTTATATAATTATTCAATATTTATAAAAAATAAATCGTCTTAATTTGTATATAGGATTTTGCTTCATATACATCCATATTTACACATTGAGCGCATAATGCTCAAATGACATTTCATCATTAGATGAAGCCCTTGTTCTCCATTTTAACGAAGTTTTGAAAAACATGTATTTGGAAATAATAATTTTTCGAAGAATGTATAGTTAAAATGTCAAAAAGAAAAAAAAATGAGTTTACATATAATATTGTTTTCATTAAAAAATGTGCGGTTAAAAATGAATTTTGAAAAAATATATTTTTCATTTGATGGAGCCGCGAAATAATAAAAATGTTTTTGTTCTTGCAATTTTTGCATGCTCTGTGCTCTTTTTAAAATATCCTGTCTGTCAAGTTCGAAATTTGTTTATAGCTATAGAACTAGATTTTTAAATTGAGTGAATCTTTCCTCTCTCTTTGTTTCAAATCTTCTTTTTTTGTGTGTGTGAAGACACCAAGACTTTGTATAAAGAGATATTTTAAATGGACCATATTTCGTGTTGAGGAATAGTGATAGATGTTGGTAGTTGTTGTCTTCATTTTCGTATATTTATAGGTTGTAAATTACTCTCATAGTTGATCGTTGAGACTTAATCAAAAAGATTTATCATACTAATGAGAGTTGTAATATAATATGACCTCTTATGATTCAGACATCTCTTTATGGTCATAATCTCTATCACCTGGTTAAAAGGACTCTCATATCTTCAGCCGTCCACTTCAACATATCACGATAGACATGATTTTTCAATGCATGACTAATCGCGTAACTTAGAGATTCATGCATACTCATAGCACCCTCCATTTGCATTGTAAACTTGAAACGTTTTCTAGTTCCATGTGCACCTACCACCCTTTTATATTGAAAACATCATCATGTATGGCATATATGTGATATTAAACGAAAAGTACAGTTAAATGAAGTGTTGTGAGATCCATTTAATTGGATCTACCATATGCCATTATATAACTTGTTGTTTTTGCTCATGTAATGATACGTAGCGTTGATCTTTTCTATTAGAATTTAGGAGTGAGCTTCTTTATTGCTCACACAAGTTGGCTTAGCTTTGTGAAGTGAAAACTGATGGTTCATAGCCAACATTTTTGCCATAGTCAGCCATCATTAATAAATATCAAAGGGAAAACAAATGGTAAATATAAGTAGGCACTCCATTCCATTACTAGTGAAATTAAATTTACATCTTTCTCTAGTACAATTCCAACCATAAAGTAAAACAAATCTTCAATTAAAAGGCGGGCGGTACGATCTCCACCTCTGCTATTATCTACCTTTTGCAGCACAAGGGTAAAAATGCAAAATAAAAAGAACGATATTTTCAAATATGCCCTTCCCAGGTCACAATACTAATATCAGCGACCATACTAGCTAAAATCAAACACCAGCCACATATTAGTAATTGTATAACACTTTCAAGACAGTATAATAATACTACCGAGTACTATCTAATGCCATGTTTAGTTGAATTGCCCTCCAGTGAAGGTCTGTCCAAATGACCAGCTAGGGGGAGCAACGTTGTTGGATACTATACTTCTACCATCACTGATTATGACCTTAAATGAGAGGCTTTGGCCGTTAAGAAAGGAGTTGCTTTGCCAATTTTGACCCCAGTTTCTCGACATAGGCTGCCAACCGGTCCTTGACCCTTTGATAGACACTGCATGAACATCACCAGCACCACCAACATTGGTTATGAGTACTAAATTGAAGTAGGAGTGACCATTTATGGTGAACCTTACGCCACCGCTTCTCCTGCAGGGTACCCTGCAAATTAAAGTGAAAACAGTTAGTTTCATAAATAAAAGTCGAGATATATACAAACTTGACATTGAAAAGAGTAATTCACCGAAAATGAGTGTATAGTATACTTAGACCCACATAGTCCAAATTTTTGCAGTAAATATTATTAATACGACCTTAAGCAGAAATATCGAGGGTCTTATTTACTTGAATGACAAAAACTGTCTATAAGCATGACTGACTTATGGACTACAAACAGAAAATTAACCTGACCAAAATATAGTTGGGCTTCCCTAAATTTCAACATAAATTATAAACAGAACAAATTAGAAACCCCCAAAGTGAATGCACAAATTTATATCTGCGAGACTTGTCCTGGTAGATTTCTCATCGTGAAGAAAGAGATTACGACGTAGTCACGCTCCTTTTGTATCTTATCGAGAGAAAAGTGTAGAGTACAGTTAGAATCTCTTTACGAACCTATATTAAAGGCTAAAAAAGGCACTAATTAAGCATACCTTCTATAAGCAACAGGGACAATTCCAGCTCTGTATTGTGCAATGCGTTGAAAGACAGGCTGGGAGAGATCAAAGTGATGCCGGGGAGGGTTGCACCACCCCCCTGCATCATTTGGGAGAGCATTGTTTGGTGGGCAGAAATTGGTGGCTGTGACCATAATGGACCCTGGCAGGCACCATTTTCCATCATTCACACACTTAATTTCGTAGCATGATCCACAGCTCAGTCCATTATTGAACAAAGCTGTACTCAGTGCTGCAGTGTTTGTACCATACCCTTGGCTGTACAGATTTCCATAACCACAAGCTCCACCTGCCAAACCCAGAATTTTGTTATGTTCAAATCCAATTTGAATTTGAAAATTATGTCCAAAAAAGAATTCAAAAAATAAGCTTTTAGGCATGGCTTAGCGTACCCATTGTTCCAGAGGCATCACTACCACCATAGAAGGTGGCATGCGCATCAATCCACCCTCCATAGCCATGAACAGATGACGCCATTAGAAGAAAACCAGCAAGAACAATTCCAATTATAGCCATTTTTCTGCATAAAAAAATTGAGTATTTTAGAATTTTTCTAGTGTATTCAAGAAACACTAGTCCATGTTAACATATGTTCATAATATAAGAAAAAAGTGAGAGAAGAAGAAGATAATAACTTTTGTGTTCAAGGTTTGAAAGAAAATGTATACAAAATGTGAAGAACTAAGAGGAAGTTGAATGAGGTGAATGTGAAGAAATGAGGGAATATAAATAGAGGTTAGGAGGACGAGAGGGGTGGGTGGGGGGGGGGTACTCTTTTGCCTATACTCACTAGTTAACTAACTGACGCTTTGAGGCGGTTGGGAGCAAAAAGCTGCTATGATATAAACTACATATGTAATGTTCGTCACGTGATATTAAATAGTACTGTACAAGAAAACTTACAAGATTTTAATTTCTCGTACTCCTCTAATCTTTTTTAATACCATTCGATCTAACATATCAAACGTGCTTATTTAGGCTTGATGGTGTCGAAAGGTGTGCCATAGCTAACTAACTCGACACTTTTATGGCTATTGAGAGCAAGAATGATAAGATATAAACCACAAATATCATGTTTAGCACGTGATATTGAACAATTTACTGCTAAGATATAAATCACAAATGTCATGTCTAATACATAATACTAAACAGTTCTTTACGAAAGAAGGTAGAATATTTTAACTTTTACTTATCCTTTAATCTTTTCCAACACTATAAAATCCAATATGGTAAATGTGCCTAATTAGGTTTGATGGTACCGCAAGGCACGTTGTAGTTAACTAAATTACATTGTATGGCTGTTGAGAGCAAAAACTAACATGTTCATCACATAATATTGGACAGTACGATATAAAATAATACACAAAATTTGAACTTATGTAAGTCTTCAATCGTGTCGAGTTCTATATAATTCAATATGCTAAGGGGGTTGTCGTATTAATTATGTCTAAAATCTCTAATATCAATTGTTGGAATTTCGAGGATCACGTATTGCTCGATACCACTTGATATGAAACCAACCATTGGATCGAGATGTTGAAGTTATATGGCACAATAATGAAATATTTGATCACAAGTAAAATAATAAAAGAAGATAAGAAAATATGGTAGAGGAATTAGAAAATTTTATTGCACCACAAATAATAAAGATATTACAATGATCCTAAAAACTAGTAATCATCTTTCTCACCCTAAATTGTAGAGTAGAGCCAAGTATATATAGACAACTATGTAGGGCAACGTCCAAACCCTAATAGATGAATTATAATTGAAATAGAATGATAAAAACGTGTTAAAACGCGAAATTGGCTTGGGCTGGATAACCCTGTCACTCGAACGATAAGCTACGATAGGTCCGTCGATCGAGTGCCAAGCGGGAGATAGGAGAGCGACCAAGTTTCGAGAGAAAACTTGCAGGTGTTGCTTGAACGGCCAGCTAGAGGTAGGCTAGTGAAAATGTGATGACTTTTCTTCCCGATCCATAATTCCAACATCTTCAAATCCAATACAAAGTCCGACTCCCAATAAAGCTTTCAAATATAATTTCACTTTGAAAAAGACTCCAATATCATTTCAAATTGATTTTTTATTGACGTACACTTCAATTAGAATTCTTCAATTATTTCAACAAAAAATTCAGATCACACAAATTCTAACAGTGATGTTTGATGCACATTATTGAGAAGAAAATGCATTTTATGATGTGATGTGATGTGATGAAAAATATGTGGTTAAAAAATAAAAAAAAAGTTTTAAATTTGTGTGTAATATTATTTTATTAAAAATATATTGTTGAAAAGAATGAATTTTGGAAATAATGTAAATCAAACAGCGTTTAGATACTTAAAAGTTGTGTTGTGGGACTAAAGAACAATGCTTGATATACAATGATTTTGACATCATTGTTGACAACATGCCACGTGACATGTTATCATTTGACAGTTTAAAAAACAATTCATTATTTCAACCAATACTTTTTGGCCACAACCAACATTGTCAACAATGTTGTACAAAAACATTGTACAAATAGCATAATTCAGGACGAAAACGCGTGGTTTTGGAGAGATCAGTGTGGGAATGTCCTTATTACAAGTGGGTCCCGCTGGTTTAAATTCTTTCAACTCGGCACATGCAAGCTATTCCCATTAGCCGCAAATGGCTCTTTTTTCTTTTTTGTCATCTGTCCCTATTCGCTTCTCGTATTTATTTTTTTCTTTTTCCTTATCTCGATTAATATTAAATTCTTGAATTTTGTGGACAGAATTTTTTTTGCCTTTTTCTCGTGCGAGGTAAAGTTTTAAATGCTATGAACGAGCAAAACGTAAACATAATTTTTCGTCGCTCTATTTAGTTCATTGGTATGTTACGTAACATTAAATTTGGTTTTCGTCTCCCTCTTTTCAATTTGTACAAATTGATGGACAAATATTACCAACATAATCAGAATTTTAACTCAGTTTCTTGAGTAACTTATCTGTTGGTTGATGGAATTAAGTTCGGACGAATGGTGCCACCTTTTCTCGTAAAGACGTACGGGACATTACACGAAAATCAAAGCAAAAAATTGGAGTCGTAGTATTTTGAGTAAACTTAATCAACAGGAGTGAGGTAGTCTCAGCTAAACTGGCAGCTGCAGTATAAGAGTTCGATTCATACCTCTTACAAAATATGGAATTAGACTCTTTGTGGGCACCAGTATGATAATTCTTGTACCCTGGTTTGATGAAACACATCCCGCAATTTACCTCCTCCACAATTCTCTAGGGGAGGGGTGGGGACACTCAAGGTTGGGATTCAACCTTTAAAAAGTTAATTTTAATAACTATGATTTCATTAATTATCTGGGAAAGATTTGATTGAATCCTTAAACTAAGCCACCTGGGATTACGTTTATTATTCCAAAAATTTTAAATACCATCTTCGAGACTTTTTTTTTTTTTATTATGAATCTACATTTTAAATTCTTGATGTTCCTATAATCAATAAGTATTTGTTGTCTAATTTTTCGACACTCTTAAAGAATCATTAGTAATTTAAATAGTCGCTCCACCATGAGTCTATCGTTCTTGTGAACGAGAATTTACTTTTTTAGACATATTCAGATACATCTTTACTTAGCGTCATTTTCTTATTTTAACAGTATTTATAATAAATATGATTACTAGTGCATCTTAAGTACTCGTCATCAGTTATTTTAATCAGTTACAGTGCATGTCCATCTTATATACTTGTCATCGGCTGTTTTACTCAAACATGATATTCGAAAAATTACCCACAAGATGTAAAATTTTGAATCCTTCATTATTTTACCTGAATTTAGGTTTCAATGACAAAATGAATATACTCTATAATTCAATAGAATTAGATCTTCATTATGTGTATTATTGCAACAATGGCGGCTAATGTAATATTTATTTGGCTTGTACCAAAAAAGAAGACATAAAGTAAAACTTTTAGACCTACAATAAGAGCCATCAATACTCAATTAAAAAGTTAAATCACCCATTACTCTATTAGTCAATTATCACCAATTTATATGCGAATAATCCTTACTAATAGTACGCATTATTTCAACCTCATCGCAGCCTATTGCTATGAGTTTGGCTGAACATACTAAGAAAAATTTAAATATTTTAATTTTCTTATGTAATTATTTTTGGAAAAACTTTAACAAGTCTATTAGTTGTGTTGCACGATAATTGAGTTTTTACAAGATTTTAATTTCGTACATTTTAAACTTTGCTGAACTGAGTGCTTGTTTGGTAGAGATTTTTGGGGGAAGAATTGATTTTTAGAATAGTGATATGATGAGAAATATGTGGTTGAAAAAGAGGAAAAAATTATTGATGTGATGAAAAATATTATTTTATTGAAGAATATGTGGTTGAAAATGAGAATTGATTTACTGTAGAATTTGAGAATAAAAAACAAACATGCCCTGAATAGGTTTAAATAGAATAAAGAAATAAAGCTTTAATTTTTTTATTTTTTTTAAAAATATATATATATCATATTTGATCTATATACAAAACCGTCCAACCCGAAAATTGTTCACTTTTTATTAGTCACAATGTTATAAATTGTACCAAAAAAGGGTTTTTTCACCCTAAACTAGATACTAGCTCATTGATTTTAAGAATATGAGAAGTATTTTTGTATCATGGTGTCATTCTCGATCGTAATATTTTATAGTAAAAAGATTAGTAAGCGATCTACCCGAGTTTTTTTTTTCCCCCCTCTCTCTCTCTCTCTGTACAAAGATAAGATAAAGACATTGATAGGCAAATATACGATCATTTTCAAGTAAATCTGAAATCTCCTGACTCTTGCAGTTTCTATATATATATAAACAACGCACATGCGATCTGTTTGGCTTTTTCTTGCGTATTCAAAATTGAATTAGCTTTTTCTTTTTGTTTGGTTTTGAGTTTTCATGAAATAAAATTTCAAGAATTTTGATAGAGGGAAGCTTCACTTATCGCTTTCCAATCCAATTATGATGAGTAATTTTCAAGTAGGTCCATTTTGGATCCTATTGACAAAAAAAGATATCTTGTGTGAAATCATATTCAATCAGATTTTCATTTGATTTTTTTTATTATTATTTTTTTATAGATGAACTTTTCATTTGACAACATTATTCGACTTTGGCGATTAGATACTTGTTTGATTTAGCTAAAAATAATTAATAAAAATTTAAATCAATGTCAATAATTAATTTTAATCATACATTTCTTTCAACTCACAACTTTTATCATTTTTTTCATCAATTATTATCAAAATTTATTAAAAATCTAACTTTTTGCAAAACCAAACAAGAGCTATATACTGATTGTCACCTTTAGTTATCATGTTGTGAAAATATCATATTCACGTCAATTTTCACATCAAACAATAAAACAAAGTTTCTCATATTGCGACTTTAATTTGCATGCCCCACAAAGTTTCCAACTTATTGTTCTTTCTCAGTTTATGGAAATGATCAACAAACATTTAATTACATTTGTAATATCTGTCTCTAATTACAAAAACCATCCAAATCCATATTAAATTCGTTACATAAAACTTATTTGTGCAACTTACTACATTTTGTGGGGGGGGGGGGGGGGTGTGATTTCGGGACACTCTTTGGTAATGCACCAGGACCCTAATAACTCATGTCTACAAGCTCGTAAGGAATGACGTGAGCATGCTTCGAGAGGTAATGTGTTTATCGTTAGACTAGCCGTTGGAGTTTCGATACTAATTATTTATTTGAATGTGGTATATTTTCATGAATGTTTGCACGACAATTTAACAAAAATTTAGATAGTTCATACTTCTTATCATTGGAATTGATTTCACAACCATAATAAAACGTTAAGAGAACTTGTTTTCGAGACAATAAGTGATGAACCTATGGTGTGAATTTCTCACTTAATACTCTAGAGGAGAAATTGGTCATTTGCGGAGAAAGGAACAATTGGATTATATTTAGAGTGATACTAAGTGTACAGAAAATGGTTCACATATTTTTTACAGACTTACATTTGACAATTTTGCATTCACCATTTGCCAAAAGAGTAATGATATTCATCCCCACTGGGGTTACAAACACAGTCTAGATTGCGTTAATGTGGCATTAAATATGAAATTCATTTAATGTCACATTAACGCCACCTAGACTGTGTTTGTAATTTCACTGAAGATGAATAATATTACTCATGCCAAAAACACAACAAAAAAGGCACATACAGATGCTACCAATACAACACCTGCAAGTTGGCAACACCTATAAGGTGCTTGTACAAGGCGAATTGTTCTTATATTTAACGGTCAATAACCAACTATACTTTCAAAGCAACATTGGATTTTCTTTCAGGTTGCTGCTGACCAACCTGGGCCGTCAATCTTGAATATATTTCCGATTCCGACTACGACTAGATTTTATCGTCTTTTCAGTCTGTTCAAATCTTAATTTGAGAATGAAGGTAAAGGATTTATGTGGTTACGGGCTCGGCTACGCCCACACAGTGACAAGAAGAATTTGACAAACAAAAAGGAAGTACATAAACAGCATAACAATTTCGCGTTTGCGAAGGAAGAAACCTTTCTTATTTTTTTCATGTCTATTAGTTGCCTTGATCCAAAGCAACGTATCTTGTTAGTAGGATTACACTTTTAGTTGACTATGGTAATTTTGGAGTGTTGAATTTAATGAGCTAATTAAGGATTATCATTAAAGCATCCGAGCACAAAAGAAATATATTTAAACGGCAGTTATATTGTCACCACAATTTTTATTCGATACACCACATTTTTAATTGCAGTTAAGCTCTTAGTTTTTGCTCGTTATAACAATTATTTCCTTAACTTTTTTTCCGTCGAATTCTTATATTCAACATTCCATTAATTAGTACATCTCAGCCTTGATGATTTATATACAAATATTTTATTTTTGTGTTTTGAAATGAGAAAAATATTTATTCACACTTTTTATTTATTTATTTTTTATAAATACGATGGGAAAAAAGTTATTTTACCCCATTTTATAGGACTTGTAAACATAAAACTATTATCAAACACAAAATATGTTCACTAATGAAATGTTTGACGATAAAAATGATAAAAAAAATCATCAGGGACATAAGTGTTATAATGAGCAAAGATTAATGACTTTAAGAACAATTAAAATGTAGTGCAAGAAATAAAAATTGTGGCATGAATATAATTACCCATATTTAAATGGAATAAAGTTAAGAATTCTTAATATGAAAAGATACCCCTCTTAGCAAAAGCTTGGTGGACAAACATAAATAAATTTGACCAACCACCATGAAGATAGTGAAAAAGGAAAAATAAAAATAAAAATGGGTTACTTAAGGAGCACTATCAACTATGACGTTAGACTAACGTTGCACAGTATTAAATTGAAAAAAATAATAAATATTGTTAAAAAAATTCTTTGGCCTCGTCCACTCCTATTCGATTTGGCCAATAAAAATATATTATAAATTATATCTATTAAAGAACAAATTAAAAGTGAAATATAAATTTAAGTTTTATCGACAAATGGATGGCTTCTTCAGTAACACGATACATAAAAGCGCGTGAGAATCCTAATTGCTTTAACGTATCTATTACATTTTAAACGAGTACATTTAATTTTGGTTTTAACAACGAGAACAACATCATATTTTCAAATAAATTAATTTAAAATTATTTATATCAATCTTCATGCTATTCTCTTGAATTTTTCATTTCATATTACATAAATTATAATTCGAGAATATTAAAAAGATTTATGCAAAATAAAATGAATATCTCAATTCGACTTAAATTCATGTTGTATTGAATATTGAACAAAACTTCTCCTACATATGGCCACAATCAGTGGAAATTTTGCTTAGCAAAAGAAAGACAAGTTGTATCTTCAAATAGATTTGTTGGGTCTTTAACTACGTATCCAAGCAATGTAACCTAACTACCACAAGAACCGTTGGATGAAATCCAACCAACAATTGGATGGGTGGGGTATCTTGAAAAGTTTTCTAAGATTTTATAAATATTATATCAAATAATTTATTTTATTAATTAAGGATAAAAACAATTCAGGAAAGTGAAAAAATAATATAATATTAGGTCAGTGTTGGCACTTTTATTTTACATTAGATTTATATTCAGATCTTTATAATATTTGGACGTTCGACAATTATGATTGAACTTGTGGAGGTTTTTCTACTTTAACAAGCATAGCCTTGAGAAAGAGTAAAAGAATAAAGTTCATGATTCTATAATTATACATACAATAAGAACCAATTGATTTTTATAATAAATATCAACCACCAAATTATATTCCACATATAGATTGTAAGATCTCAAGAAGATTTGTCTTGCCTTAGTCAACATTTTGCCACTCCATTTCCATATGAATATAGTTGTTACATTACAAGTAAAATCAATTTCTTAAAGTAAAGGTTTTTCATTGTCTGCCATGTTAGTCTGAACAATCTTTTTCTCCAGCATAACTACCCAATTAAATAAAAAAGATTAATCATTTGGACAAAGAATGTTCTTTAGATTTGCACGTGAAATGATGCACGCTCACCACAACTTTTTTATTTAAAGAGTTCTGCATTATACACCAAAGCATGTGCAATCAAGAAAATATAAATATAAATATATAATTCTTAATTCTTGGACACAATCAATTGCAACCCTCCTTCCTACCCATTGTAGTTGTCACAACCACCATTACCATTATAGCGTGTACTTTTGAAAATTTAACACATCGATAAGTTCGATTTATTAAAGTTTAAGACTAACTTAGAAAGAGAAAAGTTATGTGATTAAAATGAAAAGGTACCATAGATAGGATAACTAACCGTCTTTTAAACTCCTATGTGAATACATGTAGAAGTGTAAATCGGATCATCCAGGCTCGTATCACCTAATTTTTTAGGTTGCCTGGCCGCACGGACGGATTTAGCCCACCCCCCCCCCCCACCCACACCCAAACCCAAATCCATTTTTTTTTTAGTTAGAAAAAAAATTATGTAAAAAAAAAAAAATCATGCGTAATTTTATTTTATTTTTTTACGTATTAGCTCGGCCTGTAATTCGGTCCTGAATCAGTTCCTACCTGGCCGCCTAAGGAATTAGGTCTTATCAATTTAAAAGCAATTAATTTGAAATTTTGGACCTCATCAAGTATTGATTTATCACATAATTTTTCAAAATGTAATTAAATGAGACTTCTTTTCTTCCGTGGGGCTAACAACTTGCCCTTTGAGACCTAATCTATTGAAGTGACAATAATTCATAGTAATCAAGAATGCACATGGGTTGAGTTTGTGGTGATATGATCTATTGCATGCATGAAGGATTTATCCTAACTAAAAAGTAGATTTTACTTTTAAGCTGAAATTTTTGACTTTAGCAAGATCTAACAAGAGGAAGCAGTGTCAAAATGAATTTCAAATACCTCTTGAAATGACACAATGTACAATATGGCTTGGCATTTCCGTGATTATTTGAATATATCGTAATTGATGATTAGATAGGTACTCGGAGGTGTCAACATCTTTTCAATCTTGCATGAACCCTATTGAGAGTACCTTGTATTTTATCCTCTGTCTTGGGTTGTCTGACGATACCCTGTACAACTTAACCCCCAACAGTCCCTTGACCAATTCCATGTCTGATAGAAGCAAGCCCTAACTCCTCGAGAAAGTTAATGCAACAATATTATGATTCGTGACTTTCAATTGAAAACTCAAAAATCGATTCACATGTAGTTTAGAAGTGCCACCACAACTCGTTTCTCGTTAAGGATCTTCATATCTCGTATCGGATACTTGTCTCAAGAGCACAACTCCAAGTTCGGCCTTCAGGAAAAGAGAGACTAGATTTTGTGTAAATTTGCTTGCTAAAATTTAGTAACACTCTTAAACTCCTACAAGAACAAAAGATTAAATTCTTGTTCTCTATAATTTTAAGAGAACTACATAACTTTCTTTTTATTATTTCTCTCAAGTCCATTAAGAGTTAATATTCTACATCAACAATATATAAGAGTTTGTGTTACTCTTAATAGTTGAACTTTCAAGATGGAGGCTTAATATCATAGTCCGAAAAGATCGAACGAGTAATTTGATTTGTCTAAAGTTCAAACGAGCAAACTTAGTATTTTTAAATGAGCCACCATCTGACTTGTCAAGAGTTGTATTCTGTGTCAACTATAGATAAAAATAAAAAAAACAATGTATAATTGAACCACTTTCTCTAAAAAATTTAACTTTTTAAACGGAACTTCAAAACGTAACGTGGCCCACCTATTTCTTATTTAGTTGTTAGAATGGCGGAGGTGGGATAAGAATAAGCAGTGGTGGGCAGGCATAAGCCATAAACATAAATAAAAGGCATCCACTTTCTTTAACCAACTGTTTTATCGCTTTACAGGTCCTACTGTCTTTCCCAGTTACTAAGAATATTCAGACATCTCATATGAACAAAAGAATGGCCAAAAAATAATTATGTGTTTTTAAGATGCAATTCTTAATTAATTGGAATATGTCTCATGTATGTAAGGACCAGAATGTTTCAGTTCATGAAGAAATGTTTCATATTATCTAATTTATATATATAAAGAAATTTCATTTTTCTTTACTTTACATACGATTTTCTTCTTGATTTAATTGAAGGACTCCGACCACCATGCTCATGGTTTTTTATCGTGTTAATGTTAAAATTTACAAAGTAATCCAGGTAAACATCCAAAGTCTTAAGGTCTTTCGAAAATATGCAAAATAGAGGTAGATAACTAAGTTCGGTCACTGAAAGTAGGATGAATGTGGTGGTCTAGTCGACTTCGATAGTCAAGTTAGTGGATTTGTAGTGGGGATCCTATAGAGTTTTCGTAGATTAAGAGATATGATTACCTAGAATGAGCAAACATTTAATATTTATTCAGAATTAAAGATAATAGTGCTACTTGACATAACTCGTCTTGTCATCATCTACTAATTTTCTTATTGGTGCAACATTTATCTATAGGCTTTTGCCTTAGATTCTAGTGGGCACATCCTATCCAACTTCATTTGCATTCAAAATCTAAAAGAAATATCCAAGTTATGAAAAGGGCATAATTTGATACTACTTTCCTTTTTTTTTTTTTCAAAAAACTTTATCTTTTATCATAGGGTCCTAAAATTGGGCAAGAAAAAACTTATCTTACAAGTGGCAAGAAGTAAATGTACAAGAAATTCAACACAAATTTACAAAAACATAAGCCTCATGCAAGTTGATAATTTTTGTGGTCACCACCTATTAGTCCTAATGCTAGTTGAAGAATATAAATTTTATATTACAAAAAGGAGCACAAATATGTACCATAAATTTATCTGGATTTTCTAAAATATTAATGGGAAAATCATAATACAAGAATCCAATAGTCAAGAAGAAGAATCGTGCCTACATTCATGGCTAGCCCTCACCTATGTCAGCACATTTTTTTTTAGTGAGATTCCGAGAAGAATTGCTTAAATGTTGTTAGGAATTGTATTCGAGAATAATTTTTTTATATTTTTGGTCTAGAAATTAATAACAAAATTGTCACTATCCTAAAATTTTATCTTTTGGGGTAAAGGAATTATCATCTAGATTTAAAAAGATTGCACTTTTTTATAGGTTCAATGAGCCAAATTGTCAGAAAATGAAAAGTCTTGGATAAGGCAATTTATGATCAACAAAATATAGGCACAAAAAAGAAAAAAAAGATCCAATTTGTGTCATTTTTCATGCAATGAAAACACCTCACATGAAGATGGGCAAAATTTGATGGTCCCAAGTCCCAATTGATGTTTCCGTTTGACATATAGGGAATAGGGATTTGAATGGACAAAGATAAAAATGGGCCATGGGCTTTTACAAAACAAAAATTGCTGGAGAATTTGGGAAGTGGAAATTACCCTACTTTTCAAGTATCATATTCAAAAATGAGGTGGGAAGTTTAATCTTTCAAAAATCAGATATAAATCAAATTTTAAATATTAATAATAATATTATAAAAATAAAATTATTCTACATATTCAACTCGCCATTTTCTACCATAACTAACCCTAATTATTTCCCCATCTTCTCTCTCTATACCTATCTATTATCTCTCCCCAACCTCTCTCTACAACTCTATTGGAGGCCGGACTGTGCGAAGAGATCTTACTTTCCCCAGCCTCTCTCTTTCTCTTCCCACCCGGATCTCTGCGAGAAGAGGCGTGTTGCTCTGGTGGAGGCAGTGCCGTTGACAGAGGCACCGCATTGAGTTGTTTGCAGCGCCGCGCAAGGTGCTGCAGCGACAGTTCACTAGTGTTGCAACGGTGCAGAGATTACAGTATTGCCTTCTTGGTGGCATATAACACTAAAGAAATCGATGTGGAGACTATAATGCTGTGGATTTGTTGAGGTCGTGGCGGCAGCAGCAACGGTAATTTGGGGATTTTTGGTGGGGGTGGTGGTGTGAAATAGAGATAAATGAGGTGATAGTTGTGATTTTTGGTGGGCTGTGATGGTGAAATGGTGGTGGCGATTGCTATGGTTGTGGATCAGATGCAGCGATGGTGGTGGTGGTTTGACAGTGACTGTGATAATTTTAAATTTGATTTTTTAGTGGTGTTTGGATGGTGGTAGTGGTAATGTTGCCGGTGTGGTGTGGTGTGGTGGTGGAGGAGCCGTTAGTGGGGGTGCGATGGGTGTGCAATAGGTGGTCTGTGGTGATGTGCAGTGGTGGTGTGCGATGGGTGGTTGGTGTGCAGTGCGGTGGTGATGGATCTAGTGCGATGGTGTGGCGATAAGGTTGCGGTTGGGTGCTGGTGGTTGTGAAGCTGGCTGTGGTGGTGGTTGGTGGTGTTTTGTGCGACGACGATTCTGTGGTTGTATCTGTGGTGGTGGATTTGGCGGGATCTAGTGATTTTTTGTGGTGGTTTTGGAAATGGCGGTCTTACTACTGATTGTCGTGGTGTTTGGGTGGTGGTGATGTTGGTCGTGGTGGTTGTCTGGAGGCGGTAGTAGAGGTCTTAGAGATAGTGCAGAGGGGATGGGGGTGGATCTGGTCATTTTAGTTTTTTGTGACTAAAAATATAATCGGTGACCTTAAAATTCGATAACATGTGACTAAAAATATACTACATGACCAATCATTTCGTTATCTATGACCTAAAAACTATATAATCTGTGACCGTGAAAAAATCTGTGACCAAATAATTTGAAAATATGTGCTCGTGTGACCTTCTGTCACTAAAAATATAATTTTGTGACCTTAAAATTCGATAATCTGTGACTAAAAATATAATCCGTGACCAACCATTATATTATCTGTGACCTAAAAATTATATAATTTGTGACCATGAAAAAATCTGTGACCAACTAATTTCGAAGCTATGACCGTGTGATCTATAAATTTGGATCTGTTACCAACTAATTTTGAAATCTCTGACCAACGAATTACTTGTGGCCTACAAAATCTTTGAATTGCGACCGTAAAATAGTCGCTGAAATCGGTCACCGAAATGGTTGTCGGAGCGGTCATCGGAATAGTCGCGTGGAGCAGTCGCCGGAACGGTCATCGGAACAATCGTCGAAACAGTCGTCGAAGAAGAGTGATGACTAGAATAGCTGACGGAATAGTCTCCGGAGCAGTAGGGGTGGTGGAGGTGGGATTTAATTCAATAATAAATTAATTTAATAATTTATTGTTTCATAAATAAAAATTTAAAAAAATCTGATTTTTGAAATTTAAAAGTTGATTTCTTAGTTTTGAAATAGGTGATACGTAAGCTCTTAGAAATGATATTTTCCCATTTAGGAATGAGGGGAACACATTGGCCCAGAAAATGATTTCTGTTTGCACCAACAAATGCAGCCTTAAAACACTAGGTTTGAAATGTCAATAGTTGGGACCATTTTCTATAGCGAATTTCATTGCTCAAGTCCACTTGAAATAAGCAAACCATACAGGTGGTGTACTTGCCCAACATGGCAAGGCATTAGTCGCAACATGCGTGACCTGGACATTGACACGAAAATTGTTAAGAATTAATGGGCCGAATGTAATGTCTTGAAAATTCATCCTATTCTTATATTTATTTATTCACGTCAACAGGACCCACTCAACGACGAATATAATTTTATTTGATTTGACGACAGAGATAATGAGAAAGGAATACGATTTTAAGTCCTCTATCAAGATATTGAACGTTATTTACATCATAAAATAATAAAGAAATTTAAAAATAATCTCGAATGTGTTGGTCGTGATGCTAAGATCAAATAGTCCAGCCAAGATTGAACCAGAGGGTGATTCTTCGACCCGATAATCAGTTCTTCCTATTGAACTTAGCCAAGCCAGTTCGAGTTTATAACATTGATTAGTAGGATATCAAACAACTTAGGTTGTGTGTCAGTGTTATAGGTTAGTTGCTTCATTGGGTTTCTGAGTTCTTGCTATTTCAATAGTGAACGAACACAGTAATCAAATGGCTTATTAGCAGGCTGTACGTTACAACAATCGAACACCGTGTTCATTTTAGGCGTCGAACAAGTAACTTCAGCATATCACATTATCTTCAGGTATTGAGGTAAAAGAGGAAATGCTGCAAGAAAATATGCCCGTAAGTCAGAAATGAATATTATGCTATATAATAATAATGGTTCCATCTTTACAATATATATACAAGGGGAAAGAGGGTTGAATTAACAACTACTTAACAACTCTAACAGAATGCTAACGGCTAATATTCTCTAATACTGCCCCTCAAACTTAGAGTGTGGTTCTCTGTAACTCTAAGTTTGTCATGAAGAAGAAAGTGAGAGTTACTTAATGCCTTAGAAAAAATGTCAGCAATTTGATCACAAGAGGGGACATGTTTGATAATGATCTGTTTTTGCATAACTTTCTCACGCATGAAGTATAGGTCCAGTTCAATGTGTTTTGTCCTGGCATGAAGAATGGGATTTGCAGACATCAACACAGAGCTGAGATTATCACACCAAAGAACAGGTGGGCTGACTTGATCAATATGTAGCTCTTGTAACAAAGATTGGAGCCAAGATACTTCAGCAGTTAATGCAGCCATGCTTCGATACTCAGCCTCGGTGCTACTCCTGGAAATTGTGCTTTGCTTCTTTGGCAATCATGAGACCAAGTTATTTCCAAAGTAGAGACAATAACCAGTTGTTGATCTACGATCATCAGGGTCGGAGGCCCAGTCAGCATCACAAAAACCATTGATTTTAAGATGATTCGCACGAGTGAGATGCAGCCCGGAATGGAGTGATCCCTTGAGATAACGAAAAATATGCTTTACTGTTTTCCAGTGAGATTCAAGTGGTTGTTGCATAAATTGACACACTCGATTAACAGAGTATGCAACTTCAAGTCTGGTGATTGTGACATATTGCAGTGCTCCTACGATGCTCCTGTATAACTGCACGTCCTGGGTGGGATCACTGCCAAAAGAAGAGAGTTTTTCACCGCCACTCATAAGAGTAGGTAAGCTGTTGGCATATTGCATCTTGAATTTACAGAGGAGATCAGTAATGTACTTTGTCTGAGTGAGCAAAAGTCTGTCTGTGCTAGCTTCAACTTGAATACCCAAGAAACAGTTGATGGGGCCAAGATCTTTCATGGCAAACTTGGTGTTAAGATGCCGAACAAGCTTATTGATGTCTGCAGTGTTACTTCCGGTAACAAGGATATCATCGACATACACGAGAACAAACAAAGTGCTATATGATGAGTGTTTGATGAATAGAGACTGGTCTGATTTAGCGAAGGTGAAGCCAAAGGCAGTAAGGGCACTCCTGAGTTTGTCAAACCATGCCCTTGGGGCTTGTTTTAGCCCATACAAAGCTTTATGTAATCTACACACTGCATTAGGAGCACTATTGTCCTCAAAACTAGGTGGTTGTACCATGTAAATTTCTTCTTGAAGGTCACCATTAAGGAATGCATTGTTAACATCAAGTTGTTGAATATGACAACTTTTAGATACATCAATGGTCAAAACAACGCGGATCGTCGTTGGCTTGATTATTGGACTGAATGTCTCAGTAAAATCAAAACCAGCAACTTGGTGGAAACCCTTAGCTACCAATTGGGCTTTATATTTGTGTATGCTCCCATCGGAATTTTCCTTCACTTTGTAGACCCATTTGCAGCCTATGGGTTTTCGATTTGGTGGGAGAGAGACAAGAGACTATGTCTGATTTCTTTGCAAAGCCAAATATTCATCCTGCATAGCTGATTTCCAGTGAGGAATAAGAAGGGCTTCTTTAACAGCAGATGGTTCTTTGCGAGTCAGGAAGACTTTAGGCTTGAAAACTCCCGTTTTAGCCCTAGTTTACATGCCATGAACATTAGTAAGGGAGGGAGCTAGCTCTATGGATGGAGCAGGTGTGTGGATAGGAATGTTTGAAGCTATAATTGGAGTAGGTTGTGGTGTGGCAATAGGGTGTGAAGGAGAGGTTTGGGTAGGAATGTTTGGAGCTGGAATTGGGTCATGATAGCCAACATGTGGTGCGTATGAGGGAATAAGAGAAAGAGGAACGTCTGGGTTAAGTGGTGACTCAGGTGCAGATTGTGGAGGAGTGGTATTAGGTTGCTTAGTAGCATAGGGAAAATTATGTTCATTGAATATGACGTCACGAGAGATATAGATCCTGCCCTTGGGGTCCAAGCACTTGTAACCTTTATGTTTAATACTATAGCCATGGAATGTGCACTCAAGAGAACGAAATTGGAACTTATGCTTGTTGTAGGGCTTGATATTAGGAAAACATGAGCAACCAAACACCCTGAGTCAGCTATAGTCAAGTTGTTTGTTGAAAAGAACTTGAAAAGGAGTTTTTCCCGATAAAATAGAAGATGGGAGCCTGTTAATAAGATACACTACAGTGCGAACAGATTCATCCCAAAATCTAAAAGGTAACGACGCATTAGCAAGAAGAGTGAGAGCTAATTCAATGATGTGCCAATGCTTTCTTTCGGCTACCCCATTTTGTTCATGTGTGGTTGGACATGCTAGCATGTGAATAATACCATTGGAGTCAAGATAATCAGTAAAGGACCTGTACTCATCACCCCAGCCAGATTGAGTGCTCTTAATTGGCAAACCAAATTGAAGTTCAACTTGTCCTTTGAATTTGAGAAATGTGGGAAATGCATCAGACTTGTGTTACAACAGGTAAACCCAAGTAAAATGCGTGTGCATCAACAAAGTGGATATAATATCTATAACCACAAGAGGATAGCACATGAGAGGGGCCCCATAGATCATTGTGCAAAAGTTCCAAGGGCTTTGAATAAACAGTAGTAGAATTAGGGAATGGGAACTTATGAATTTTCCCTAAGCAACAGGCAGAACAGAAATAGGGTAAGCTTTTATTTCTGCTGAAAAGAACATTACAAGTTGACATTACATTTTGCAAAATTTTTGCTGAGGGATGGCCAAGCTGCTCGTGCCATAATTTGCTAACAGAAGTAAAAGTACTACAAGATTGAGCAACTTGAACAGAATTTGGAAAAGTAGACTTGGAGCTGTGAGGATGAGCTGAAACAGACTTGTTCAAGAGGCTTGAAGGAGGAAAGGCATAGAGGCCATTCTCAAGTTTCCCTTCCATAAGAACATTCTTGGTGACCTGATCTTTAACAAAACAAAGATCAGCATGAAACTCAAAAAATACATGATTATCTCGAACAAATTTGGAAACACTAATGAGATTCTTGGTAATTTTAGGAACATGTAAAAGATTATGCAAAGATAAGATTTTAGAAGTGGAATGAGAGGAAAATGAAGACTGGCTAATGTTTTGTATTCCTAAACCAGTTCCATCACCGACATAGATTTGCTCATGACCACGGTAAGGTTCAAATGTGATAAGATTGTGAAGATCAGGGGTATAGTGATTAGAAGCTCCAAAGTCTAGATACCAGTTGGTATCAATGAGGGACTGAAAAGAGGAAACAAGAGCAGACAAGGGCTGCTGGGAACGAGAAGGCTGTTGTTGAAACTGCTAAGGACTTTGCACAACATTGTTGAACCTTTCAAACATTTATAAGCCTGATGTCCTGGTTTGCCACAGATCTGACAGTATGGTCTGTTGAAGCCATTAGAAGAACCGTTGGAACATAAAAATCTGCCACCACGTCCACCACTAGAAGGAGAGTGTGAACGACCCTGAGATCTTGAGTGTGGAGGACGAAAATGTGTATACCCAGAATGTTGAGAATATGTAGAGCCAAAGCGGTTTTGGTGAGATGAGTTACTGTGAACCATATTAGCTGAGGTATTAATATCTAACTGTTGGATGTGGCGTTCAATGAGAGCTTCTTAAGCTAGAAGTAGAGATTCAATCTCGGCTACGGTGTATGAGTCAAATCTAGATGTAACAGATATAATGAAGGTGTCATAAGATTGAGGAAGACCTTCAAAAATAGCATCAATGTATTCTTTGACAGAGAGACGATGGCCAACAAAAGCAAGCTAATCCACAAGAGATTTGATGGTAAGAAGATAGGTATTTAGGGTTAGATCACCTTTCTTTGTGGTTTGAAGTTTGGTTTTCAGCTGGGAGACCTTTGTAGAGGTCTGTGTGGTGAAAAATGTCTCAAGAGTAGACCAAATTTGAGAAGAAATGTCATATCCAACAAGTCGAGTTAACAGTGAATCGGTCATAGATGACAATAACCATGAGAAGAGAAGCTGGTCCTGCTGATCCCAGTTTGAAAAGGCAGGGTTCACGTTACCAGATTTAGCATCAGTATCTGAGAGAAATTTCGAAGGTGGACTAGATCCATCAATATAGGCTTGAAGACGATGGCCTCTAATGGCAGCGAAGACTTGTCGTTTCCAAATAAGAAAGTTCTGCTCATCAAGTTTAACAGAGATAGAATGAGTAAAGGTAACATGGGAAAAAGTAGAAAAGTTTGTGAAATCAACGAGAGAGGCCATTTCAGGCTCTAATACCAAGTCAGAAATGAATATTCTGCTATATAATAATAATGGTTCCATCTTTACAATATATATACAAGGGGAAAGAAGGCTGAATTAACAACTACTTATCAACTCTAATAGAATGCTAACAAGCTATTCTAACAGAATGCTAACAGCTACTATTCTCCAATACCGTGTGGGTGTCATTTTTCTATTTTTACTAAAAAGTTACTTTTCAAAGTCAAACTTTAATTTTGATGGCATATTTCGTAGAATTCACAAGTACTATCCACTTATTCACTCCGCTCACTACAAACAACATGGCTTAATAACCAAATCTGTTTCATTACACATCTGATCAGATTAGAGACTTAGAATCAAAACAGTAGAGAGGAAGATCATCTCCCACTAATGTGCGCGCGATCTCTATAATATTCTTTGATCACTTCAAACCCGGACCTTTTGTTGTTGAGGAGGAAGCAGAAACTCCACTCTCGACTGATCTGATCAACAACTCCGAAGAATACGGGCCACTTTTCCTTAACTTCCCTAGGAAATCCCGACCTGGCTTGCCCTTTAAGAAAATGTTTTTTCTATATCGATTATGATTAAGTGACAAAAATGCACTGCGACCAGGAGTCTGCAAAGCCCCTTCAACACAATCACTGCCCTGTGCACAGCCCCAAGGCTTGGACGACCCATCTTCACAATAAAGTTTTAGACGAAGGAAGCGTTTTCTGAACTTGGAAAAAATTCGCTGATCGGGAGAATTTTCTTCTTCAAATCTGACACATATAGGACATGGAGGGTCATTCTTACATGCTTTTGGTGTTATTTGATCCAAGCATTCTACATGGAATGCATGACTACACAAAAGGATTCCAGTAACTGGCATGTCTCCACTTTAGATAATCCTTCGAGAACTCCAAGGAGATCTCTATGAAAGGAACCTCTCACACAAGCAGAATCTGAAACTATCTGATGTACTACATGATCTGTTGAAAAGATCATAATCAAAGGACTTAGATAGTTCTATCAGACCAGCACAACCACGAGTACTTGAACGATGTCTATCTTTTGGTGGAGTAATGGCATCAAATTCTGACAGCCGAGCAGGGGCAACACAAGTGGCTTCTCTAGCGGGTGTTTCTGATGGAAAAGACAAAGGATGAATTGCTTTGGAGATAAAGCTGCAACAGCTTGAGGGGTTACGATGATGTGAGTTGACCATGGACCCGTAATCACGGCGACTGTCTGACTGGGATGAAGTAGAATCCCGACCATCTCTAGCTGCCAACGTTCCCTGTACAGTTCTCAGTTCGATTCAGCAAGATGAATACAAACAGAATATGAAACAAAAAACACACACAATACCTCCATCATCGGTGAAAGGGATAACTGCCTCAAAACTACATCTGTCAAGGGCAGATGAATACAATAAAATTAGCATCTTATAAAATAACAAAACATAGATAGAAGAATATAACCTATCTCTTAAGCAAATATTTTCCATATATAGAAGAATATAACCTATCTCTTAAGCAAATATTTTCAATAGCAAATCAATCTAATTAAAAGAACGCTTTAATTGTCAAGAACATTAGAGAGAGTATCAGAGATAATTTCTATTTTCATAACCAATATCAAAGAAAAGGGCCTCATAAGTCATAACATCCAATTAAAGGCATGATTAAGTCATTCCCTAAATTTATTCTACAGATCTATGCTACATATGTCCCAACTACCTAAGTTGTCATTCTCTAAATTTATTCTTAGTAGATGCCACCTCAAGTTGTCGTATATTCTCATTTCTTATTTTATCTACTACAACATGAGCACACATCCATTTCTTACCATGCTCATTTTCACCACATTCATCTAATGGACATTTTATTCTTTTAAGAGCACACACTGCCTATCATAAATCAGGTCTAATATTTGTTTATGTGCAATTGACCTTTTAACCTTAGAGGAGTTTCACAAAATTCTTGTAGCACTTCTCTTTTTCATCTCGTTTGCATTACATTTAATTTCTATGCATTACATATTACTTGACCTTTAAATTCCAAAGTACTTCAAAGTTGTAACTTATGTTTTGTGCGCTTTTTGGTCTCATTGACTAAATTATGTCTTCAACAAATAACCTACCCCAAGAACCTCATCGTGAATATATATTGCAAGTTCATTTATGACTTGGGCGAAAAGATAAGGATTTAAGCTAGCACAGTGAATTGCTGTCTTCCCATAGACATTATATCTCCGGTTTCTCTATCTCGATCTCACTCCCTCTATGATCCTTCTTTCAGGGGGATTTCGTGTTGAGGTGCTAAAAAATTTCATCCATAAACAATAAATAACAAACAGCATTACTAAAACATCATGCTAGATGAAGTGAGCTTATGGATGAATTGAGTAATCTCATCGGAAACAAAGCAACATTAGCAAGGGAGTAGCAATTGACAAAAGCAAATGCAGTGCAACAAATAGATTCAAAATTGTTTCAAGATGTAATGTGGCACAATTGGTAAAAAAGAAAAAAGTATATATATATATATATATATATAAAGAACAAAAATGCATACATCCAGCAAATTGCCTAGACAAAATAAATACAGTTCTTGGAATGTGAAAAATATCACCAACAAAATGGACTATTGAATTTCATACCTCTCCTTGAAGTACCATAATCATCAGCGCTGATTTCTTGTATTGCTGGGATAGTCCATTGCTGATCAGGAGAGACGTTTGATGGACTAAAATATGGACCAACACTGTCAGATATCAGATATTGGAGATTAGGAAGATTATTTCTGTTACGAGTTAATGGACAGAATCGACACGTGGCGTCACATCACGACGGTGGGACCAGCTTGATTGAATCAGGTTACAGGTCCCTAGCTTCAGTCGTGGGTTCCGAGGCCCTCACTATTATTCCGAGGCCCTCACTAGTATTCCGAGGCCCTCGCTGTTAACGTCCGAGGCTCATTAAAGGCCCACCTGCGATGATTCGCTCATGATGAAAATCTTCAACAAATGATTGATGTGACTCTTGTGTAAAGTTTGTTTATGTCTTGTCTTGTCAATGTAAGAACATTTAATGTTTTGTAAGGCTAGGAGAGTCAACTTGACGGCTAGGACTTGATATCTTGGCCGAGGAGATGGTGCCACGTGTGATTTGATCCAAAGGTCACAATTTGTGTTGTAACACTATAAATACCCCAACCATGTAATACTAAAGGGGCTAATGCAAAATCAAAGAACAAACTGAAGATTCGGAAACATATTACTCTCTCTTTACTACGAAAATTACTACAACACAATCTTGTTATTTGTCGATTGGTTTCTTATACAATCGCGTTCTTTCTTCATGCCGGAGGCCCGAACTCTGACGTCTCGTGTGGCGAGCTCCTCCCACGCCCGGATTCTGGAAACTTTCTGACCGTTCATCGGCACAAGCATGTTGGACAAGGCTTGCAAGGGCACGAGTGGGCCCAGCATCTGTTGGCAACATTTTTTGGGGTCAACAGATTGGCGCCGTCTGTGGGAAACCACACTATAACCACGAGCAACCCCGTGGAAAAAGCTTTCTGAAACATTTTGGGCGTCCCACTTGAAAAAGGATTTATTCTTGAAAAAAGAGTAAGAGGAAGCCCCTAAAGTTGGAAAATATTTACAGTTCTAAGTTTCAAAAGACATGAGCTCAGAAGAAGAGGCTCCCCCCAGGCGAACTAGAGAAGCTGACAATGAGGCCCCTGCGGTCCGACGCCGACCCCACCACCATCACAGGCGAGGTGGTAGGAGGTTGGCGGCCCAGCTCACTAGGGAAATGGCAACCATGGCAGCCAATATGAGGAGTATTACCAACCAAAACTTGGCGATGCAAGAGCTGTTGAGGCAAATGCAAGGTCAGGGAGGTCCCCCACCTCCCTTCTCTGTCCCACAAGGGCCATATCAACCTGAAGAGGTTCAAAGTCAAAGAACTTATTCCTCCTGGCAGCATAGGGGAGGAAACCCAGTAGAAAGGGAAGTGGGAGTCGATATTTCCTCCAATTATGCTTCCGGCCGACCCTCCGAGGCCCCGTTCAACATGGAGGATAATTTCCCTCCCGAATATGAGCCAGCACCAAGGCCCCAAAGGTCTACCAGTGTGCTTGATAGGCTCAGCCCAATAGGTCAGAGGCGTAGGCAAAGGAATGCAGCACATGCTCCTACAAATAGACCACAGCCCCCACCTCCTGAGGATCGACAGCCGGAGGAAAGGCAAGAACGTGCCCCCCGTGCTGTGCCGCATCGTCATGAGCGTCTCAGGAGGGACGAGGAGGCTCGCAACCAGGCAGGACCCTCCACACAACAGCCCAGGTATGAGGCTGAGGCTAATTATGATTCGGACGGTCCCCAAAGATCCTACGACTTAGATGATGATGATGACAATCTGCCATTCTCAAGGGAATTAAGGAATGCCCAGGTCCCAAATCATTACACTATGCCCAAGATACCCAAATATGATGGGAGAGGCGACCCAGCAAAGCACTTGAACAGCTACAAAATGCACATGAGCCTGAGAGGCGCCACTCCGGCTGTTAAGTGCAGGGCCTTCCATTTGACTCTAAGCGGAGCTGCTGAGATTTGGTATAGCAGGTTGCCACCTGGGAGCATTCGAAGCTGACCAGAATTTAAAACTACATTTTTGAAAAGATTTGCTGTGAGCAAAGAAGGTGAAGCCCCAATCCAACGCCTCCAGGATATGAGGCAACAGCCCGAAGAAACTCTGAAAAGTTTTCTGTCTCGCTTCACGGACGAAATGACTTGTTGCGTTCAAGTCACTGATCACGAGGCTCTATCCGCCCTTAGGGGAGGCCTCAACATAAACACCCTGTTTTGGAGAGATGTACAGAATCAAGATCCCCCAACTTATGATGCTTTGTTGGAGATGATGCGACGTGAAATCATCAATGAGGAACTGATAGAACATCGAAACATGGCAAGTAGGGGTCTCCAACCCCAACAAAGGCAACGTGGTAGAGGTCCAACCTCCCACCTGATGGACCAGCAATGGGGTCAACCCAATGTGGAAGTTGCCCAAGGCTCAGGTCAGGCACTTGCCGCAGCCACATTGAATGATGTGCCGACTTTGGCCTACGAGGACGTACCAACTACGGATACCCCTGAAAACCCACGAACACAACAGGCCCCCCATAGAGGAAGAGGCCGGGGAAGAGGTTCGAATCAAGGCAGAGGCAACTCCCAAGGGTATTGCACTTATCACCATTCTTACAGCCACGCAACTGCTGACTGTAGAGACATAGCCTTGCATCCCAGAAATTCGGATTCTAGAGGCAACAATCAGAACACATCAAGACCGAGGAGCAGGCCCCCGCCGAGGCAGGATTCACGAACTAGGCGAGGCGAGGCCCCTTCCCATCACAGGGAAGCATCTCCTCGTGGAAGAGAACGAGAAAGGAATAGGAACTCGAATGAACAGCAACGAAGGGACCATCGAGGTAGGCCTGATGATGTTCCAATTCACGAGATTGACACTATTTTTGGAGGCCCTTATGTTGGTGGAAGCACCAGAAACTCCCAAAGGAACTATGTGCGAGAGGCAAGGGGTCCTCCATTGACTAGCTACATTGTGGGCAGCAGTTCACGGAGGAGTCAATCGCCTCCGATTGTGTTTACACACGAAGATTCTGAAGGTATTCATTACCCCCACTGTGATGCTTTAGTAGTAAGAGCTGTGGTGGCCAGGAACGGATTGAGGCGAATGTTAGTAGATAACGGAAGTTCTGTGAACATCCTATTTGGATCTACTTTCGACAAAATGATCCTGGACCATGAGTTAACCCCTACCAACACTCCCTTATATGGCTTCACTGGGGACAGTATCATCCCAAGGGGCAAAATTACCCTAGCTGTGGAGATGGGAGAGCCTCCCCTATCAACCACATGTTTTATGGAATTTTTGATAGTGGACGGTAGGTCAGCCTATCATGGGGTACTGGGGAGGCCTGCGTTGAAGGATTTGGGAGCTATCACCTCCATTCATCACCTATGCATGAAGTTTCAAACTGATAGGGGGGTGACAACAGTCAAAGGAGACCAAAGAGGGGCAAGGGAATGCTACCTCAACTCTGTAAGGAAGGCTGAGCCTAGGGATATGCACATGGTGGCAGGCGCCGGTAGCCTCGAATTGCCAGCACTTGATGAACTCGATCCACGAATGACCGAGGCTGATTCCCAGGCAGCCCCCATGGAAGAGTTGGAAAGCTTCCATATCGATCCAAGGGAACCCACCAAGCTGCTGCAGGTTGGCAAGAGTTTAGCCCCAAGATTCAAAGGGGAGCTTAAAGAATTCTTGTATAAGAACCACGATGTCTTTGCTTGGAGGCATGAGGATATGGTAGGCATTGACCTTGGAGTCAGTTGCCACCACCTAAGAATTGATCCCAAAGTTGCCCCGCATAGACAGAAAAGGCGAGCCCTTAACCCAGAGAGGTATGATGCCTTGAAAGAAGAAGTGCAGAATCTCATTAACAATGGCTTTATCAGAGAGGCCCTCTACCCAAAATGGATATCCAATCCGGTACTGGTGAAAAAGCACAATGGGAAGTGGAGAGTATGCATTGATTTTTCTGATCTCAACAAGGCGTGTCCAAAGGACAGCTTCCCACTTCCCAGAATTGATCAGTTGGTGGACTCCACTGCTGGACACGAGTCCCTGAGTTTCATGGATGCCTATTCTGGTTACAACCAAATTCCCATGTATCCAGGCGATGAGGAGCACACCTCGTTCATCACAGATCGAGGCCTCTATTGTTACAAAATGATGCCTTTTGGATTAAAGAATGCTGGAGCAACTTACCAGAGGCTAGTAAACAAGATGTTTGCCAACTCGCTTGGGAAGACGATAGAGGTCTATGTGGACGACATGCTTGTTAAGAGTCTGAAAGTGGAAAATCACATATCCCACCTCCATGAGGCCTTCGAAGTTCTGCGGAAATACCGCATGAAGTTGAATCCCCTTAAATGTGCATTTGGGGTAGCATCAGGCAAGTTCTTAGGATACATGGTCAATCAACGTGGCATCGAAGCAAATCCTGAAAAGATTCAAGCGTTGATCGAGATGAAATCCCCTCAGAAACCAAAAGAAGTGCAAAGTTTGACGGGTCGCGTGGCTGCTTTGAGCCGCTTCATATCGAAATCCACTGATAAGTGCCTCCCATTCTTCAAAATATTAAAAGGAGGACAGAGGTTTCAGTGGACTGAGGAGTGTGAAGAGGCTTTCCAGGGGCTCAAAAGGCACCTAGGACAGGCCCCCCTCCTATCAAAACCCAAGCTTGGCGAGGTGCTACAACTCTACTTAGCAGTTTCCCTCGAGGCTATAAGTGCTGTACTGGTGAGGGAGGAAAATTCAACTCAGATGCCAGTTTATTATATCAGCAAGGCTTTGATACCTCCTGAGACGCGGTATCCAGACATGGAAAAACTAGCCTTGGCGTTGATCATTGCATCTCGCAAATTGAGGCCCTATTTTCAGGCTCACACCATTCATGTACTGACGAACTTTCCACTCAGACAAGTTCTACAAAAACCAGACGCCTCGGGCAGGCTACTGAAATGGGCAGTTGAGTTAAGCGAATTCGAGATCCTCTTTAAAGCCAGAACTGCCATCAAAGGGCAAGCTTTAGCAAATTTTGTGGCAGAATTCACCAACGCCCCTGAAATTGGCCAGGAGGCAGAGCCTTCCGAGCCCCCAACATGGAATTTGTTCAAAGACGGTTCGGCAGGGGAGACGGGCTCCGGTGCTGGTGTAGTTCTGATAAGTCCTGAAGGTCATACGTTGAATAGTGCAGTACGGTTTGGCTTCAAGGCCACCAACAACGCCACAGAATATGAGGCCCTCCTCGCTGGCCTCAGGCTAGCCAAGGAAATGCAAGTAAAGAGGCTTCACATCAGCAGCGATTCCCAACTTATAGTAGGACAAGTGAATGGCAACTTTGTGGCTAGGGATAAAGTCATGGCCTCATATCACAAATTGGTAATGAGCCTACTCCCTTCCTTTGAGAAATTCGAGTTAAGTCAGATACCACGCCTTGAAAATGCACACGCCGATGCTTTATCTAAGCTTGCCAGCAGCAAGGATTTTGAATTATTGGCAGTGGTCCCAATCGAGCACCTCCTCAGGCCATCCACCTCCGCAGAAGTGATAATGTGGGTAGAAGGTACCCCAACGTGGATGCAACCCCTCATATCTTACCTCAAAGATCAGTCATTGCCTGATGATAAGGAAGAGGCGTACAAAATACGTAGGAGGTCTGCCCATTTCATGGTAGTTGACGATGTCCTATATAAGCGAGGATTCTCTGCACCTCTCCTTCGGTGCATAGGAGAAGAAGAGGCTAATTATGTGCTCAGGGAAATTTATGAGGGCATTTGTGGCAATCACTCTGGAGGATTGCCCTTGGCCAAAAAAGCACTGAGGCAGGGATACTACTGGCCTACAATGAAGAAAGATACTCTCCAATTTGTTCACAAATGTGACAAGTACCAACGTTTTTCCAACGTGCAAAGGCGACCCTCTCAGGAGCTTACTACAGTATCCAGCCCATGGCCCTTTAGCAAGTGGGGTGTGGACCTCATTGGCCCATTACCTAAGGGCAGAGGAGGCCCCAGTTTCGCCATAGTGGCTATTGATTATTTCACGAAGTAGGTAGAAGCTGAACCTCTGGCAAAGATCACTGAAGCCAATACTTCCAAATTTCTGTGGAAGAACGTCATTTGTCGCTTCGGCATCCCTTACTCGATTGTCTCTGATAATGGCAAACAATTTGACAACCGTAAAGTCCGGGATCTTTGTGAAGAACTTGGGATTAAAAAGCACTTCTCCACGCCTCATCACCCTCAGGCCAATGGCCAAGTGGAAGCTGTCAATAAGACTATCAAACACATTCTGAAAAAGAAGCTTGACACAGCTAAAGGAGCCTGGGTAGACGAACTACCCCAGGTACTATGGGCGATACGAACGACAAGTAGGACTCCTACAGGGGAAACTCCTTTCTCCATGACTTATGGTGCTGAGGCGATGAGCCCAGTGGAGGTAGGATTACCCTCTCCTAGGAGAGTGAGCTTCAATGAGATATCCAATGATGAACTTCGGAGGTGTGAGCTTAATTTCCTCGAAGAAAGAAGGAATGATTCCCAGCTGAGACTTGCTGTCTACCAAAGGAAAATGAGCCGGTATTACAACTCAAAGATGAAAAAGAGGTCCTTCCGCATGAACGACTTGGTCCTTCGCAGGGTTTTCTTATCCACGAAGGAACCTGGGGTGGGCACCCTAGGACCCAATTGGGAAGGACCCTATCAAATTGAAAGGGAAATTCAGCCTGGCACTTACTGGATAAAAGACATGGATGGCAGAATTCAACCTCACCCGTGGAATGTTGAGCATCTGAGGATGTATTATCAATGAATGTAATCGGTAGCTGGATGTTACTTCCCAACCTTTATAAATAAACGAGTTTTCTCCAGTCTTTGTCAACTATCAAATAAGCGTGGGCGGTTCGGAGGAGAGGATGGAACCTTAAAAGAAGGCCACCTCGTTCGAACTCTTAAGCGTACATCACAAGCCTCCCTTTGATGAAGCTGAACGTCAAAGGGAGAAGCCTCTACTTGGATGAACCATCCACCAAGCTGGGAAGCGTGGGCGCTTCGGAGGAGAGGATGGAACCTTAAAAGAAGGCCACCTCGTTCGAACTCTTAAGCGTACATCACAAGCCTCCCTTTGATGAAGCTGAACGTCAAAGAGAGAAGCCTCTGCTTGGATGAACCATCCACCAAGCTGGGAAGCGTGGGCGCTTCGGAGGAGAGGAGGGAACCTTAAAAGTAGGCCACCTCGTTCGAATTCTTAAGCGCACATCACAATCCTTCCTTTGATGAAGCTGAACGTCAAAGGGAGAAGCCTCTGCTTGGATGAACCATCCACCAAGCAAGAAGGTACGAACAATTTCATAACACTTGGGAACGCGAGATTAATAATCGATTTGAGGTTGTTAAGAGCTTTATAAAGGAGCTTCGGTTAAGTTACATCGGATTTGTTTAGTCTGCTTTGCTGAATGGTTTACTCAGTTTTATTCTTTTGGGTTAATTGCTTGTATAACAAGGTCTTGATGCGGTTGCATTAAGTTAAGTTCGGATGGTCATCTCAAGAATTATGTTGTAAAGCCCAGAATAGTTCACTGTGGCAAGAATAAGTTGCAGTACAATAAAATGAAATGTGTTCTATTAATATACTGAAGGAATTACAAAGCAGTGAATTAAAGCTACAAAAAATGTATCAAGGAGCAGGGGGTGGGGGAGCTGGAGCATCCGCTGTTTGAGGCGCTTCAACAGGTTGAGGCTCTTCAGTAGGCACATCCTCGGGCTCAAGTTCCACCACTTCACCTTCTTCAACAGGCGTTTGGGGAACCTCCTCCTCCAAGAACTCAGCCCTCAATTCAGAAACATCGAGCTCTGGATGCACCTCTCCCAACCTCTCGAAGACCTCCTGGTAGGCCACTCTGCTCCAATAGAGGCCGAAGCGACGATACTCCTCAGTATGGTGGAAGTTTGCCACGTAATTTCTCACAGCGATATCGCCCACCTCGACCACATCAGCCTCATACTTTTTCACTTCGGCCTCAAGCCACTTCAATTCCTTCTCCATGAACTGACTGGCATCCTTAGCCCCAGCTAATGCAAGGTTTGCCTTCTCTAGAGCCTCGGCAGTGACTTTCTGGTGGTTGTCAGATATTTCCGCCTTTTTTGTGAGGGCAGCCACCTCGCACTGACTCTCATGAACCTCCTTCTTTAAGGCCTCAATTTCTGCCAGGAGAGCATCACGTTTGGAATCGTCAACATCTCTCTGAATCCTCAGTTCGATGTTGGCCTCTTTCTTCTCCTCCGCCCGCCTTCACTTTCTCCAGTTCATTGCGCGAGGCTCGATTCCTTGATTGGATATCCGCCAAGACAACTTGGCATTCCAATACAACTCCGAAGGCTCTGGCTGTTTGGCTCACCAAAGTATTGGTGAGGTCCACTGCGTCACAAGTGGCCACGTAATTCTGCCACCTCTCCGTCCAGAACTTGTTAAAGCCTTCAGTGGCATCCCTCACCTCCGGAGGCAGCATCTCTATCACGGCAGGGGCTATTTTGTCCTCCCTGCCCCCCAGGAAGTTCCCGAACTTTCCTGGGGTCCTCTCCACAACCTTTTTCTTGGTGGCCTCTTCTGCTTTCACCACGCCATCCATGACGATCTTCCTGGATTGGGCCACCAAGGCAGCATCAATTGAAGATTGAAGGAGCTTCGGCTGCTTCGAAGCACCCTTTTCAGGAAAGGACACAGTGGTCCCAAAGCTTGATGACCCCCCACCTGGGCCCAACTTCCTTTTCTTTTGTGGCTCTTCAGCCACCCCCTTACCCTTAGCCACCGCCAGCTTACCTCCTTTCGAGGCCTCCTTCGGCCCTTCCTCCTCGGCCTCCTTATCATTCTTGTTTTTACTGAGGCGGTCCAACTTGGACTTCACTTGCTTCGCCCCAGAGGATCCAGGCTTTAGTGCCTTCGCCCCGGCAGTAGAAGTGGCCCTCATAATGCTGGCCATATCAGGCAGAGCATACTCCTTCTTGGTGAACTTGTCTGCAATTAAGAAAAGATAGGAGTCAGCTTCAGTTATTTCAGTGGCAGTTAATTAAACTAAGGCCGCCTCTTACCCTTGGGGGCCATAAGTCCGAAGTCTATGTAGTATCTGCTTCTTTCGATCAGATGGGAGAAGCTTCGGAGCCTCGGAGATCGTTGGTAAATGTCCTCTACAATGGCCCACTCAGCCTCGGAAAGCTCGTACCTCGTGCTACAATCTGCAATCAACAAACAGATATCAGTATCAGAAACAGTCATGACGAAGCTGTAAGAACTTAAGGTGACACTTACAAGCCTCGTAGTACTGGGTCGGCGCGGTAACAGCTGGGACAGTGTCTCCCTCCACCATCTGCCACCTACCCGTCACCCAGAACCACGACTCCTTCCACCCCTTTATGGAGGAAGGAAGCCCAACGACAAAAGGGGCGTGGGAACCCCATGGGGTGATGTAATACCACCCCTTCGATTAATCTTTTCCCACGACCCTAGCATGGAAGAGGGACTCGAAAACATGAAGTGGGAGGTCCTCGCCCAGAGACACTTCCTTCCACAGGAAGTAGGTCCCCACGACTTGGCTCCACCCATTGGGAAGGATTTGGGTGGGGGACAACATAAAGGTCCTCAGCACCGCCCTAAAGAAGGCGTGCAGAGGCAGACGCACACCTGCCTTAAACAGATGCTCACTGAAGGCCACACAATTGGGCCTCGGAAAACAAGCTCTTTCGTGAGCATCAGGGACTAAGAGTTTGACGTAATGAGGGATGTTATAGGTCTGCCTAAGTTCGTTTAGTTTGGCAGAAGTGATATTGGATTGGATTTTGGCTGCCCCCCATCCCGCCTCGTAATCTATGGGCTCTTCGGTCATACTATACTACTCGCCAGAGGCCCCAGATACTGACTCCTCCCCACTTCTAACTACTGTCATAGCTAGAGACGCCTCGGAAGACATCGCAGTTTGAGGAAGGTGATGAACAGTACAGGAAAAGGTGTTTAAAGGAGGAAAGAAGACGACTACGTAAGGAGAAAATACCTAAAATGAAGAAGAGACTCAGAGAGGTCGCCAGAAGTTCTCCGGAAAATGTCTGGCAGCAGGACAGTTTCAGAAATTTCAGAGTGTTTCGCGAAAGTAAAGTTTGAAAAATGACAAAGTTCTGGCTTTTATACTAGCGAAGGATTCAGCCCCAGCCGTTGGATCAGATCTCAGTTAATCTGAGGCGTTCAAACATGCACAAATCTTAACCCTTGAAATCAAACGTTTTCTCTGCATCAACGCCCCAGATCTGTGCGTGCACGAACCACATTGGCTCGGGCGTGGACCTGTCCTCGAAACCACGCATCCTAATAATTAGCCATCATTGTGCATTAAATAAAAACAGCTGTACGGCTATTGAAATTCGTCTCGATGCAATTAATGTGCCTTGGAAACATAAGAAACTGTCATATCACAGGCACTAATGTCTACGGACATCTCCTCACCTCGCCTCGTCCAAAAGGAAATCAGCTTGGGCCAGTTCGAATATGAACTCGCCTCGTCCAAAAGGAAATCAGCTTGGGTCAGTTCGAATATGAACTCGCCTCATCAAAAAGAAAATCAGCTTGGGCCAGTTCGAATATGAACTCGCCTCGTCCAAAAAGAAATCAGCTTCGGCCAGTTCGAATATGAACTCGCTTCGTCCAAAAGGAAATCAGCTTCGGCCAATTCGAATATGAACTCGCCTCGTCCAAAAGGAAATCAGCTTGGGCCAGTTCGAATATGAACTCGCCTCGTCCAAAAGGAAATCAGCTTGGGCCAGTTCGAATATGAACTCGCCTCGTCCAAAAGAAAATCAGCTTCGACTAGTTCGAATATGAACTCGCCTCGTCCAAAAGGAAATCAGCTTGGGCCAGTTCGAATATGAACTCGCCTCGTCCAAAAGGAAATCAGCTTGGGCCAGTTCGAATATGAACTCGCCTCGTCCAAAAGAAAATCAGCTTGGGCCAGTTCGAATATGAACTCGCCTCGTCCAAAAGGAAATCAGCTTCGGCCAGTTCGAATATGAACTCGCCTCGTCCAAAAGAAAATCAGCTTCAGCCAGTCCGAATATGAACTCGCCTCGTCCAAAAGAAAATCAGCTTCGGCCAGTTCGAATATGAACTCGCCTCGTCCAAAAGGAAATCAACTTCGGCCAGTTCGAATATGAACTCGCTTCGTCCAAAAGAAAATCAGCTTCGGCCAGTTCGAATATGAACTCGCCTCGTCCAAAAGAAAATCAGCCTCGGCCAGTTCGAATATGAATTCGCCTCATCTTGGCACGGCTCTTGAAGAACTTCAGTTTTACAGGCAACTTTCTTAGAAATGGTGTGAAGTACAGAAAATCCAGACTTTGAAAGTCCACGCCTGGCATAAATAACCACACATGGACTTGGGGGACTATTGTTACGGGTTAATGGACAGAATCGACACGTGGCGTCACATCACGACGGTGGGACCAGCTTGATTGAATCAGTTTACAGTTCCCTAGCTTCAGTCGTGGGTTCCGAGGCCCTCACTATTATTCCGAGGCCCTCGCTGTTAACGTCCGAGGCTCATTAAAGGCCCACCTGCGATGATTCGCTCATGATGAAAATCTTCAACAAATGATTGATGTGACTCTTGTGTAAAGTTTGTTTATGTCTTGTCTTGTCAATGTAAGAACATTTAGCCCCCGTTTGACACCCATTATTTTGAAGAATGAGTTTTTGAATAGTAATTGATGTAAAGAATGTGTGGTTAAAAAGTAAGAAGAATTTTTGGGTTTATGTGTAATATTATTTTATTTGAAGAATGTGTGGTTAGAAATGAGTACTGTAGAAAAATGAGAATGAGAATGAGATAAAAAATGGGTGTCAAACAGGGTATTAATGTTTTGTAAGGCTAGGAGAGTCAACTTGACGGCTAGGACTTGATATCTTGGCCGAGGAGATGGTGCCACGTGTGATTTGATCCAAAGGTCACAATTTGTGTTGTAACACTATAAATACCCCAACCATGTAATACTAAAGGGGCTAATGCAAAATCAAAGAACAAACTGAAGATTCGGAAACATATTGCTCTCTCTTTACTACGAAAATTACTACAACACAATCTTGTTATTTGTCGATTGGTTTCTTATACAATCGCGTTCTTTCTTCATGCCGGAGGCCTGAACTCTGACGTCTCGTGTGGCGAGCTCCTCCCACGCCCGGATTCTGGAAACTTTCTGACCGTTCATCGGCACAAGCGTGTTGGACAAGGCTTGCACGGGCACGAGTGGACCCGGCATCTGTTGGCAACATTTTTTGGGGGCAACAATTTCCTCTCATCCAACTTCTACTTCCTCTGCCGTTTAATGATGCAGAGGAGCCCAAATGAACGCCATCACTAGAACCAAATGACAGTGCTTCATATTGGAAACCAAAATCCCATCTTGACGGGGGTGGTGAAAAGCTTGTATTAGTTCGCCAGTAGGGCTTGTGTGGCCCCACATACCGCCCCCTGCTAGGCGTATTAGATCCATGTGGCCTTGCAGCCACACAACAAAGGGACCCCGTTTTAGCTATCTTTCGCTAGATTCACCAGAAACATAATCCCTGCTCAGATGGCACAATATTTGCAAGACTTAAGGGAACGCAAGAACTATTCCCCTGAAAATCAGGCTTCTTACAGTAAATTAATTTTGATCAGCACATCAACTAAAATCTGACAAAATTATGCAACTGCTGGCTCCATAAAAGCTTAAGCTTGATTAAATTCGATCACTAGAAAAAACTTGCACCCAAACGCATATTCCTACTTGACAACGACAATGAAAAAGGCAAAATTAGCATAATTACCACCAAACTTAAAAACTTTCTCCCAGTTGAAGTACATAAGCGTGCAAAAAAGTCCAACGCCTAAAATCAAAGAAGAAATATAGATACCATAAATATATATTCAATACCATGAACAACATGCATCAAACCATCAAAAGAATCTACGTACAGAAAGTTCTGTTCTAAATGAACAACAATAGGAAGAATGCTGAAAGTACCAGAATAGAGAACCAAACGTTTCATTTTCTTCAAAATATGAGATTATTCCCCCAATTCCAGTCATTCTCATTTCTATAGTTCAATAGTTTCAACGTGCACTCTACTTACTCCAAAAATCTTAAAAATAAAAATTCGAATGTTATCATTTAAGGAACAATTTTTTTAGAAAGCACCAACGCTTCTATAGGATAAAGTCAACTGCAATAGCAGTATTTTTTTATGGATTAATCTACTTGTACATTGAGGTTGACATAAAGGATGACATAATGTGAGTAGGGGTGGGGCCCACGATACTGTAGCATGGGACTCACCTCACTCACATTATGTTATCCATTGGATTTCCCTTTTTTTATCCATTAATTAGAAACCCCCAAAAAATTAAAAAAAAAAAATTCTTAAGAAAATATAAAAAAATCTGCCACCAAAGGCTTAACAAAAATGGCAAAAAAATGCACTTCGCCCAAGGAATAAAAAATTAAACTCAAATACTACTACAATTGTAAACTTCATACAACAGAAAAATAAAACTTACCTGTAATTGTAGAGAGAGAAATATTAGCTTCCGATGAGCTGAAAAGAGTGAAGAAATTGTCTGCGTGTGAGACTGAGAATCTAAGGAATCATGCTACTGCGTATACAATTTAGCTATTATTTGACTCTCATTTTATAAAAATTTTACACGTTATTTAATAAAATAATATTAGACGTAAATCAATTTTTTTTTTCAACTACCAATTCTCCAAAATTACTATTTAAAAATTCATTTTTTATTTTTCTTTTGAGGCTCATACAATGGTTTAATTTTTCAAACGACACAATTTCCAATCTTTTTCATCCATCATATATGCTATGACAATCAAAAATAAACTAAAACCATAATATTTTTATCTAACTCTTTTTTGGTAGAAATTAAAATCTAAATATTAATCTAAGTTAAAGTTAACAATTAATTTTAATTACATTTCAATGAACTCGTAATTTTTCAATTACTCATTTTATCAATTTTTATCAAATTTTACTAAAAATCTAATTTTAATCTCTGCCAAACATGGGTATATAATGTATGGCGCTCAACCCAAGTCGATATCTTTAAAAGCTTTAAGCTCTAATTATAAGCAAATTAGAATTCATTTTCTGGATAAATAATAAATGTATAACAATATATATGGAAGTAATTGATATTTAGTCAATATATAATAATTAAATCTTCATTTTTTTTTTCTTCATACTATTAATACATGTCAACATAATGTTATATATATATATTTTTATTTTTTTTTCGCTTAACTTTCAATATGTTGAAGGTAAGTTTTGAAAAAAAATATAAATATCGGCTTGTAAATAGTTTAAACATATGAGCTTATACATTTAAATGTTCGACGTGACATTAGAGCAAGCAAAGGTTACAAGCTCAAAGTATTGTTGCAACACATTTACGAAAATTGTGCATGTATTATACTTTTTGTAGTGTCAAAAAATAATCAAACGGAGTCAATCTTCATGTGAAGAAGAGCAACAACGTGCTTTTTTTTTTCTTTTCTTTTTTTTTTTCCTTATACAGCTAGAGGGAGAGAGAGAGAGAGACCCAATATTACATGCATCTCTTTGATTTTTTTGGTCATCCACGAAATAAATGGCAAAATATATATTGAAAATTATGCACATTGTCTTTGCTACTACATTGAATCCATATTCGCAACAGTTGTTTTTCATATGACAGCAGATTTCATCTTTTCCCATTTTTTTTGTTTGAAAGTGACTAATTGGACTAAAAGATATACATATATGAATCATTTTTCCACTATAAATAAGCTTTATCATTAATCATGGCCCACATCTTAGCTGTTATCTTTTTAATTATTTATCTTATGTGATAATTTAGGGTCTGATCCTTCAATTATTTCCAAAACCCAAACAAACAAACAGACAAAGTTTGAATATTTCCTAGTAACAATCCTTCCAATTATTTGTTAACTGAAAACGGTGAACAAAAAAAAAGGAATCCATGTTAGTACAAGAATTAAGAACATGTTTGGCTAACATTAAAAAGTTTACTTCAAATAATTTAATTAGTTTGACATTATTGTCATAGTTGCTGTTACGGGCCTGAGTCAGACCCGCCATCTCACCCTCTACGTGTCATCAGAGGTGGCCCACGCCACACGTCAGCCGAGGTGATTGCTCACGGGACGAGCTGACTGTATATGTCGAAGTGATTTCACAAGAACGAATTGAATAGGCATCAGCAAACGAACTGACTCGTCCGCAAGTATACCGCGGATGCAAAGGCCCGCAATCCGCTTCTACAACGCTGCAACGCCTCGCCTGTCTTGCATCGCCTCATCAAAGATCTCGTACAAAGACATTTCCAAAGTCAAACCACTGACTGATGGGACGTGTGGCAGGACCCAAACGGTCAAATCAAATGCTTCTGTCAGAAACATCCAATGCCAGCCAACCTATGGAGGGACGGATTGACGCCTAGGATGGGACGAGCCCTGAGGATCTGACAACACGTGTCTCCTCATTCAACGGCTCTCCTCTTCCCATCCTTAGTATAAATATTCCCTCCTTGTGCCTTAAGAAATATTGGAATCCAACACACTCCAAACTATCACTACATTGCGAAATTGAGTATTCTTCTCCCTTAAATATTAGCACTTTTTGATATACACTTTGTCAACCATTTCCCGACGAGTGTTCCATCGTCGTGAACTCTTTTTCGGTTGAACTTTAAACTGACTTGACCGTCGAGTGCTTGCGGGCACTCTCAACTCCTCCGGGAAAGGCCACGAGTGACTAACGATGTGCCACGTGTGTAGGGAAGAGCTGACTCGAAGACATTTTCTGTTGATCACGTGTCGAAGCCATTTTTCGAGGTCAACAATTGCTTCAGATAAAAGAAATAAACGGCTTGAGAAATTTTACCGTGCATATGTACATAAGGTGTTTGAAACGGGATATATACGTGCATCTCACTCAATAGTCCAAACTGCCTCGTGCACTTGAAACATTTGCATACAAGCCTAAAACAAGCATGACAATTGGATATAAAAGGAATAATACATCGATTGATCCTTATAAAAGAACATGTTTATCATCTCCTACCTGCAATATCGGTTGAATTGATTCAACCATTATCATTACATAATTTACAAGTGAAGCAATATATTTTGATAGATCCTACTTTTCACACTCTTTAGAGCGCCAAAAGATGGACGAGAAATGAGAACTTAAGGATAAAATAAGGGAAAATTGCAGTCGAGGTACCAAACCTTTCACTTATTTGTAGACTTGGCCCCAACCTTTAATTTGTACCACCTACAATATCAAACATTTAAAAAAATTGCAGCAACAGTCCAAATTGACGGATTCTGTTAGTTGACCTCAGAAATTAAAAATTTAATAATTCTTCCCAAATAAGCTACGGGTATTTTGGACATAAATAAAATAATTAAATCAAACCAAAAAAAACCCAATTATCTGCGACGCCACCTCTCCAATCTCCAATCCCCACCATCTCACCTAAAACTCCACAACAGCCTCACCAAAGGTAAAATCAAAATCTACCTTTGATGCTGTCGTTGGTGTGCAACTTGCGACTGAGAGAGGTGGAGAGAGAAATCGGAGGGCCTTAGAGACCATCATTCATGTGCAACTTGCGGCTGAGAGAGGTAAAGAGAGAAATCAGAGCATTATAGGCAGCGTGACTTGCAGTAGGGTTGGGGTGGTGGTGTTTAGATTGAATGTATATTTGAGGGTTCTGCAAGTTTGTGAATGGCTGCAATTTTTCCTTAAATTAAACATTTTGTTTAATTTGGATTTTGCTTTCATCTTAGCGAAATCTGGATTTTTTACTTGGTTTTCTTGTGAAAGTTCGTGGTTCATGCACTTTGGATCTGATTGCTTGCAGATTGGTTAGCCCCGATTTGCATTCAGGTTCTTTGGGCAGTTTCTGTTCTTCGTTCAGTTCTTTCAACTTCAGTGAAGCTGGTGTTCGTTGGTTTTGCGGGCTAGTTTGGTTGTTTCCGGGTTCAATTGGTCAGTTGTGGTTTCAGTCTTGGACAGCTTCTGGCTCGGCTTCGTGTGGTGTGGGAGAGGCCTAGGGGTTTTGCGGGATGGTGGTGGGAGATGTGGCGACGGGACCGGTGGTGGTAGGGTGGTGGTTTATTTTCTATTGGATGGGGGTGGGGTGGGGTGGGGTGGGAGATGAACATTTTTTTAAAAATTATTTTTGGGATTTTTAATTCATTTTTTAAACTTATTTGGTGGAAATTGTGTGTAATTTTGAAATTACCCTTGTCATTTTGGAGGAAATTATATTTTTTTTATTTTTAGGGTCAACTAACGATTTTCGTGGTCAACTGGACGGAATCCGTCGATTTGGATTGTTGCTGTGATTTTTTTAAAGGTTTGATATCGTGGGTGGTACAAATTAAGCCCCCGTTTGACACCCTTTATTTTGGCCAATTTCTCATTTTTCTACAGTGATTTTCCACCCATTTTTGACTAAATGTGGGACCATGCCTGAAAAATTCAGTACTTACATGAAATTTCCTGCGCACAAGTACAGTTGCAATTCAAGTCCACTTTTCAAATGTCATAACTTCCGTTTTTGCCCTTTAAGTCATTATTTGTTTCTTTCAAACAATATCTTCATTAAGAGGGCAAATATGTCCAGGTAATAAAATAGCCGTATCATCTCTGCATGCAATCTGACGCCTGATTTCTTTTCTCTGAAAATTGCAGGAGCTCACTGTAGAAAAACGAGAAATTCTCCCAAAAAAAGGTGTCAAACAGGGGCTAAAGGTTTGAGCAAAGTCCGCAAATAAGTGAAAAGTTTGGTACCTTGACTACAAGTTTCTCATAAAATAATGTTATTCATATTCACTGCCTATCATAGTTTATGTGACATTCTGGCTTAAAACATATAAGTAGGTCTGATAAAGTAGCTAGAGTCTGTTGATTTCGATTCGGAAACCTTTGCCTACCCTTATTCAACTTTATATAAATATCGAGATGAAGAATCTGATTGCAACTTAAATAATTAGATTGTATTAATAATGAAAACATCAAAAAGAAAACGGAAACAACACGATCTCAATCAACAATATGTAATTCATTAGCTAGCACGCCAAACGTTTTATTACAAGTGTACAACGTATGAAGCAGTAAAAAAAAGGGGAAGTGAATGAGCTAAAAGAAGAAGCAGAAACACAATTTGAAGATAAAAAATTGAGCCACCCCTGTCATTCCTACTTGCTCGATTGATCTTACTCCAGGCAAATAAAAATATCGTTGGCTGGACTGTTTGAGATTGACGGGAAGAACAAAGAAGAAGAGGTGATTGATTAGGAGAGGAAAATGCTGAGAGAGATCAATTCCAATATAAAAAAATTTCTACCTTTTTTTTTAGGCCCTAAGCCCAAGCCAAATATTGGAGGCCCTAGGCCCATGCCTAGGTGCTCTACTTTCTAGGTCTCGATTAACACTTGAGGTTTCATTTTAAGATATCAACCTTGTTAAAAATAATAACCTAAATCCTTTTACCTTGGTTAATATTTTTATATTTCTCTTAACATGCTTGCCCCAAGTTAACCTTTCTAGGTTGCTTTGATCTCTACACATTTTAATTTGACATGATTTTTGCTTTTGCTTTTGCTTTTGTTTTCTATATCAGAGCTTTTAGAGGTAGTTTCTTAATTTTTCTTTGAAGATTAATTTTTGAAAGAGTTTTCTATTTCGAAAGTATTTTTAGAGGAAATCACGTTGGATTAAAATCCTCTGAAAGCTGCTTCTAATTGGAAGAAATACTTTCATAAAATTAGTCAAATGGGTTCAAAAGCAACTTTGAATTTCAAAAACTTCTTTTGACTTTTCAAAACTTAAGATGGTTTGTTCAAAAGTACTTATGTGGGTCGTGAATAATAAACCTTACTGGCCTTTGAGAAATAAAGGAAATGCGACTCATCTCTGTCGCTACATCATGTTTATGTATTCAAGATTACACAAATAGATGACGGATAAATTGTTACACATAATTCCCTCGAGAAATCACTCCAAGGAGGTTCTTTGAGAAGGATAAGTTTGTAAAAGTGCTTATAACAGAAAATTGTCAGCTTTGGCAATTGTGATCCTCGCTACAGTCACTGCTATCATTACGTTTATCCAATATCGTGCTTTGATCCTCTATAGGGTTAATGTCATCGTGGATGCTACCATCTGCCACGAGAGGAAAAGGTAGCATTAAGCTGTTAAAATGAGAACAGAAAACCGTACAGTTTATGTGCTAGATGTCAGGTTGGGTTATGCATACCTTTGCCATCATCTGTAGGAGCATAAGCTGACCGTCTTGAACGCACTTGGTCGTGTGGTGTTGGCTGTGAAATTTTTAGGTCAAAGTCAGATGAAATTATATCTGGTGACTACAAGACGAGAAAATATTACGGAAGAAAATGAAGCTAAGTTCTTGTCTATTAATAAGAGGTCCAAATAGAAGATGAAATCAGTACAGTTATGTGACGAAGCACCGAAGTACCTGTAATTTTGGGCGAAGTGCCTCTAGTGGTCCTTTGCTCTTCTGGGCTTCTTGCTGTCATGTGATGACGAATGTCATGATACGAGCATACAAAACTAAGCTCCCGTTTGACAATCAGTATTTGAAAACTCTTTTTTTCTACGTACTCATTTTTAACCACACATCCACACAATAAAATATTTTGCATATAAATCCAAAACTTTATTCTACGTTTTTAACCATACATTCTTTTAAAAGTTACAATTCAAAACATTGCTTTGACCAAATACTGGTTATCAAATAGGGGCTGAGTCTACTCCCGATAAACTTGGAGTCGCCAATGATTCCTTTTTCTCTGTTCAGTTCATTGAAAGGGTAAACTCAAGTAAAAGAAGAAAAATTACCTTTCCTAAAGCCCAATCAGCAGAATCAAAAAAAGCATGTTCATGGTCCTGGCAAAAATGTCGAAGTTACGGATGAGCAAATGAACTTTAGGACTTCATGGGACATTGAAAAGTGATGAACGTGTAATTTGATTACCTTAGAGATCAGTGGAGGTTTCTTTGGTAATAGCCCTCCATACTTTTTCTTGACTATTTCCTCCTGAAAAAATAGACACATAACATAAAGAAAAGTATGAAAAAGTGCAAATTGTCAACCAACATGCTATAGAATGTATTGATAACTGTTAGAATCGGGTTTCAACCATCTTATTTGAACATCCATCGGTGTCAAGTGAGAGTAGGTTAAAATTTTTTATGGCATTAGATCACTATCGTTGGAGTGATCCAAACCATGGTCTACATAGAAACTTTGTTGCAACTATTAAACAAGTCATTGGAGTTGAATTTCTATATGATGATTGAGAATAAAGAAAGCTGTTCATCGATATACCTCCTGCTGCTGGTCGGGCATGAGATTTTCGTCCTTTACGTCAACATCTTGTTGATCTCCTGGAGATGAATTCTCAGTCTCTTGAACTTTTGGAGTACTATCAAGAAGATTAATTTTCTCCTGAGTAGCTTGATCACTTTCCCCTGACATTGGATAATACTTTCTAGGCAACACTGTAAACTTATACAGGTTTAGTAGTGCTAAGCATGAATATTGAATTTTACTTATAGCTTCTATCTAGCATGTTAAAACTTGTCATACTCGTACACATATGCCTCCCAGTCGGGACGCTCGCTATGTTCTAATCGTATACTATTTGGTTTATGTGTTCGTGTATGTGTGCACGTGTTACGGTGTGCATACTTTTGTCTAATTGAGTACTGCATGCTAAGAGATAAAGAAGTGTACCTGATCTTAGAATCGACAAGCTACTGAAGAATTGGACCGGGAGCTGAAGGCAAAAACGCAGATTGCACTCTTTGATGAGTAAATAGAATAAATGGGGCATCTGTAATTTGATTTATGCCATTGGTATTGGGGACTGATTCGATTTGGATAACAAGAATTTTATAGCTGGCAATGAGAGAGTTGAGATTCTTTTGAGAAAAAAATATTTATTGAATGGTTGGTGTTAGAGCTAAGTGGATCTTTGATTAACAACTTCGATTGGATTTGATGCTGTAATTGGCATGTTGGTGTTACTTACATTCTTAAGTTTATTAAAAATTAAATTCTAATTTCTGTCGTATTTGAACTGAAGTTAAATCGACAATAAAAAATATAATAAAAATTTTCGGGTGCACTGGCCAGTTTTGCGGGCGAACAGGGCATGTTCCTTGCTCGTTTACCACTTTTTGTATTTTCAATTGTTTTCATATAAGAGCATCTTCAACGATAATGTAAATTATAAGTTACTCGATTTTCTTCTCAACATTGTAATCAATATATTTCGGCTCCACTCTCGTCCACGTGTCAAGCTCCTGCACACTTGGACAAACGTTATGTGCACGTGACCTTCTCCGATAGGCGGTCATCGACACTGATAAGTATATTTTGCACAATTATCTATGCAATTAAATTAGGATATTTTGTATTACTTTTGATAAATTATAGTATAATCTCGCATATTTATCGTTTGCTAGGTAAAACTTAGTGAGTGAAGTAAAATTGGAAGAAATGAATGAAAAATGGCTAATATGAACGAAATTCAAAATTTGAGGATCAAATTGCAAATATTCAATAGTTGATTCGAACTATAAAACGATGAATGAAGATCACATAGGATCAATTGAATGCAATTAGAAGTAAAAAAAAATGAGTTAAATACAATTAAAGGATTTTCAGAAATCAATTTTCGACCGCACAAGTCATGTTCCAGATTTTTAATCAGAGTTTGTGACCTATTTTTAGAATATTAAATGTTTGAATTGGAAAAATACTATTCAACAATAATTGTAACCCTTTAAGTTAGCTTTTCAATGTACTTTGAAACGTCTCATTTGAATATCGAAAAAGAAATATATGATTAAAATACCAATGACTGTGCAAAGACATAACCATGCACTTGCGAAGTCAACTTTCCTAATTTGATTGAAACTCTTTTGGAACCCAATTTGGAGGTTTTTTTTTTTTTAATACTTAATTTCACCTTATATAATATAAGATATGGGTAGCCTAAAGGATCTCTCTCACCTCTCAAATCACATTAATATCATAAAATCATTCAAAAACAAGGGATAAAATCATCATAAGATGGAGATGAAAACAAATCTAATACGTGGATTGAATCAAGAACATCAAGTATTTGAAGAATTAAAGCTTGGGGATTGAAGAACAATAACAAGAATTAGACCATGACATCTTTTTCTTGTAGTTATAAATTTCGGGTGATGCTTTTCCATTCTTCCTTTTATTTTATCTTTAAAAACATGTTTAGCTAGATCTGTAATCGAATTGGATGAAGATGAGCCATATTGTTATTTATTTTATTTCAAGATTAGTAATTTAGTATTTCTTGCGTTTTTTGATTAATTTTGCATATTCATTGCATTATTTAATTTCTTGATCATCAATTAGATAAATAATTATTTGTTGTAGTGTTGAGAGAAACACAACAAGTTTAGAACACGGTAAAATTAACATATATGCGATAGATGTTAGGAATAACATTTATCATGTGTGCAATCACATAGATAATTTAAAATTTAATGCATTCTAATCATTCGAATTTGGGTTATGAACAGATTCGGGTCGTGATTATGATAAAATTAATTTGTATTGGATAACAAAATTATATATATTAGCTTTATCGATCGTCGAGAACGCATGAATAAGACTAGTTTACAAATCATGTATTGAAACATATAGCAATATGTGGAGTCAATACAATCGTCCATAATTTGATAAAAACCAACATTTTCTAGTTTTCCAAAGATTAATTTAGCATAAATCAAATCAAACTCTCTTTTACTTAACATAACTTGAATTCCATACGAAACTAGTACACTTGAATTGAATTTATTTTATGTGGAACAATACTATCAACTCATTAATTCTATTAGTTGTCAACGATCTCGTACATTTGCGAGTTTTGCACAAACATGTATTGCGACGATCAAGTCAGTCAATGCATTTGAGCGTGGAATGAACAATTAACGAGAGTCGCAAGTATGTGTATAATACCAGGTTTGAAGAGAGAATACAACCAAGCGAAGTTAATGTTGGAAGCATAATATTCCATTACATTTGACTGGCACTAAGTATAAGTTTTTGTATTAAAAGGGAAGATGCGATTATCGTTAGATGGACAACACATGGCCTCATCTGAATGGCTAAGGGGTCAACCTTATCGATGTCACAACCTTTGTTGTTCTAGGTTAGATGTAACATTAAATGATTCTGAAAAGTGATCACCCTATAGTCTAAATATGTCATTTTAAAGGCGTGTTGAAAAATTAATTGAGAGGCATCTGCTGCCAGAATATTAAAGATGCCTTGTGGAATAACAACTCATTGCATTAGAAACATGGTGCATGTAGATAGCTACAATATTTTGTTGGATAAAATAATGGTAAAGTGCAGAAAAAACTTATCAATAGATCGAGTCTCGTGACAGCACGATGTCCTAAAGCGAAATTGTCCGTCGATAACTGCTGCGACCTCCGTGGACAATCACCTCCAGGATACAACGATCAAATAAACCAATTATGCAGCAATCATAAAAGGTTTTCAGAACTCTCAAGTGTATTCCAGAAAATAAAAGACGATTTGAGTATAATATTTTACTGTATATATGAAGAGACAATTTCGTTTTTGTTGTATTTTTCTAATACCCAAAAGTGTGTTTATATAGGCATGAAGAGATGTAACTTCTTCCACCATGATCTAGCATTAAGTTGCAGATGTAATGGCCTATGGTAATGGATATTAAAACTGGGCAGTTAAAACTGTCATATTTTACTGGCTAGTTGACCCATTAAATAATTCCGAAAATAATTAAAAAATAATAAGTATTTTATTAGAATCAATAAAGCCCAAGAGCCCAAGGCCCCAAGGCCCAATCAAAGACTTTTTAATATAATGCGTGAGGCGTGGCTCGAACCCCTGACCTCCCACACAAATTCCACACTTTTCACCAGTTGGGCACTTTATCTTAATTAATTATTTCTTTCAAATATTATATTTATTGTATAAATATATAACAATCCCCCACATGAAAGAAATAAGATAAATAAAAATACTATTCTGGAGTACGGTAGAAATCACGCAGGCTTAGGTGTCTATCGACTTGAACCTTAGCTTTGTATATTCTATCGAGTTTGCTAACTGTAGAGTGAACTATGTCTTGAACTCCACAATTATGATTTGCAAACTGAGACAATAGAACACACACATGACTTCTAAAACAATCATTGAGTTCTCACGGTTGTGTTCATTTCGGCCGTGAACTTTCCCGATTTCTTTGAGTGCTCTAGAGAATTAGCCTTAATTCTCATAGGAAGCGGCCCCACTTCCACACTCAAATAGGTGCTTCTATCAAGGATGCAATCGTATTTAAACACCCCACCGAATATCGGCTATAGAAAGCATTAAGAGCATTAGCTCATCCTCTAATCAATACAAATTTGTACTACTCATCATAGGGAGGGGTTTGAAATAAATTCAATGTAGTACCCCCACGTATCACTCCAATAACTTTGTTATCCCATTGAACCTTATCCATGGGATCTCCAATCGCAAGGTTGGGTTTCCATTATAGGTGATCTAATTTATAATAGGCTTTAGCCCCATCCCCCTCGATGTTTTACGAACTAGCTCTCTAGCTAATCCTTTTGTTAACGGGTCGCAATATTATCACTGACTTCACATAGTCAATAGCTATAACCCCATCCTTATGACGGTTGCACGCACAGTATTGTGCCTCCTACGAATATGTCTAGACTTTCCATTGTAGGATGAATTTTGAGCTCTTGAAATAGCTGCTTGACTGTCACAATGGACATAGATAGCTGGAAGTGGTTTGGACCACAAAGGAACATCCATAAGAAAATTCCTTAACCATTCAAACCTCTTCACCTGCCTTATCCAATGCTATGAACTCTGATTCCATAGTGGATCTCGCAATGCAGGTTTGCTTAGTAGATTTCCAAGGCCCCAAGGCCCAATCAAAGACTTTTTAATATAATGCGTGAGGCGTGGCTCGAACCCCTGACCTCCCACACAAATTCCACACTTTTCACCAGTTGGGCACTTTATCTTAATTAATTATTTCTTTCAAATATTATATTTATTGTATAAATATATAACAATCCCCCACATGAAAGAAATAAGATAAATAAAAATACTATTACGAGTACGGTAGAAATCACGCAGGCTTAGGTGTCTATCGACTTGAACCTTAGCTTTGTATATTCTATCGAGTTTGCTAACTGTAGAGTGAACTATGTCTTGAACTCCACAATTATGATTTGCAAACTGAGACAATAGAACACACACATGACTTCTAAAACAATCATTGAGTTCTCACGGTTGTGTTCATTTCGGCCGTGAACTTTCCCGATTTCTTTGAGTGCTCTAGAGAATTAGCCTTAATTCTCATAGGAAGCGGCCCCACTTCCACACTCAAATAGGTGCTTCTATCAAGGATGCACTGTATTTAAACACCCCACTGAATATCAGCTATAGAAAGCATTAAGAGCATTAGCTCATCCTCTAATCAATACAGTTTGTACTACTCATCATAGGGAGGGGTTTGAAATAAATTCAATGTAGTACCCCCCACAGATCACTCCAATAACTTTGTTATCCCATTGAACCTTATCCATGGGATCTCCAATCGCAAGGTTGGGTTTCCATTATAGGTGATCTAATTTATAATAGGCTTTAGCCCCATCCCCCTCGATGTTTTCCTAACTAGCTCTCTAGCTAATCCTTTTGTTAACGGGTCAAGAATATTATCACTTGACTTCACATAGTCAATAGCTATAACCCCATCCTTAAGCGGTACCGACGACGTATTGTGCCTCCTACGAATATGTCTAGACTTTCCATTGTAGGATGAATTTTGAGCTCTTGAAATAGCTGCTTGACTGTCACAATGGACATAGATAGCTGGAAGTGGTTTGGACCACAAAGGAACATCCATAAGAAAATTCCTTAACCATTCAGCCTCTTCACCTGCCTTATCCAATGCTATGAACTCTGATTCCATAGTGGATCTCGCAATGCAGGTTTGCTTAGTAGATTTCCAAGGCCCCAAGGCCCAATCAAAGACTTTTTAATATAATGCGTGAGGCGTGGCTCGAACCCCTGACCTCCCACACAAATTCCACACTTTTCACCAGTTGGGCACTTTATCTTAATTAATTATTTCTTTCAAATATTATATTTATTGTATAAATATATAACAATCCCCCACATGAAAGAAATAAGATAAATAAAAATACTATTCTGGAGTACGGTAGAAATCACGCAGGCTTAGGTGTCTATCGACTTGAACCTTAGCTTTGTATATTCTATCGAGTTTGCTAACTGTAGAGTGAACTATGTCTTGAACTCCACAATTATGATTTGCAAACTGAGACAATAGAACACACACATGACTTCTAAAACAATCATTGAGTTCTCACGGTTGTATTCATTTCGCCGTGAACTTTCCCGGGTTCTTTGAGTACTCTAGAGAATTAGCCTTAATTCTCATAGGAAGTGGCCCCACTTCCACACTCAAATAGGTGCTTCTATCAGGGATGCACTGTATTTAAACACTCCACTGAATATCATCTATAGAAAGCATTAAGAGCATTAGCTCATCCTCTAATCAATACAGTTTGTACTACTCATCATAGGGAGGGGTTTAAAATAAATTCAATGTAGTACCCCCATAGATCACTCCAATAACTTTGTTATCCCATTGAACCTTATCCATGAGATCTCCAATCGCAAGGTTGGGTTTCCATTATAGGTGATCTAATTTGTAATAGGCTTTAGCCCCATCCCCCTCGATGTTTTCTGAACTAGCTCTCTAGCTAATCCTTTTGTTAATGGGTCAGCAATATTATCACTTGACTTCACATAGTCAATAGCTATAACCCCATCCTTAAGCTACCGACGCACAACGATTGTGCCTCCTACGAATATGTCTAGACTTTCCATCGTAGGATGAATTTTGAGCTCTTGAAATAGTCGCGACCGTCACAATGGACATAGATAGTGGAAGTGGTTTGGACCACAAAGGAACATCCATAAGAAAATTCCTTAACCATTCAGCCTCTTCACCTGCCTTATCCAATGCTATGAACTCTGATTCCATAGTGGATCTCGCAATGCAGGTTTGCTTAGTAGATTTCCAAGGCCCCAAGGCCCAATCAAAGACTTTTTAATATAATGCGTGAGGCGTGGCTCGAACCCCTGACCTCCCACACAAATTCCACACTTTTCACCAGTTGGGCACTTTATCTTAATTAATTATTTCTTTCAAATATTATATTTATTGTATAAATATATAACAATCCCCCACATGAAAGAAATAAGATAAATAAAAATACTATTCTGGAGTACGGTAGAAATCACGCAGGCTTAGGTGTCTATCGACTTGAACCTTAGCTTTGTATATTCTATCGAGTTTGCTAACTGTAGAGTGAACTATGTCTTGAACTCCACAATTATGATTTGCAAACTGAGACAATAGAACACACACATGACTTCTAAAACAATCATTGAGTTCTCACGGTTGTGTTCATTTCGGCCGTGAACTTTCCCGATTTCTTTGAGTGCTCTAGAGAATTAGCCTTAATTCTCATAGGAAGCGGCCCCACTTCCACACTCAAATAGGTGCTTCTATCAAGGATGCACTGTATTTAAACACCCCACTGAATATCAGCTATAGAAAGCATTAAGAGCATTAGCTCATCCTCTAATCAATACGCTTGTACTACTCATCATAGGAGGGGTTTGAAATAAATTCAATGTAGTTCCCCCCACTGCTCACTCCAATAACTTTGTTATCCCATTGAACCTTATCCATGGGATCTCCAATCGCAAGGTTGGGTTTCCATTATAGGTGATCTAATTTATAATAGGCTTTAGCCCCATCCCCCTCGATGTTTTCTGAACTAGCTCTCTAGCTAATCCTTTTGTTAATGGGTCAGCAATATTATCACTTCGACTTCACATAGTCAATAGCTATAACCCCATCCTTAAGCGACGCACTTACGTATTGTGCCTCCTACGAATATGTCTAGACTTTCCATTGTAGGATGAATTTTGAGCTCTTGAAATAGTTTGCTTCGTCACAATGGACATAGATAGTCAAGTGGTTTGGACCACAAAGGAACATCCATAAGAAAATTCCTTAACCATTCAGCCTCTTCACCTGCCTTATCCAATGCTATGAACTCTGATTCCATAGTGGATCTCGCAATGCAGGTTTGCTTAGTAGATTTCCAAGGCCCCAAGGCCCAATCAAAGACTTTTTAATATAATGCGTGAGGCGTGGCTCGAACCCCTGACCTCCCACACAAAGTCCACACTTTTCACCAACGCACTTTATCTTAATTAATTATTTCTTTCAAATATTATATTTATTGTATAAATATATAACAATCCCCCACATGAAAGAAATAAGATAAATAAAAATACTATTCTGGAGTACGGTAGAAATCACGCAGGCTTAGGTGTCTATCGACTTGAACCTTAGCTTTGTATATTCTATCGAGTTTGCTAACTGTAGAGTGAACTATGTCTTGAACTCCACAATTATGATTTGCAAACTGAGACAATAGAACACACACATGACTTCTAAAACAATCATTGAGTTCTCACGGTTGTGTTCATTTCGGCCGTGAACTTTCCCGATTTCTTTGAGTGCTCTAGAGAATTAGCCTTAATTCTCATAGGAAGCGGCCCCACTTCCACACTCAAATAGGTGCTTCTATCAAGGATGCACTGTATTTAAACACCCCACCTTTGAATATCAACTATAGAAAGCATTAAGAGCATTAGCTCATCCTCTAATCAATACGCTTGTACTACTCATCATAGGGAGGGGTTTGAAATAAATTCAATGTAGTACCCCCCACAGATCACTCCAATAACTTTGTTATCCCATTGAACCTTATCCATGGGATCTCCAATCGCAAGGTTGGGTTTCCATTATAGGTGATCTAATTTATAATAGGCTTTAGCCCCATCCCCCTCGATGTTTTCTGAACTAGCTCTCTAGCTAATCCTTTTGTTAATGGGTCAGCAATATTATCACTTGACTTCACATAGTCAATAGCTATAACCCCATCCTTAAGCAGCTGACGCACAGTATTGTGCCTCCTACGAATATGTCTAGACTTTCCATTGTAGGATGAATTTTGAGCTCTTGAAATAGTACCGTGATCGTCACAATGGACATAGATAGGCCGGAAGTGGTTTGGACCACAAAGGAACATCCATAAGAAAATTCCTTAACCATTCAGCCTCTTCACCTGCCTTATCCAATGCTATGAACTCTGATTCCATAGTGGATCTCGCAATGCAGGTTTGCTTAGTAGATTTCCAAGGCCCCAAGGCCCAATCAAAGACTTTTTAATATAATGCGTGAGGCGTGGCTCGAACCCCTGACCTCCCACACAAATTCCACACTTTTCACCAGTTGGGCACTTTATCTTAATTAATTATTTCTTTCAAATATTATATTTATTGTATAAATATATAACATATTTATGTAGTCAAAATTAAATATATTAAAAGTGTTATTCTTTTGCTTCATTAGAAAGCAAAAAAGGTTTTCTCCTGTATGTGGATAGCTACAATTGGTCGGCAATGTGCATAGAAGTAATCACTTTCAAATCCCCGCTCGAGTTAAAGTGATAAGATGTCATGTAACAGTTCAAAATACAAAAATATATGAAGAAGATAATGCCCAAAATATTTCTACCCTTGCCCTACACGATCTCCAATAATGCCACTGAGCTTCTCTTTTCTAGTCACAGACATGAGACATGTAAGCAACCTTAAATCTCTCAAAAGTTAGCATCATAGTTTAAATCAAATACTTAACCAGTCACACATTTGAGCGTTGATAACATTTCTTGATCCTTCAGAAGAATATAATCACCTTATATCTTGCATGTGGAGAAGATCTGTGGAAGGTATAGCCAAGGATGACTTGCCGGCGAGCTCGTCACATGTTTGTTTATATGAAAATTGTTTCGTAATTTACTAAAATTTCTTATTTGCTCAGAGCCCTATAGAATTATGGGACACAATATTCAGGGGTGTGTCTCGTGGGAGAGTCATCTTTGACTACTTGTCAATCACGTATTCAAATGTCAGATATACGATGATTGCGAGAAATGAGTTAGTGACAATGTCACAATATTATGCGCAATGGCACAAGTTCTGCTAATGAAGTGAGTTTCAGAGTCCTCTATTTTAGCGGCACTTTCTTTCACTTTATACAAGTTTTTTTCAAAAAAGGACCTATTTCCTTGACATTGTTCTCCAACAATGACAAAAGATACATTGAATTTCAAACCCTGGCATATGCCATAGTGGGCCTCAAAAAGGGTTAGGTGATATATACAATATAACTATCAAGATTTTAATTTATTTTTCTTTTTTAGTATTGTTGTCCGTCTACCTTACCAAAATCATTCAGGTATACGTGTTTGATAATCCAATGAGATAATGTTGCTTGGATTCTTAATAACAGACGAGTACTTTCATTGTTAAGGCAGTGATTTGGGTGTGGAGTTTGGAAGAATATTAGGTTGCTAATGAGCAGAAATTAATGGCGTTGCAGCGTTGTATGTCTTCAAATCTTCAACAAAAAGGACCACTTCTTGGACGTTAGCCTAATCATAACATATACCCCCGTTTGGTACACATTTTTGGAAAAAGAATACATTTTTACTGTTGATATGATGATGAATATGTGATTGGAAAAGAATAAAAAGTTATTGATGTGATGTAAAATATTATTTTATTGAAAAATGTATGGTTAAAAATAAATAGAAGAATGAGAATGAAAACAATAATGTGGATCAAACAGGGTCTTATATTTTTTTATTCCAGGTTTTTAGAGGTAAATTTTGGGTTCAAATGTACTAAATTAAGGAGTCGTTTTGTCCGAGATTAAAATTGAAATATTTTTTTCTTCATAGCACTGAAAACTTATATATGCGAGTGAACAAAGTTCTTCACTCTTAATGTAACGTGATTGCTTAATATTGCTTTTGTAGTCGAGATTAGAGTTCTTGTCGCCTGAAATTAGATGACTGATTGGGCATACTGCATACACTCTCCGGGCTGATTTCTACACCATATGAAATTAAGACACTACACTTGCATTCTTTCCAACTTGAAAATGTTTGGAGCTTAGTTGGGCTGATACCGCCATAGAAAAGAGATCTAAAACCTGGATTCCCTCGATCACCCTCCCTTGAAGCTGAACCGGTCAAAAGAGACGAACATGTACCACATTTTCTGACCTTTGAATCTAAACTCCAACTATAGATGAAATTCTAGAACCTAAGCAACTTCGTTGAGAGCTCCGTGATTGAAGAAGGGAAGGTCCGTCAATGATTGATAGGTCATGATTTAGTTTCAAGCTCAAAACTTGTTATGGAGCAGTCCAACAAGGATTATGCAACCTAAAACTCGACCAAAGTTTATGCTGCTAAAAATGGAAAACTTAATTAGAAGACTAACAATGCCATAGATAATTGTAAACCTAAGAAAGAATTAATCTATATTGCATATGTTTGGGACAATAAAACGAAATAAAGTTTAAAATATGTTTCATATTTCAAAATCAATGTCTTGTTTTTTTTTAATCAATAAAACTTTGGTTAATTGTACTAGCGGTAACCCAACTTTCATCCTCATCGCAATTAGGTCGCTTAACTTCAATTTGCAATAACCTAGTTACTTAACTTCAATTTAATTATAATCGTGTCACTTCACTTTAATTAAATTACAATCATAGTGATATACTTATGTAAGCATTTGAGTGCTTTTTATTGAATTCTTGTCCTTTTGTTCCAGCTGCTTTAAAATTAATGGACGATTAATTTAGAGTGAAAGTGTTAAAAAATAAATAAACAAACGCTAAGTACTAATGCTCTTCTCCTATAGTATTTTTTCCTTACAATTTTAATAAGTCGTAAGCAGTTGATTTGTCGAGTAAGTCCACTTGATGGTAACGTCCGCAAACATTATTTTTAACAACTAATTAAGTCCATGTTTGATATCAGTAAAATAAATTGATTAAACTTTAAATAAAAGTCAACGATTAATTTTTAATTATAAATTTCATAGGATCCACAAATTTTCAATCACATTCCATTAACTTTTATCAAAGTTTGCTAAAAATCTTATTTTAATCTACCAAACAGGGGCTAAGCGTGTTTTTGTTATATTGTGGAGTGATTTAATCACAATTAATTTAAAGTTAAGCGACATAAATTGAATTAATTGCAGTTTGAAGAAAAGTTGGGTGACTGTACAATTAACCTTCCTGTGCAACTGAAACGACGGTTAGATGCGAGACAAACGACGTACAGCAGCTTCTCCAGAAGTGCAAGCCCTAACTTGCATCGATTAGGTGATATCCATTTCTATGACTAATATCATGATATATTGATGCAATTTCCAGTGTTCTACTACTTAGAAAGGCAATTGACTTTTGGCGTCAAATGAGAATTATCTGGTACAGGAATTTTGGATAAATGTTTCAGACAGCAACCATAACTGCACACGTTTTATATTTTTCAAACTTAGTTACTGTTATTGCACGATTAAGGATCTTGTGTTTGTTTCTAAATTATATTGACTGCGCTGCTTTTCTATTCAAGCTAGAGAATTTTCCATATCATTGATGCTTATCCTATTACTGATACGATTTGGTCTGGCTTGAAACACAAAAGATTTTATACTTTGGATCATCTGGAAGAATTCAGGAATACTAAAAAAACTTGTTTAAACATATGTTAAAAGGTTCAAATACTTTGTTCGCCTCCTTGACATTGATTGTGCTGTATCGTTTTGGCTAACAGATTGGAATTGATCTTTTCTTCCAACCCATAGACAGGTGAGCGATTAAAGTTCTTGGTATTCCAAATACTCTGTTTCGATATACTTTTGGTACAAAAGAATGTCAAAAGTGATAGAAAACAGCAATTTGAAAGAAGGCCTGCGACCTTTCTGGAGTCCTGTAAGTCTACATGAGACCTTTTTTCTATCTGGAACCAATGTAAACAGACATTTCTCCATTTGTGTCCTCTCAGGAAATTACTATCGTTTGGAGACTGTTAGCTTCATTCCCTTTTCCATAGACAGAACTGTCATCATCCTGTACTTCACTGGATGTCCTGGAACCAATCTGAATTTATAGAATCTGCACAAAATGGCCAGTGCCATCTTCATCTGGAGATATGCTGAATCCTTCCCAAGGCATATCCTTGGTCCTGCCTGCATGCATATAATTTACTTTCAACACGTGATGGTTTTAACAATAAGCTAGTAGTGATTGTACCTTTTTTTTTACCATTTCAGGATTTGTTAGTCGCAATTGTTGGGAAATGTACCTGAAATTCTGTGAATTTAGATGGAGATGCATTCTGAAATATCCCATCTTTGAGCCACCTCTCAGGCTTGAATGAAGTTGCATCCGACCCCAATTGTACTCCATTCTTCCCATAGAGTATGGAACGTATGTCACCATGCCTCCAGCCTTTACTTTGGTTCCATCTGGTAAAACATCATTTTCTAATATACCTTTGGGATCCTGTATATCAGTTACTTCTCAATCACTTTCTGTCTTGGAATGCATTAAATTTGAAAATACGTAGTTCGACCCTAACAACACCTAGAGGGGGATGCATAGGTGATTATGCGGAATTAAAATTACTTAACAATTAAATAGCAACAAGTCACTATTAATTATTTTCTAGATGGTTAATCATGCAATTCATATCTTACTATGTGGAATTACCGCAATTATGAAAGCAATAAATAACCCAGAATTGATCACGGAGAAACCCAACTTGGTAAAAACTCCGAGCACTTTGCCAGTCAACAATCAACTATAAACGATTTATAACTTCAGTCTACCAGACTAGACGACGACACGTACTATCTGATCTCATAACTGTAATTCTAACAGCTCTCCTGGATTCTGTGCTCCTGCACCAACTCCCAGCTGCAGTTTCCAAAGCTCTCTTGGATTGCGCTCTCCTGCAGCAACTCCCAGCTTTGTGAAATCATCCATCTCCTGTGGATTCATGAAGAACAACGCCTTCATCAACGACTGGAACTACAGTCACTTTCCCTTAATCTTTAGAAACTCTGACATATATGGAGGAAGCAACAGTTTGGTAGTTGGATTCTGAATCTGATGTTTTTCTCACCGTCAAGAACAAATCACTATGTGATTAATGAAGGTTGAAGAATAATTGATGAAGAGAATATGAAAAGCTCAGTGTTTGCTTAATGATCAACCTTAGAAAAATCGTTCTGTAGCGTTTGGATATTTATATGTAAGGGAATGAATGGGCCGGACAAAAAGCCTTTAAAAAATGAATTAAAAAATTCTTGGATAGCACTGTTGCTCAAGTGAAGGGTGAGCGACAGGTTGTCATTTGAGCGAAGGTGAGGCGACAGGTGAGCGATGCAGTTTTTGTTTCTGACGTTTGAGCCAAACCTTGACGATAAGCTAGCGATATTCCGGCGCCGTTTTTCCTTCTTTTCCATTCTCGAACCCTAGACCTAAAATATCACAACTTTCATTAATTGCACACTACTCCCTGACTTTTTACAACATATCAACTTTAGTCTTTTTTTGTTCACAGACTTACCAATTACATTAAATACCTAACAAAATTAATTGAGAAATCTCTAACCTGGGAAACAGCTAGGTATAGTCGAAGTGTTTCTGTAATCACAACAAGCAAATAATACAGTTTCCCTAAGGAATCATAATTCAGAAGTCCTGCAAATTGCTCTACTCTCCGATTGAATGATTCAGGATCCTCTGTTTGATGCATATCAAATGAGACATCCTCCTCTTTTGCACTATCTTCTTCAAAACTTTCTAGTTCTGAGTATAGCTTGTTTGCTACATCTTCATGGGATATTATCATGTAGATAGCCCACACAAGTGTTGTAGCAGTGGTATCATGCCCCACAATTACAAAGTTTAGGACAACATCTCTCAGGCTTTTATCAATCATATTGTTCTTGGGATCTTTGCTCAGCTCAATGAATCTCGACAGTATGAAGGGGCGGACCCACATGCGGTCATGTGGGGTCAAATGACCCCACAATTTTTTTTTTTTTTTTTTTGAGTTTTGAGTTTTTTTTTTTTTATCTAAGCATTTTTGACCCCACAAGAAAAATGGTCTCGGTCCGCCCCGACAGTATGTCATGCTTGACCTGATCATGTTTATGAAATAAATAGCCAACATTGAAAGTGACAAGTGTATAAATTAGTTCATGTTATCTGGTAATAAAAAGTTGAAATCAAGTCACCTTTTCATCTTTATTATACCCTCTGGCTTCGTCTATTTCTGCTTTTCTCCGCCGTATGACAGAGTATGTAAAATCATCAACAATTTTAATACTCTGATCAAGGATAACTTCTGATCCCACATTAAAGAATTTCTTGACTCTCCACAAAGGGTCAATGAATCTAAGAGTTACTATAATGTTTGCAGTATCAAAGGCCTTGGCAAAAAGATTGTCTGGTAAATTGGGAGCCAATGATCCTATTTCCACACCAAATCCCACCTTACATATTGAGTCTAGAGTCATTCTCATTAGGAGTTCCTGGAAGGAAAAAGATGAATACTTGGATAACCTTCAATGATTTCTCCCGCTACAGATTTGCAAGGATTGGATAACAAATCATGATGGAAATTCAAGATCTCTTCAAATTTTATAATAAATTAATTCCGAAGATATTTTCATGTTTGTAAAAGTATTTAGTTTGGCTCATGCATTACTATATTGACATTTTGGTACCTTGGCCTAGACAAGATTAAGCTAGAGAAATACATGAGATATTCATATGTTGCCGTGTCTAGTTCCGCGGACCGAACATGTCCTGCAGGTTGGCAACAAAAATCTAATGTTGTTCTCAATAAATATGATATTAGTTATATAGACATATTTTTTGTTACTTCTTTCCTTCACTATTAAATTTGTTGAAACATCTAATGAAATTATAAAAAAAATTGATGATTTTTCCTTGGTAACTAAAAAAATCAAATAATAGTTCTAGATCACGGTCTATACGTGGTTGGCCATGTTTTTCAATTTTTTTGGCTTCGTGTTCCTATGCTCAATTTTTCTTCTATTCGTATTCATATGCTTGAGCCTAGAGGTTTAAATTTCGTAGTCTTACTTTCTCTTTTTCGTTTCAAATAAATTGATAATGTCCATAAATCAAAGTGGCCACACCATTTAGGTGGTCGAGGAATGGCAAATTATCATTCCCTCAACCTCGACCCACCTCGTTGACATCTCTAGCTGGTTTTAAAAAACAAAAGGTATCATTAACTATAAAAGTTAGGAAAAATTGTAGGTTTTCGTCTATTTGACTATCAAAATCGTTAGTTGACCCAAGAAATGAAAAAAATTAATAATTTTCACCAAATTGACAAGGGTAATTTGGGCATTACACACTTTTCATTCCTATTGTCATTCATTTTCCTTATTTTCACTTCAGCATTAGCTTCACTCCATCTATCAACTTTTACACTTTCTCCAACTAATTAATTCCACACACAAAGGAGCCATTTTAATGTGTGAAGTTTCTTGCAAAGTTACAAATCAAGAGCTGAAAAGAAAGAAATTCTTAGCTTTTTTCATAAATTGAAAGTACAAGAACGAGAATGGTAGACGTGGACAGGAGGATAATCGAATTAAATTCGGCTGACTTGGCCGGCCTACACCTCCTTTCCGCCAAAGTCTCTGCTCCCTCAATTCTTTAGCATCATCAACCATCTCAAGAATTCGGGCATGCAAGTTCGACAGGGATTATCTGAAGCAGAATTTGAGTTAGCGGAGGAGAGTTTGGGTTTGCCTTCCCGCCAGACCTCAAAGCTGTGCTATCGGCTGGTTTGCCTCTAGGACATGGCTTCCCCGACTGGCACTATTCTGGTTCTACTCGCCTGCAACTCCGCGCCTCCATTAACCTACCAATCGCCTCCATTACCTTTCACATAGCACAGAATGCTTTGTGGTCCAAGTCTTGGGGTCGCGCCCATTTTCATCATTGATTTCGTCCATGAAGTTTTCATTTGCGTCGGGAAACCACATCTTCATAGATTCATCTCTATCTACGTGTTGAGTTTTCATTACTAACTATGGGAGAGAGAATGATATTAATAATGATGAAAATGGATGGAAAGTGAACAGTGAAATGCAATCATAGAAAGGGAAAGTGTGTAATGCCAAATTGCCCTAGTCTATTTGATGAAAATTATTAAAAAAAATTCATTTCTGGGGTCAACTAAAATCTGGATTGGAGCTGCGATTTTTTTAAAGGTTTGGTACCTCAGGTGGTACAAATGAAAGGTTTGGACAAAGTTTGCAAGGGTAATTGGAGCAAAACGTCCCTACCTTTAAAGGGTTGTGTGGAAAACATCCATACGTGTTTGATTTTTTTACGTATAACGTCCTTACCTTTCAAGTTTATTGTAGAAAACATCCCTACCTTTCTTTTTTTGGCACAAAACGTCCCTACCTTCTTCATTTCTTTGCACTAAACGTCCTTTACACATTTTTTTAATTGAAGATGACTAATATACCGTCCTATGTAAATAGAACAAGAAAAGAAATAAAAAATAAATAAAAAAAAATTACAATTATAGGCCTGAACTTTTTAAAATGTGCAAATAACCACCATATATTTCAAAATCCAACTTAAAAAATCAGGTTTGTTTCAAATTTTAAAATTCAGATTATAATTAAAAATTTTAATACTAATAATAATATTATAAAATTAGTTTAATTTACATAAACATCCTACACCATTAACCCTAATCATTTTCCTCTTCCTTCTCTTTCTCTCTACCTCTTCCTTCTCTCCTCTCTTTTATCACACCGCCAATTCCTCTCGTCCGCCTTCGATTGTGGGCTTGCACGGTGGTTCTGCTACACGAGACAATGTCACGGCTTGTAGAGGCGCCGCGATTGGGGGCTGCAGTATGTGGATCTGATGAGGAGCCGCGATTGTGGGCTGCAAATATTTTGCTCGATGAAGATTGGGTTAATGGAGATTTTAACTAGTAATTATTTGCGGGGTGAAATGAATCAAATTCGATTCCATCTGTATCTTCAGTCTCTTTCCATTTTTCACCTTCAATTTTCAATAGCAAAAGGCCCATCTTGTCCGTCGGTTCAGCTTCAGTGGAAGCACCACCTACATCTGGAGGACTTGCTCCTGCAATTTCTTTGACAGACAATGCATTGAAGCACTTCAATAAGTTAAGGTCTGAAAGAAATGAAGATTTATGTCTAAGAATTGGTGTTAGACAAGGAGGATGTTCTTATTGAAGATGCAAGATTCCAATCTCATGAATCACCTACACAGTCAGCAAGAAGGCAACCAAGCTGGAATCGATGACAAGGATGGAGCAGAAGAACAATCTAGAAGAAGCTGATTTGTTAGGCAGTTATTTTTTGTACAGCATTGCATGTTTATTGTTTTCCCCTTTCACGTGTAAGTTAGCTGGTTTGTTAGGATAGATTCCATTTAGTTGCTGTATATATTTTGCTGGTTTGCTGAATGTAAAGCATCAATTCGTTCATCAGAAGAAATGAATACATAATTTCAGCATCAAATCCATCTTTTATATTTCAAAAGTTCACATGGTATCAGAGCCTAAATGGAAGAATCTAATTCAGCAAACACAAATGCAAATCCAAATCAAACCCAGAATACTCAACCAACGGAGGAAAGGAATTCACCTGTTCTTCCTCATGATCCAACTAATCCCAGTAGCCCTTATTATATAGGGAACAATGATGGAGGAAATCTCATGCTAGTCACCCATGTCTTGGATTCAAGCAATTACTACTCTTGGGCTCGTTCAATGAAGAGAGCGTTAAGAATCAAAAACAAATTGGGATTTATTGATGGTTCCTTGTGCGAACCAAATGATCCCAGTGAGCCCCTGATGGAACATTGGCTAAGGTGCAATGACATTGTCATAACTTGGATGCAAAATGCCATGGCAATCGACATTAAGAGTAGTACTATCTATGCTGAAACTGCTCACCTCCTTTGGCTGGACCTTGAGCAAAGGTTTTCCCAACAGGATGCTCCACGTATTTTTGAAGTTAAGAAGGATATCACAACTCTGATGCAAAGCCAAGATTCTGTGAGTATTTATTATTCCAAGCTCAAAATCCTTTTGGATGAACTATTAAATTATGAGAATGTGCCTAATTGCACTTGTGGAGGAATGAAGACAGTCGTTGAAAATCAACAGAGAGATTGGGTCATGAAATTTCTGATGGGATTGAATGACTCTTATAAAGAAATTAAGGCTCAAATTTTACTGATCAAACCATTTCCCAGCTTGAATGAGGTATATTCTTTAGTTCAACAAGAGGAGAAGAGGCGGGAGATATCAAATCCTAGTCCTGTCAGTTCTGATTCCATGGCGTTTTTTAGCAAAAGAAACTATAGACAGACAGGAAACCAAAACTTCTCCTCACAAAAGAAGGATCGATACTATTGCACTCATTGCAAGATTGCAGGTCATTCTCTTGATAGATGCTTCAAGGCAAATCCCAAGTCGACATGCTCTTACTGCCAGATGCCAGGACACTCAGCAGATAGGTGCTATAAGCTGAATGGATATCCACAAGGACACAGATTTGATGATAAAGGAAAGGCTGCTGTTAACATGGTCTCTTCAGCAACACCATCTAGCCAGGAAGTAGCAGGGGACAAGGGCCAAATACTCTTAAGTGAGGAGCAATATTCTCAGCTGATGGCACTCATCAGACCTATGACAAATCCTCAACAACCTCTGTTCTCACCAAACAACACTCAGACACCAGCTAATCTCCTACCATCTGCTGATTTTAACAACAAGATATCTGGTATACCATTAAGTCTAACCACCTATCACTATGATCAAGGAACCATTTCTGAAATTCCTTGGATCCTTGACACCGGGGCAACATACCACATGATCTGTTCTACCTCATTTTTTACTTCCATTCAAGCTAAAGTGTCTTATTGCGTAGGACTACCAAATGGAAAAAATGCCCCAGTCACTCATGTTGGGACTGTCAAAATCTCAGATGATATCACTTTATTTAATGTGCTTTGCATTCCTAGTTTTTCATTCAATTTGATTTCAGCAAGGAAACTTGCACAAACTGAAAATTGTTGTCTAATTTTCCTTTCAAATTGCTGTTATATTCAGGACCTTTCGAGCTGGAGAACGACTGGAATGGGTGAGGTGAAAGGTGGACTTTATCACATGGTGAAAGAGCAAGTTTCTCCCTCAGCTTTATCAAATGCTTTCAATCAATTCAAGTGTCTGTCCTCCACTTCTGAACCAGTTGAAAATAATCAGAATTCTGTTTTGTGGCATTACAGATTAGGGCATTCTTCAGTTACTGATTTCACTCCTGAAGAAAACTTTCGAATATCCCCTAGTGTAAGTTATTGCCCCATTTGCCCTTTAGCTAAACAACACAAACTACCTTTCAACATCAGTCACCACAAATCAAGAAAATGTTTTGAATTAATCCATTGCGATATTTGGGGACCATGTAATGAATTAAGCTGAGATGGCTCTAAGTACTTCTTATCTATTGTCGATGATTTTAGTAGATGCACATGGGTTTACATGCTTGTTTTTAAATCTGATGCCACCACAGCCTTGCAAGATTTCTGTGCCATGATTGAAAATCAGTTTGAAGCTAAAGTCAAAACCATTAGAACTGATAACAGAGGGGAGTTCAACATGACTGATTTTTACTCTAAAAGGGGAATAATACATCAAAGAACTTGTGTTGAAACCCCTGAACAAAATGCGGTAGTAGAACGAAAACATCAACATATTTTGAATGTGACAAGGGCTTTACAATTTCAAAGTAGACTCCCTCTGAAATTCTGGAATGATTTTGTACTGACTGCAGTATATTTGATAAATAGAACACCAACACCCGTTTTAAACAATCGAAGTCCTTTTGAAATATTATTCAAAAACAAGCCTGAGTATGGCCACTTGAAAGTTTTCGGCTGTCCAGCCTTTGCTGCCACACTTGCAGGTGGTAGGCACAAATTTGATCCTAGATCTAGGGAGTGTGTTTTTATCGGTTACCCTTTTGGAGTAAAAGGATATAGGTTGCTGGATTTAAAAACAAATAAGGTCTTCATCTCAAGAAATGTTAACTTTCATGAAAGTATTTTTCCCTTTAAGAACACAGGTTCTAACAAAAATACAGCCTTGACTGACTTCAATCATCTCAGTTTTACACAAAACCCTGCCATTAGCAATGATTTTACTACCTCTTCATTTGATAATACCAAATATAATGGTGAACATGTTTTTATAAATCATTCAGAATCCCTCAATTCTCATGAGAACACAAATCAAAACATTGATCAACCAGTTACTGATCAATCAGCCACTGATGTTGCAGAACCAAATACACCAATCATCAGCCATTTGCCTCGCAGATCCAACAGAATTCGAAAAACTCCTTCTCACTTGCAGGATTTCATGTGTCAACAAGCATCTTCACCTCCCTCAATCCAGAAACTCAACAGCAAGAAGGAAACTGAAGCTGCAGGTAATGTTTTTCCCCTGTCTGATAGCATTCCCTATGATAAACTATCCACTCATCACCGTGCTCTTGCCACTTCAATAATAAGTCACACAGAGCCTAAAACCTATCAAGAAGCCTTATCCTCTCGTGAATGGTGTGCTGCCATGAAAGCTGAAATTGAAGCCCTCGAACTTAATGATACTTGGACCTTGGCCAAACTACCTTCTGGCAAAGAAGCAATAGGGTGTAAATGGGTCTACAAGGTGAAATTCCATGCAAATGGCAGTGTTGAGAGGTTCAAAGCACGATTAGTAGCTAAAGGATACACGCAACAAGAGAGGCTTGATTACCACGAGACATTCTCCCCTGTGGCAAAGTTGATTACCATCAGAACTTTACTTGCGGTTGCAGCCATCAAGGGATGGAACTTGTGTCAATTTGACGTGAATAACGCCTTTTTGCATGGAGAGTTGGATGAAGATGTCTACATGGAACTACCCCCTGGTTACTCTAATGCCAATGGAAACAAAGTGTGCAAGTTGCGGAAGAGTATCTATGGCTTGAAGCAAGCCTCACGCCAATGGTATTCAAAATTCTCCAATATTATTATTGAACAAGGTTACATTCAATCAAAGGCTGATTACAGTTTGTTCATCAAGTCGTCTGGTGAATTTTTTACTGCAATACTTGTTTATGTTGATGATATAATAATTGCTGGGAACTGTATTAACACTATTAATGAACTTAAAGTAACCCTCAATGATAAGTTCAAAATCAAAGACCTAGGGAAATTGAAGTATTTTCTAGGTATTGAGGTTGGAAGGACCACAGATGGAATACACATTTGTCAAAGGAAATATGCTCTCGACATTCTAAAGGACTCAGGCACCATTGGATCCACTCCTGCCAGAATTCCCCTCGATCAAAATGTGAAGCTTAGCAAAGATGAAGGAGAATTGCTACCTGAACCATCACTTTACAGGAGATTGGTAGGTAGATTGCTATATCTAACCATCACCAGACCAGATCTTGCCTACTCAGTCCAACTGTTAAGTCGTTTTATGGGGAGTCCTAGAATCCCACATCTACATGCTGCTCATAAGGTTTTAAGGTACATCAAACGAGCACCAGGTCAAGGGCTATTTTATCCTGCAGATTCAAACATACGGCTGAACGGATATTGTGATTCAGATTGGGGGGCCTGTGTTGATACCAGAAGATCAGTGACTGGTTACTGTGTATTCATTGGCAAGTCTCTAATATCATGGAAGTCAAAGAAACAGCATGTGGTATCTCGATCTTCTGCAGAGGCCGAATACAGAGCAATGGCTAACCTATGTTGTGAAATTACTTGGCTTGGTTACTTACTTAAAGATTTGAAGATCAAACTTTCTGAAGCTGCGGTTCTTAACTGTGATAATAAGGCAGCCATCTACATAGCCACAAATCCGGTTTTTCACGAAAGAACCAAACACATTGAACTTGATTGTCACTTGATTCGAGACAAGATACAAGATGGTAGCATTGTGACTCAACATGTCTCCAGTAATTCTCAGATTGCTGATGTCTTAACCAAGTCCTTAACTTCACAAAATTTTTATTCATGCCTATCCAAGATGGGAGTAATGAATTTTTACTCTCCATCTTGCGGGGGGATATTGAAGATGCAAGATTCCAATCTCATGAGTCGCCTACACAGTCAGCAAGATGGCAGCCAAGCTGGAATCGATGACAAGGATGGAGCAAAAGAACAATCTAGAAGAAACTGATTTGTTAGGCAGTTAGTTTGTACAGCATTGCATGTTTATTGTTTTTCCCTCTCACGTGTAAGTTAGCTGGTTTGTTAGGATAGATTCCATTAGTTGCTGTATATATGTTTAGCTGATTGGCTGAATGTAATCAATTCAATTTGTTCATCAGAAGAAATGAATACATAATCTTCAGCATCAAATCCACATTTTATATTTCAAAAGTTTACAGTTCTGGCATGTCTTATACCATGGATTTTGAGAACAGAGAAAATGCTAGACCCGATGATTCTTTTATTGAATACAATTGATTTGTTATAGTTTGTGATCCAAAAAGCCCTCTCTTCCTATATGGTGTGCAACTGGATTATAGTGATGCACTGATTGGGGGAGGCTTTAATTTCAAGAACCCAAATGCTACACAAACCTGTGGCTGTGGTAAATCATTTGCTGCAGAGATGTAAGGTTGCGCACTATAGAATCTAGTCTAGAATTGGTATAATGTATGTAAAAACTTGGTTGAAACTTATTCAACTTGATGGATGTATATTCGGCGGTGTTAGTCACTGCAATGCTGAAGAAAAAAAAACAAGATTATCACTACCATGTTTGTTTATTTTGTCAAGATTTGATTTTTATGTCATAAATTGCCATTCTTTCTCTAGTAGATTGCTCACCAGATAAAATTCTTTCTCCCTCTCTGAGAATCAGGGGTTTCGGATTTCGGTGGGGGGGGGGGGGGGGTCGAGGCCTTGGGGAAGATGAACAGTAGTTTTTAAAAATTATTTAATTGTTTTATTATGAAAATTTCAAAATAGACCATTTTGCCCCTGATTTAATTTCAAAATAATGACATTATGGATGGAATCTCTAATTTGGACCGCAAATGCAATTATATATAAAGGTAAGGTGGTTATTTGCACATTTTAAAAAGTTCAGGCCTATAGTTGCAATTTCTTTTTTATTTTTCTTTTCTTTCTTTTCTTGTTCTATTTACATAGGAGGGTATATTGGTCATTTTCAATTTTAAAAAATGTGTGAAGGACGTTCAGTGCAAAAAAATGCAGAAGGTAAGGACATTTAGTGCCAAAAAATGAAAGGTAGTGATGTTTTATACAATAAACTTGAAAGGTAGGGACGTTATGCGCCAAAAAATCAAACGTAGAGATGTTTTCCACACAACCCTTCAAAGGTAGGAACGTTTTGCGTCAATTACCCAAGTTTGCAACTAAATGAAAGGTTTGATACCTTGGCTGCAATTTTCCCTAAAAATTATGATTTGGATAAGGCGTATGATGTGGCTAGAAAGACATTGACGAAGTTTCTCAAGTACCTCTTGGTAGCATTTTGAGAACTTGGTACTAATTCTATGTAGCATTTAATTAGGAAAGTTCAAGCTAAAATACTTGAAATAATTCTTCGACTTCTAATACGAGAAATGTTTTCGAGTGCTAGCTAAAAGTAAGTAATAATATAATTACACGAAGGTAAGGACATTATATTTGTGATGTTAAAATTTGAGAAAGAGAGTATTATATCTATTATGAAGTAGCTTACCATCCCAAAGTTAGCACATCTCATTGAGGATGTTGATTGGTGAAGTATTGGGAACTCTAATTTTTTTCTTTGCAGTCATTCATTCCTGTGGTTTCGTAACACGAGAAATTCTTAATAACATCTAGATATATTAGTTTTAGCTAACTCAGTGCCAAGGGAGGCGGGATGGAGACTGTCCCCACATTCTGAAAATTTGTATTTTTCTCAATACGTATAACATAAATGTACATTTCGCTCCATCAACATTTTTTGCCCCCTCACCTAGTATGAAGATCCTGAATTCGCCACTGAGCTAACTAATTATCTTGAGATCGGATAAGTGTATATCTGAACTAGTGATACCCTCAATCACGTGACATAGAAATTTTTTTTTTATTGTTTCTTTTTGTTGTTTAAGGAAGACTCAATGTAAGAAGCAAATCTTTTAGGTGCTCGGTGAGTAAAAATGCTATGCATCTTGGTCCAAAATGTGGATCGGGATAAGTTAAACCCCGTCCATTTAGTTCATACTTCACTAAGTAGAATATAGTGGTTGTCTTTCGTTAAGGGTAAGAGGCTTTAATTGAAGGGCATCAATTTTAACTCTCTAATAGACCTCACTCTAAAAATCTAGCCATAATATGATCTAGAAATCGGTATATTGGTAGTTAGTTTTTTCAAATCGTGTTCAGTCTAACTTTGCAACCCAAATTTATCTTTCTTATTTCGCCTGTAAAAAGAAAGAAAGGAATGGCCATCTAGCGAGTCATTCTTCCGTTCTCTCTCGTAGTTAGATCAATTAGCTCTCTCTTGTAAGTATATCTATTGTGGTATTGTTGTCGTGTCGTGTTGTGAAAATACTTGGCTTGAGTAGATCCTCTAGTCCCTATACCCTCTCCCGAATCAACGTGGATTCCCCTTTGTCGATGGACATTACTGAAATAAATAAAGTAGGATTAAAAAATAGTTTTTTCTACAATTTCAGAAAGCACAACAATTAAAATGGTTAATTTGTATTGGTATCATATTTATTCCTTTGTTTTGATCTTTTTTCATTTTTTTGACCCATTTATTGAGTAAAATCTTCCATGACGTCCGATATCTAGGATGAGTCTCGCGGTACCCACATAGGAAGAGCATATTGAATTAATAGAAATGAATCAAACCAAATCATTGAATTAAAGGTAGTAGGGGATTGCACAAGAATGCTACGTGCTCGATGTCCATATACTCAAACTTCGTGGTAAAGATAAAATTGACTTTGGACCAGACTTGCGAGGAATATTTTTTCTTTTGTACATTTGGGGAAGACTGGGAAGTTCTCGATCCATCAAACTATTTGTGCTACCCCTAAGATCCTTGGTGCAAAGCAGTCTTCATCCTGGCATCCATCACAAATTCCCATGTTGGTAAATTGCGGGTAGAATTAGGGATGGATGGGGGGAAGATTGGGTTGGACTGTATCCCGGTCCAGTCCCCAGCCCACTGAAACTTTTTAGGTAGAAAAATAAATTTATGTAAAAAAAAAATTTATGTATAATTTTATTTATTTTTACGTATTATCTCGACTTGTAATCCGATCCCGAATTCGTTTCGGGTTAGAATGAAGGGATTTATGGAGGTCGGTCAAGAGGGCCCACTTAAATTTTTCCAGCCCCACAGTGGCAACAATGCAATAATTTTTTGGGTAATTATATTACCACAACAAAATTTACTTAATACACCACATTATAATTTCACCACATTTAAAATATCATTTTAATAAATACACTACAACCAATTTACTACTATACCCCTAATACAATAAAAATGAAAAATGAAAAAAAAAATGTGTTCTCTATAAATTCTATTATTGTGGGCACTGGGCAGGAATAGAGAAACATTGAATTTTGATCTTTGGGAATTAATGGACGTCTGATAATTCGTTATTGAAGATATTGGGTCATTCGGTGTGTATTTTATTTACTTGTTGATAAGGTTTTTGTATGGCCAAATTTCAGCATCCCTATTTGTAAACTTTGAAATGCCAATTGATCTTTAATACAAGACGTGATTCTGGAATTTGATTGGCAGGTCTGTGTAATTTGTTGTTCTGTGATTATCTCACTATATGTTGGAAGAAAGATCGTTCTGTGATTGCTTACCCGAGTTGCTGGTTTTGAAACTTCAAAACATTGTACTGATATAATGGTACAGCTTGAAATGGCACTTCACCATCTGAACAAGCCATGGTATAATATATCATCTGATGAAAGTGAGAAGTGTGATTATTTTCTTCAGGATCTTATGAGTGCAAGAAAGGGAAACACAACGACTACGGAAACAATAGCTGAATATATTGTTTGATTTTTGCTCGAGTTGAATAAGATACTGGAACAAAGGATCGATAAGCACGCGGAAATTCTTAAACATTGTGAAGTCGAGATTGAACAGAGAAACACTGTTTTTGCAGAGACTGAAGAGAAGCTGGAAGACTGCATCATGAAACTTCGAAAACACTGTTTATGCTGTCCTGAAAATCTCAAGACAAACAACAGGGATTTTTTCCAGTCATTTTGAAAAGGAATTTCGAGAAGAATGGCACGTTGAATGTGCTCTACAATCTGCATTCGTTTTCTACCTGTAGAAGAAGGAACCAAGAAAAGACGGATGGAATTGGAATTGTGGTGCCATGAGAATTGTGGTGTGTATAGGAATTAAAGAAAATGGATTCACTTTACAAAAAAATAGAAAGAAATAATTAAGAGGCTATTTACGTCATTTTATTAATGTTCCGTTTTATAAATCAAAAAAATATTTAAAAATGTGGTGCCACAACAAATTTTTGTGGTGGCAATATAATTACCCTAATTTTTTTCAAACAATTACGTCATGGAGCGATTTCGTATTGGCCCCTCATCCCTTGATGTGTAGCTTTCAATAACAATGAAGAAAAGGATCCATCTTAGGATATGCAATTTTGTCATGAAAAGAAAGTAAAGACAAATAATTGAAGGGATATATAACTTGTCATGCTGGCGCATCAAGAAACATGAAAATTGAATATGGCATTCAGAGTTCGTCGCTATTAATACGAGTGGTCGCTGAACTACTGACAAAATTTTACGTCAATTATTAAATTAAATTTTATTTTATTTTAAATAGTCATTGAATTTAAACTTTCTTCTCAGTCAGTCATTTTGTCTATAATGAAAAATGTAACGCGATAGCTAATTTATTTATATTATGTTATTACATCAGTATTTTTCTTAGTCAAATTAATACGTTTGGATAAAATGACTAATTTGAAATGAAATAAAGTTAGATGACTAACATGAAATTTCAAGTGCCGACGTATTTTAAAGGAAGAACATTGAGAGCATCTCCTATTCAACTGTGGATTGTTTAAAAAATTGCGTCATATAAGCAAAAACAGGTAGTGTTTAAAAACGTTCATCTTCAATGTGAGCTGACATGATGGAGAAAAAAGTGGGTAATGTGTAGAGATCCATCTAAATATCGAGGTTTTGTTAGACAAAGTGAGTCGACCAAAAAGTAATGTTGTCTCTCTTCCTAATTATAAACATCAATGTCATATAAATTCAAAAGGATTTCCATTTATCTACCGAATTGCAGTTCCTGCAATGCATTGAGGATTATCTAATGGACCACTCTGATTGGGGGCAGATGAATTGAATATTTTCAGCGACCACTGCATTGAGTGGATGAACTTAAAAAAAAAAAAAAAAAATTGTTGTTAGAAAATATTGTGTTGATTTTTAAAGATTTGCTTTGCATTTATTGATTTATAAATGCAGGATGACTGCAATAGTACATTAGTACTAGTGTATATTAAAATCAGAGCCATCTTGTAGTAAATATCTGTGGCAGTACTTCAGTAGAACATCTAGAGCATGTTTGCATACCTTGTTTAGGTGTTAAAATATTTTTTTTTATCGAATTACTTTTAATTTATACAATTCGTAGGATCCACAAAAATTATATACATTCTCGTCGTTCATTTATCCATATTTATAAACATCCTGTCAAACATACTTTGGAGAATATGTGATTAAAAAATAAAAAAATTATGGACTGAAGTGCAAAATTTTTTATTTAAGAGAACGTTTGATTGAAAATGAGTTTGAAGAAAAATAAATTTGAAGTAATATGTACCAAATAAGGGCTTAATTGTGTAATGAAGATTTCAGGAGAGCACTAATTTCATTACAAGTTGGATATCGAAATTTACAGGTATGTTTGAACCACATTATTTTGGAAGAATGTATTTTGTAATAATAGATTGATGGAGAATGTGTAGTTGAAAAAAACAGAAAAGTTATTGATGTGATGGAAAATATTATTTTATTGAAGAATGTGTAGTTGAAAATGAGTAGAAAAATGTGAATGAAAATTTTAATGTGGCTCAAACATGGGCTACATTTTGTTTCAAGTTGATTACTAGCACTAATGTGACATGATGGTTTAATTATTCTTCATTAGTTACCAACTAAATCGTCGTATCAATTTCTCCCCACTAACGGCTTCTCATATTCTTAATGGTAGAAATGGCTATGGGGTGGGGACGGCCCTTCCTGTATCTTGCCCTGAGTTTTTGAGGAGGTGCGTGGAGAATAAATATCCTCATGGCCCAAATTTCCATCCTCGTTTGGATTACTACAAGTCCAGCAAGAAACATGGACGAAGACCACAAAAGAAACCACCATGTATCCTAACAATATTTTCTCCTCAGGTGGCCTAGAATCCTTGAATCTCCAACATCTACCTTAAAACTTCTCAATAAACATTCAAAAGGGCACTGCTCTGCCACCCCCACCACACCAACCTCCGTTGCTGGTGTTAAGGAAAAAAATCTCACATTAAATTAAATAAAGATGAAAATATATACCAACTTATAAGGATTTAAGTTACTCATCTTAGTAAGATTGATATTTCAAGATGGGACCCCAAATCTTAATATGGTAATAGATTTCATCAAATTCTAACGAGCAATTCGATACGATTAAAACTCAAAAAATGAGCACACAAATTTCAAAATTGATCTGCTCAAATGAGACATCATTTTACGGGAGCATGTTAAAGAAAATCTCACATCGAATAAAGATAAAAACTTAGACTAACTTATAAAATAGTTATATTACTCTTATTAATAAGGTTGACTTTTTAAAAATGAAACTCCAAGTCTTAATTGTTGCCACCATTATTTTTAGATATGGTTTTGCTACAGTTACACGCCCGTGTACTCGACCCCACGCCCCCCACTCACAATGGGGGGGCCTGTCCATTATTTTATTCACCTCGGGCCCCCCTCATTGTGAGGGGGGAGGTGGGGTAGTGTACCCGGGAGTGTAAACGCCCGGGTACAAATGGATTTGCCCTTTTAGATATACTAGAAGTCGGGAAAGGAGCGTAGAGTAATCCTAAACACTTTTCCACCACAGCTAAAATCCTGAGGTCTCCAACATCTACCTTAAACTTCTCGAACAACACATTTACTGCTAGATTCAGCAGCAATTCAACTTTTACAAAAACATTATTCCCATCGTATCTCAAAAAATACTAACAACAATCTCGACATAAACGAAAGAATAAAAAATCAAGGCAAATTATGGATTATTCTTATTCTAAATATATAGATCTGCCAATTTCTTTCGAGGAGAATAAGAATACTTATGAATCTGCCTAGGCTTTAGGGTTTCCTAATGAGAAATTAGAAAAGTGACTTTGAGTAGTGGGATTTTCTATCAAATTCAACAAATTAAGCACTCAAAAACCGAGGATGATTTTCAATTGAGTTGTAACGAAAACAATCTTGATGAGAATTGTGAACTAAGCAAGCACAGCTTGGCCTCCATTTCTTAGAATTAATTTTTTTCGTAAACTCCTTTTTCACCAAATGTTTAATAGGATCCACAACTTTTATCAATTTCTCATTCGTACATTTATCAAAATCTACTAAAAATTTCATATTTATCTAAATCAAACGAGGGTTAAATGTAATTTGAGACAAAACTTTCAAAAGAACAATATGATTTGTACAAGTTCTTCGTCTAATAATTATGAAGAGAACAACGTTATAAATAGAGTTCAAAACAACTATAAAATAAAAATAAAGAGTGATTTCATCTTCAATTGACACTTTAAATGTGGAATGCTCTTTATTTTAAAGAACTAAATCTTGAAATTAAGATCCAATAAACTCTTAATATTAACTTTTTAAAATAAAGAGTGATTTTATTTATTAACATTTGGAGAATCAAATCCATTCTTTACGTATTTTATCATAATTGTATTTAATAAAATTGCAAGTTTTAATATCCACAACTTAAATTTCATATGATATTGAACATTTTTAACAATTGACATCTAATAATATATGTTGATTGAAAATGAGAAAATAATAATAAACAATTGTTGAAAAAAGTAAATAATAAGAAAAAAGAAAAAAAGACTTTGAAAAGAGTGTATAAAAAGTTCTCTTTAAATTCAAATATGCTTTCCACTATAATTAAGACGGTCTCTAAAAACAAGTCTTTTAGAGATACTCCAGCAAACATTGACACTCTTGGTGGCAACCGGAATATGATCACAATATGAGAGATTATAGGGACCGAAATAAAAAAATGAAGATTATATAAAATGAAAAATAAAAAACTTCTAGGTTCATTTCGCAGCAACAACAGATTATAGGGACCGAAATACAACGTCTTGATAATCTAGAACTGCATTATAGCATTTGGTACAATTAGGGACTAAAATGAAGGAAATCAAAACTCTATTGATGATATGAAGTTTCTAGAAATTACAGGGACTTCTTTTCCAGAATGCAGAAATTTCAGAGACCACCTTACAAAGTCCAGAAAATTTAAGATCAGAATTGCGTAATACTAGAATCTTGGGGGGGTACTTCTACAAATTCTCGTAAGGGTTTGTTTTGGGATTGTAATGAAAATCAGCTTAATCAGGGAATCCTAGAGTCATCAAGTGAAGATTAACTCAAAACTAAGGCATGTAATTGAAGACTTGGTGCGTACATGATGTATACTAAGGTCTAAGGATCTCTCACCTTATCCTCACCTTTGAGAAGATGGGCAAGACTAGGACGGCTTGATAAACCTAGATAGTACAAGTAAATTAATGAATAAGTGAAAGAGAAAAACTTGAGAATGACATAGACTAAAGAAGTGGCGGATCCACCAACTGATCGAGTATAGACATAAGTAAGAATGATGCAACAAGATCAAGAGAATATGAAATAGAAAAGCATCAATTAAGAACCAATTTTCTAATCACAAACTTTGATTGGGGCCATCGTCGTCGTTGTCGTCTCCTCTATGACTAGATCAATGGATTAAGGTGGGCGGCGAATGAACGTAGAAGGCATTTTCTAGGATCTAAAAATTTGGAGGAAAATGATTTAAAGTGGGCTTCGTGTGAGATGGTGTGGTGTGTACGATGGCCAGATTGTCGGTGGTTAGAGGGGACTTGGCCGGAGTAGGGTAGGGTGGAGAATAACTTTTTTTTTATTTTATTATTATTATTATTGGGAAAATGAGTTTTAGAATAATAATTTTTTAAAGAATGTGTAGTTAAAAAGTAGAAAATTGAAAGTTTTGAATTTACGTGTAGAATATTTTATTGAGGGAATGCATGATTAAAAATAAGTTTGAGAAAAAATAATTTTGTTTTAATGGCTATGAAATAGGGCTTTCGCCCCTGTTTGGCAACCATTAGTCAAAAATTCTTTTTTTACATACATATTTTCAAGCACATATTTACACAATAAAATATTCAGCACATAAATTTAAATTTTTTTTCTACTTTTTCACTCACTTTCTTTAAAAATTATTATTCAAAATATTATTTTTGAAGAATAATGGCCTCAAACGGAGGCTTGGTTTTGCTCTATGTACAAATCTGATTTTCGAAGAATTTGGTGGCGCGTGGGAGTGGGCTGGCGTGGGTAAGGTGGGGGAAGAGTGTGTGAAAGAAGTCAAAAACAATGTGAAAATTGAGAATTTGAATCCAGGGAGTGTGGGATGGGCTTTTCGTTTTTACTCTGTACAAATCTGAACTTTTCAAGAATATGGGGTTGGATGGAGTGAGAGGTGAGGGGTGGGGGCAGGGTGGAATTGGGGATGAGAACATTGTTTCCTCGTGGGAGGAACGTGTATTTTTTTTTTTTTTTTTTTTTTGTAAAATATCCTAGCTTGAAAATCCAAGCCTTGGGATATAATTTTATTAACAAAAACCAAGTACGATGCAAGGAGGGGGACTTATGTACCTTACCTCCAAATGAATTACAATTAAGCTTCTACAACCTACAGATGGAAACTAATCTGCACTAAGCTAAACATGATACAAAATGCAATTACAATTAAAGACCAAATCTAAAATCAGACAGCCAAAACTAATTAGAAACTAATCTAATAGACTCCAAACCAATTTTATCAAGATTCACAATACCTTTGATCATTCCCTTGAAATCACTAGCTTCAATCCATTTAAACTTCCTTTCACTATAACCTTTAGCAGCAAACCAGTCGGCTGCTTGATTGCCTTCCCTCCAAGTGTGTGTGATATTATTCTCCATTTTCCCCATAAGCCATCTAATAGATTGTAATATATATTGCACTTCCCACGGTCCATTGTTCTGTGTGATCAAAATTAGAGCCGCCTGAGAGTCCGTTTCAATCCAGACTTTCTTTAGGCCATGTTTCAAGCACAATTGTAATCCCGTGTCTATAGCTCTAAGTTCAGCTTCCAATATAGAGCATTCTCCATAATAGTCATAAAATCCCTAAGTTGCAATTCCCATGTTATTCCTCAAAATCCCACCGCCTGAAGCCAATGAGTTTGATTTCAATGCCCCATCAGTATTCAGTTTGTGCCATCCTGAGTCAGGTTTATTTCACTTAACTGCTATAGGTTTGTAACACTTGCTTCTCCCAGCCGTCTAATCCTCCCTACCATATGGAGAGCATTGATCAGTACATTAACCTATTTGATGATCCTGTCAGCCTTGATAGGATGTTGTTTGTGTTTAGCATTGTTTCTGGCTATCCAGATAAACCAGAGAATAACCAAAGGGACAATATTTCCGGCATCCCCAGTGCTAGCATTCTTTTGCAGGAACCAATGCATAAGCATGGCCATTTGATGACCACAACTGATATGTTGAATCTTCATGATCCTACAGAAATAACCCCAGACTTCCTTAGCAACTTGACCATCCAAAAAGACATGGCTAATACTTTCAGAATTGTTGCAGCATTGACATTTGGAGGCTAGTTGTATTCCATATTTATTCTGAATAATTTCATCCACAGGTAACCAATTGTGCCATATCCTCCATCCTAGAAAAGCAATTTTTTTATGAACATTCTTATCCCAGATTTGCCTGTATGCCATTTGTCTTGTTTTGCTCTGCCTGAATAGATTAATGCAAGAAGAAATGGTGAAGGCTCCTGATGTATTAGGTTTCCAGAATATCTTATCAGGGGCATTAATAATAGGGATCTTCGTAATTTCATTCACAACATCAGCTGGTATAATGTTACTCAGAGTGGCAGTGTCCCATTCATTATTATTCCTGAAGTCCTTTACAAACTTATCTTGTGGGAAAGACTGTTTCAGCCTGCCTTGAATAGTCCCCGACCTAAGCCAAGCATCATACTTAAAGTTCACTTTGCCTTCTCCAATTCTCCAGGCAATATGTGGTTCAACTAAGTTTCTGGCTTTTAACATCCTTTTCCATAGCCCAGAGTCTTGAGAGCTATGATTAACAACACACACATGACTAATCCTACAGTATTTAGCTTGCAGGACTTGACTCCATAGTGATTTTGTTCCCTAAACTTCCACCAAAGTTTGCAGTCATAGGCTAAATTCAGGTCAGAAAGAGAGTTACAACCAATGCCACCTTCTTCCACTGGATAACAAATATTATCCCACGAAGCCCAATGGATTTTCTTGCTCTGACTAGAATCACCCCAGGTGAAGCCATTAAACATTCTGGAGATTTTGTTAATAATGCATTTTGGAGGATCAAGGATTTGTAATAGATGTATTGGCATAGAACTCAGCACATGTTTAATAAGAATCAGCCTACCCCCAGCAGACAGCCATCTATGTTCCCATCCTAGCAATCTTCTCTTGATTTTGTTTATCAACTCCTTAAACAACGCTGCCTTCTTATGCCCTTTATACAGAGGAACCCCAAGGTAAATCATGGGTAAGGGCATAGCACCCCTATATCTGTAATGTAGTTCTTCATTTCTGGAAAAGAGATTATCCAGCCTCCTAAACAAACACTAAGCCAAAATGATGAGGGATGAACGTGTATATATATAGTCAGAGTTGAACTAGTATTGAACTTTATTTTGAAATACTTTATAAGTGATATAAAATTAATATTTGATACCAATTTGTTAGGAGAATTAAATGAGTTTCAAACGAACTAAAAAAATAAAATTTAGGATACAAATTGAAGAGAAAAAAGTTGTACTCTCAAAACTTAACTTCTATAATTCAATTTTTTTGTGATGACGAAATACCACAAATGGACAACTTTTTTATACTACATTTGGTACATAAAAATTAATTGCTAATACATGAATTTACACCCACATTAAATTTTTTTAGATATATGAATAGAAATAAATTCATATATAATAACTCCAGATTAATGTAGATCAAGATTTATCAAGTTAAAATTCATTGAGTCTAGGTTAATATAAATATTAATTAATTGAAAATTAATAATACGAAATTCGTATATGACAAGAATTTTATAATATTTATTACATATTAAAAAACGAAATGTAAAATATTATTGAAATAATTGAATTGTAATAGGATTAAAACCATCCAAAATACGATTCTCAATTGATGTTATATATAATATCAAGGCGGGAGTGAGGGGAACAACATTTTAGGGACTGCTTGAGAGTTTTTCTGTCATCGATTTTGGATTATACCGTTTATAAGAAATTGGAAAAATTTGTGCTTGCTAATTTTTTGAGCACCGATTTTGAATGGTATAATTTTGATCATTTCTCTCAAACCACCAATTCGGCCGATTTTGTCCATTTCACATATTCTCCTATAATTTTACCTTTTATAAAATAATTATTTACACTCAACATATTTTGTTCAAAACTAATTTATAAATAAAAATACATTAATTAAAAATTGTTTTTAAGTAAAAAAATTACTTTGTAATTAAAAAATTTACTTATGAGATAAAAAATCACTTTTGTGTAAAAAATTATTTATAAACTAAAAATATTACTAATAAGATAAAAAAAAAATTACTTATAAAATATTAAAAAAATTAAAAAAACACTTGTGTAAAAATTGTTGAAAAGTAACTTATAATTGTAAAATTTTCTTATAAGTAAAAAATTTTAACTTAAAATTTTAAGTAAATATTTAGATTTTTAAGTTAAATATTAACTTATATGTAAAAAAATTACTTAATTAAGATGTCACTTATGAGTAAAAAATCATACAAAAATTTATAAATTGAAAGTTTAACTGAGAGACATGTAATTTTATTCTTTTAGAAGATTTTCAAAATCGATGGATAATAAATTCACAAGTATGGGTTTGACTGTTTTAAAAATTGCTACTAAAACCATTCAAAATCGATCATCTCATAGACGTTCAAAATCAATATTTTAAAAAACATCAATAACTGCTATCCCGAAACTCCCAAACAGGCCCCTAGAGAGATTTAGAGCCTGTATAACAACCATTTTTAAACAATGATTTTTAGAATAATGTGTGGTTAAAAAGTAGAGAATTTTTTTTGGTATATATGTAAAATATTTTATTGTGTGAATATATGGTTAAAAATCATCATATAATGTATCATGAAATAAATTAAAGAGCATCAATCATTCACTTATATTAATTAAAAAACAAAAGATTCGACAAAAATGAGGAAAATATAACAATATTATGAGAATATGAAAACAATTCATATAAATTAAAAATCTTGGTTTTTTGTGTCCATAAATATCGATAAGGCTCATATATATATAATCGACCAGTGGGTAAGTGGCGGAGGGGATGAGTGGGCCAATTGGGTCACTAGTCCCCATTGTAATAAGAGATATTTTTAGTGATATTTTTATTGTTTATTAAACATCTTTGTATTTTATGTTTGGATTTTTTTATTTTTTTTTTCCGTTAATGGGTGTGTTTGAATCTAATTTTGAAGAGAATAGAAATTTTAGAATAGTGATTGATGTGAGAATATGTGGTGAAAAAGTGATGAAAAGTTTTTGATTTGTGTGTAATATTATTTTATTTGGAGATTGTGTGGTTGAAATGAAGAATGAAAATGAAAATGAAAATGAGAAAGAGAAATTAATGGGTGCCAAACGGGGGCTAAGTTCTCACTAGTATCGAGCAGTGCCTGTGACAGTGAGACACGGTATAATGTGGGGGCATTGCCCCCACATAATTTATGATTTTTTTTTTCTCAAAAATTCAAAATTTAAAATAAGAAAATTTCTTTTTTAATGATATTTTATTTATTATTAAACATTATTGTATTTTGTGTTTGAAATTTTTTTTCATCAATAAGTTCTCATTGGTATCGAGTATTGGCTCTGATCATGCGACATAGTGTCATGTAGGGGCCATTGACCCTGCATAATTTTTTATTTTTTCTCAAAAATTCAAAATTTAAGATTTTATTCATATCCGAGAGTGTTGTGTACGAATCTTTCTTTATCACCCAAATCACCAATTAATCTGTTGCTTCCCCACCCCGACGATATTTAGGATTTGTTAATACCACCAAATATAATGTCTGTCACTGCTTAACTTGTCTCCATTGGTGCCTATCATAAATTTTCATCTATTGACCACCTTTCTTCTCATCCTCAACTTTCAACCCATATTTTTGTTGTCGTTGAACTTGTATCGTTTGAAAAATACTTCGCAACTTAAATTTGTTTTTACAATTTAAATCATTTTACTAGGCAACTAAAACCGACCCCTACTGAAAAAAAAATGGAAGCAATTTCTGGAACAATTACGTCATGTGAGAGTCTATGCCGATCCCTCATCACGTGAATTGCATTGAGTGATATAGTAAGAAACATAATTTGGTCGATAGTATTAATGGTGTTGATAGATGTAATTTTTGTCACGAAAGGGATAGAAAAGGACAAACAATCTTTGTCATGCATACGTACTAAAATTTATGAATATGTCAGAAATATTAGGTATGGATATGTGAAACTTCATTCATTATTGCATGCAAGTTGATAGAAGGTGAAGAAGAAGATGATGACGACGACGAAGATGATGATGTCACACGGATAAATGTTAAACTGCCTCTCTGGTTGAGGGGTAGAATATAAATCAGAGCAGATGAATTAAAGAACTTTTACAGAGGCTGCAGCTGCATGAAGATGATCAATTAGTTACAAAATCTTGTGTTGATTTTTAGGACAAACAAAATAATTACTTTGCATTGAATTATTTGCAACAATGATTATTACTATGTTTTAAAACTAGAGCCGACTCGTAGTAAATTTCTGCGGCTGTAAACACAATTATTGACATCTCTGTATTTATAGTTTCTTTTCTTTTTATATATATATATAAACCAACTCAGAGAGAGAGAGAGGGTTTTTTAGAAGATTCTCTTCGTTTTTGTACGGGATAATTTTATAATTTTCATTGCACCTTTAGGTCCGTTTGATTGCAAGAATAAAATTTGGGTAGAAAGAAAATGAATTACAGAAAATTGAATTGTCCAGAACTTGTTTTATTGAGAATTATCAATTAATTGTGTTTGATTGATATAATTTTCCACTTAGAAAATATTGAAATTTTAGATCTTTTGGTGTTGGTAGGCTTTGTTTTCCATGAAAATTGTTCATTAAAGGGATAGAATTTGTTACAATTGCCCAAAAAAAAAAAAAAAAACCGCCTAGAAAAGTTTTTCCCACCAAACCCATGGAACCTCAAAAACCAAGAAAATGTGGAAAATCAATTTCATAGAAAATTTAGTTAATCAAACATGCAAAAAGGTGGAACTGGATTTTAATTTCCATCTTCAATGGAAAAGAAACAGCACAAACAGGTCCTTAGTTCTTTAAGTGTGTATCAGATCAAGCTTCCTTTCTAATTTTGTATTATTTTGTCTTTTATAAAATATGCGACATATAACCACTGTCGTTAAGAAACTGAATGCATGACATTTAGGAAAGGCGTGTTGTTGAATAATGGGGACGCGAATTAAATTGGAATTTCTGAAAAGTTGTTGACGAAATTAATAGGTCAATTATATTTTATGGACCGAATGACGTCACGAATATCTATAGGGACGATGATTCTTCTTGCCTTAGCATCTATTAATGTACAATAAATTTAGCCTGGGGTGGTCACACACATATAAGATAATATGGAGAATTTTTATGATAATTTGCATTATATGTTTGCACGTAATGCAAATCCAGTTTATATTAAGTTAAGTAAAGGTGGTATTGATTGAAGATAAATTAAAGAAATGATTATGTGTGTGTGTGTGTGTCTATATATATATATATATATATATATATATATATATATATATATATATATATATATATATATTTATTTATTTATGTAGATTTAAAAAAATAAAGGGATCGTGAAAGTAGGAAAGGTTAAAATCCAAAACTAATAGGGCTTGTTGAAGTTGCTAGCAATGAAATACCAAAAAAGATTAAGGTATACCTCAATTCATTACAATTAGGTTAGCCATTTTCAAGCAAATATATATTCATACTAGTATAAATCGTGAGAAGTTTTTGAAAAGAAAGGAGACTATATTTGTATAAATCAAGGATATATAGTAATGTTTTCTTAACAATGATATTTTACAATTTGTTTGTAAAGAAATATAATAAGAATAAAATTTTAGGGTATGTTGGTTGGTTGAAGAAAACCTAAACCTCCCAATACAACATTGATATTTTGAGTAACCAATGAACATTCCAATTTCCAATTCAAATAATACATTTGTAGTAAAAATAATTTCATTCGTCTCACATTTTATTCATTTTTATGAGTGCTAAACAATTCATTTACTCGAGCAAATCGCCGTAAACTGTTGATGAAAAGAAAAAAAAATGATATATATATATTCAGTCCATCTAATAATAAATCCATGTTTGGCCCCCATTTCTTAAAATTTATTTTTCCTCAAACTCGTTTCGATCTACACGTTTTTTATCCTTTTTAACCACCTCATTTCACCAACTTTTTTTTATCAAAATCTACTGAAAATCAACCAAACAAAACAAGGGATAAATGCCTATACATCGTAGTAAATTATTCTACATTATAGGCCACCATATTCCTATTTCGAGAAATGAAATGACACAATTATTCATTTGTTACTTGGGCATAAATACAAGATAATTCAACATGTTTTTCTAAGGCCCTGTTTGATTAGGGGCATTTTCCATAGAAAATGGAAAAAGTTTTCAATTTCCCCAAGATTTCCTTGTTTGATGTGCTAAAAGTGCTCAAGAAAACATTTTCCACAAATTCATCCACACGCATGTTTTTCCTTGTTTTCAAGGAATTTGTTTTCTTTTGGTTTGGGTGGAAATTGATTTTCCACCTTTTTTTTTTTTTTTTTTGCAATTGAAAAAAATTCTAGACACAACGGTAAAAAAATTTATCACTTTTATTGACAATTTCTGTGTAAAATAAAGCCAAACAAGTAGTATTCGGTATGATAATTTTGTTTAATTTTTTAAAAAAAAAAAAATTTTCAATTGGAACAAATTCTAGACCCAATAGTAGAAAAAATTATCACTTTCATGGACAATTTTCATAAAAAATAAAGTCAAACGGATACCTAATTTTCAACATTTTTCAGGTGGAAAATTATACCAATCAAACACAATTAATTACAATTCTCAATAAAACAATTTCTATGCAATTCAATTCCCTGTAAAACATTTTCTTTCCACACATTTTCCACCTTTGCAATCAAACTGACCCTAAGATTAAATCATATTTTTAGTAAATTTTAACAAAAGTCGATAAAATTTGTGATTAAAAAGTTAAAAAAAGTTATGGGTCTTATAAGATTATGTTTAAAAATAAGTTTAAAAAAATAAATTTTACAAAAATTAGAGTCAAACATAGACTAAGGAGCGCTAATTATAGCTCCATATCCCCTCACTATTAACAAAATACAACCAATTTAAGCTAAGTCAATTAATAACTAGGCACACAAACAATGTACTATTACTTCTCGAGTATTTAAAAATGAATAATAAAGATTCCCACGAAATGTACAGATATTAATAAATAGTAATTTCGAATATGTGGTTGAAATTAATATTTAATTTTAATTGAGCTTATAAATTATTCATAAATTGTATTCAGAGCTTGTTTAGGAGGGATTAAAATCGGATTAAAATTGAAAAATTAGTCGTTATTGTTGACTTTTATTATACGGGTGGAACCCAATAACGGTTATATTTTCAATTTTAATTGGATTAAAATCCGTTCCAAACAAGCTCTCAAATGGGAGACTTAAAATTTCTCTCGTTCTTCAATTTTTCTTCTAACCACGGGGAACATGGAAACACGAGCGAACTGCAAGCTGTACTAGTTTTAATTGTTAAAAGACAATGTTACACTATTAATACGTCACTCTTTAAATTCATAAAAATATCGCTTAGATTTCATATTATGAGACGTCACAAGTCCAAAAATTAATGACCCGACAACATAACAGAGGCTGCTTCAATTCCAAGTACATGTTATATCCCATGCATGCATTTTGTAATTATATGTATTTACTGATTTACCAAAAAAGTTAAAAAACAAAATATAGAATTGGTAGTGGTAATTTGATTCTTTAGCTTTATATATATTGTCCCATACACTTTCATACGATCCCACAAATCTGCCATTTTGCTCTCACTCAGAATAGTACTGTGTTGTCTGTACTGTAGAAGTCAAGAACAGAAACTAGTTTAAGAAACCCTAATATGGGTACATCATCGACTAGCCCTGAAAAGGTACAGATGAAGAAAGGGCCATGGACTCGAGACGAAGACCAAAAGTTGTTGGCTTACATTGAACAACATGGCCATGGAAGGTGGCGTGATCTCCCGACTAAAGCGGGTAATTATACATGTTGTATATACGCATGCACCAACCGCAAATGTGGTTGCTAAGGATCCAATTGCTTTGAATCATCACTAGATCTAACACCGGACCAAACGACCCATCCCATTTTTATCCACGACTCAATGAATGATTTTATCTCACTTTGTTAATTAATTTAGTGCTTGATTAACTACGGGGAACATTTGAAGCAACTGCTATTGCCATGTTATTTGATCCACTCGTCTCTTTTCTAAAATGCTCTATTAAGATGGAGAAAAAACTTTTGGTTTGTAGAAGATAGTGTTAAAATGGAGTTGTTAACATATATATTCACCAATTTCTCTATGGTGTAGGGATTCAACGATGTGGAAAAAGCTGTAGATTACGATGGACAAATTATTTGCGACCTGATATTAAGAGAGGAAAGTTCAGCTTGCAAGAAGAAAAGAGTATTATTCAACTCCATGCTCTTTTGGGCAACAGGTAAAATCAAGAATTGAGTCCATTTTTTTCAATTTTAAGCTAATAATTATATGCAAACTTTTCAAACAAAGTACTCATTTGGTTCGCATAGTTTTAGATGGTCCGCAATAGCGACTCACTTGCCAAAAAGGACGGATAACGAGATCAAAAACTATTGGAATACACGTCTTAAGAAGAGATTAAGCAGAATGGGGATTGATCCAGTGACTCATAAGCCCAAGAACCAACCCGGCAAAGACCGTGCTCAGTCGAAGAATGCAGCCAATCTCAGCCACATGGCACAATGGGAAAGTGCTCGACTTGAAGCTGAAGCCAGGTTCCTCCGTCAGTCAAAACTTGTATCCAACCCTTACTTCGCTCGCCCCCACCCCACCGCTACCTCTCTACCACCTCTAGCACCACCACCACCTCCGCCGCTGCCACCATGTTTAGATATACTAAAAGTCTGGCAAGGAACGTGTAAGTCCTTTTTCACCCCAACTGGAACCCTTGAGTCTCCAACATCTACCTTAAACTTCTCAAGCAACATGCTCCCAGTAGAGGAACCACACCAATCCATCCCGAACATTTTTGTCCCTTCGACAAACATTACTTCTGTTGAAAATTCGAGTGCATTATGCGGATATGAAAAAAATCACACCTCTTTCGAGACAAATGACATATTAATGGAAGATCCCATACAGCTTATGGATCTTTATAACCATATCGATCTGCCTATTTCTGCTGATAACTACAACATTGTTGCTGGTCCTGAAGGTTTCGAGGATATTAAGGATTATTGGAATGACATACTAAATTCAGTGAATTCGCCTGTGTTTCAGCCTTTCAGATTTGCTAGCTAGTTAGTGTAGAAAATTGTGTTTTTTTATGTATTGTGCAACAAGAGATTAAGCACTAAATAAATGTAGTCACTTGATTTAGTTCATTAGTTATTGACAGCTTCATTCCATTTTACAGTTCAAAATCAAGATTCTTTTTGGTACAAGAAAATTTTTACTATTCTCGATCCATCATTTCACGTCCCCACTTCATTTTGTACATAGAAGTACGGCACATATACACAATTTTATAAATGATTAAGATGCAATTTGAACTTAAGAGTCGACTGGAATAATAAACTATTTCATGTTACAACTTCAAAGGTTAAAATAAAGACGATATATAAACTTATTTTTTTTATCTACTACCAGGCTGTTCCCACGGAGGGAACGCCTAGCTACTAAATAAATAAATGTCTAGTCAAAGTAGGCCTTGGTACATTATATAAGACAGGTACATATGTGTGAAGCAATCTTTTGCATCAAAAAGATAGTGATAATGTAGAGTAAGCTTGCTCCAAGGATCGTCAAAACGGTGATTTTTGTGTTGGAAAATTTACGCCAATTCCCTTTATTTCTATTATCCGCAGGATCTTTTGTTGTTCAGGAGAATATTAGCAAACAAAGAAAAAATAAATAGTATAACGCACAAATTAAACGGACCGTCAAAACTTTTCACTATATGAAAAATTGTTACAATCATATAGAATTTCACTCACCAATCCAATCCCCAAAGTATTACAGGGGAAAAAAATTCAGTAGCCAAATCTCCTTTGCCAACCACCAACTACCTTTTGTTCCTAGAAGTTGTGCCAATTGAATATATATATATATTCAATAATTCTACGGAATCACCAACCCAGGGCATCCTCAATTGTTGAATTCTCAACAATTCAATTTCTGAATTTTACTCCAAGCAACCATGGTTTTATTCCTGTTTTCGCGTAGCAACAATCCAAGAAAAAAGGGGAAGAAAAATAGCAACAATTTCAGTGAATTTCAGTCTCTGTTTCTCTCACGGCAGCCTCTTTTTTTTTCCTCTCTCTCACAAGTCACAACCCTAAAATATGGAATAAACCACTATTTATAGGATCCATAATAACCTTTTTATTATTTGCAGTAGAAGTCCTCCAACTTTGACTTTTAAGGTAATTACGTAACAATCCCCACCTTATCGAAAACGAGTCAAAATCTTGTTATCTCTTCTACAACTTTTAATCACAATACTTTGAAAAAATATGTAAGCTTTTGACACACTTTAACGGTCTCATACTCCACCATATGAGTATAACCACTCAGAATTATCCGTAAACTCCGAGCATTTCATCGGCTACATGTCGAAACAACCCTGCTGATAGTTATGGTGCAACTCTCCCACTGACTTTCCCAGAGAGCTCATCAGCTATCTACACTACAACACTACCACATACCTACACATCTTGCACCAAATGTCAGTCAATGATATGTACAGATATGCTGACCCGCGCCAGTAAGAACATGTCCTCTATCATGGCAACTAGCGGCATGCCAGAGGATGTTCACATCTTACTTTACAGCACCACAAGCGCATCCTCCTCCTCTAGGAGAGACACATCGTCCGACCCCAAGCAATTAGCCAACCTTGCTCTATTTTTTGGACAATTTTTCTTCACTTGACCAGTTTGACCGCAGTTCTAACAAGTTACTTTCTTCCTCATGGAGTTGCCCTTCTTCCCCTTTTCAGTCACAAGCGCCGCATTGTCAGAAGGAATATTCTGTCATCCTAATCTTCTTTCTTCTGAGATCAATTTGCTTGTCACTTCTGCGAAACTCACAGTTTCTTTCCCATACATCACGATTGACTTAATATGTTCATAAGTAGACGGAAGAGACCAAATGAGAGTAGTGCCTTATCTTCATCATCTATCTTCACTCCAATAGCCTCAAGTTCTGAAACAATCTCGTTGAGAGCACTCAGATGGTTTAAGATTTTCGTACCCGCCTCCATACGCAATAAATGAAATTGCTCCTTCAGGTACAACCGACTTGAGATGCTCTTCGTTTGATATAGTTCTTCTAGCTTTTCTCATAGTTCATTTGCAGCAGATATCCCATGAATTTTTGCAAGGATATTTTAGCTAGACAGAGATGTAACGTGCTTGCAGCCTTCAAATCCAATTCCTCCCAATCATCATTGCTCATACTAGATTCAGCTTCCTTGTTAGAACTCTGGGTTGGTTTTCCTTTCAAAGCCTTGTGCAATCCAGCTTGAATCAATAAATCTCTGACTTGTACTTGCCACAAGCCAAAATTGATTATCCCGTCAAATTTCTCCACGTCATATTTCATCGACATATTTTTCTATTGCTCCAATATTCCGAACCACCTGACTCTCTGATACTACTTGTTGGGAAATTTACGCCAATTCTCCTTCCTTCTATTACCCACATGACCTTTTGTTGTTCAGGAGAATATTAGTAAACAAAGAAAAAATAAATAGTATAACGCACAAATTAAACGGATCATCAAAACTTTTCACTATATGAAAAATTGTTACAATCATATAGAATGTCACTCACCAATCCAATCTCCAAAGTATTACAGAGAAAAAAAATCAGCAGCCAAATCTCTTTTGCCAACCACCAACTACCTTTTGTTCCTAGAAGTTGTGCTAAATATATATATATACGCACTCAATAATTCTACAGAATCACCAACCCAAGGCAGCCTCAATTGTTGACTTCTCAACAATTCAATTTCTGAATTTTATTCCCAGCAACCACGGTTTTATTCCTATTTTCGTGCAGCAACAGTACAAAAAAAAGGAGAAGAAAAACAACAACAATTTCTGTGAATTTCAACCTCCGTTTCTCTCACGGCAGCCTCATTTTTTTTTTCTCTCTCACAGGTCACAACCCTAAAAAATGGAATAAACCACTATTTATAGGATCCATAATAACTTTTTATTATTTGCAGTAGAAGTCCTCCAACTTTGACTTTTGAGGCAATTACCTAACATTTCGAGCTTAGTTTCACATTATCTTTCTTTACCAAACAACCAATGCAAAAGGTTCCGACCCACAACTAATATATTCACATCGGTTAATCCTCAATCTCACTCACAAAGGACAAGATAATTATGATAATTTGTAGCCACAAAAGCAAGAAGAAAAAATAATGAAAGATAATGGTGATGATTTGTAACCACAAAAGCAAGAAGAAAAAATAATGAAAGAAGGCAAGAAACGAGACCAAAAATCAAAGAGAAGCCACACGTTTTTTCTTCTCAAACAGGCTGCCGATTTCTCTCTTGCATACACATGGTTTCTTTCTTCTTTTTTCACACAAATGACATATTTTACGACTAGGGTAAATACACCATATATATAAGTTATGTTCGGCTTTAGTTGAACCAATAAAAGGCTTAAATGAGCCAAGATTAAAAGCTATCCAAGAGGTAATATATATGGATCGTGAGCAATAAATTGTTTAAGCTACTTCCAATAGCTCATGTTGTTTTCAAGTCGAGCCTTTGGACTTGATTGTTGGTAACAATTTAATCAAATGTTTACATCATAGTCCTGGATTCATTGGGTCTCAAAACCCAACAGATAAAAAGGAAATAGATGATAGAATGGTAAATCATCATCTCTTTCATTTTCACTATTTAATAATTCCTTTTCGCCGAGGTAAAAACGTCACTAAACAATGTATAAGAACTTAAGTTACTTATCTTTAAGTTGAGATTTAAAGTACTAATTATATCAAAACTCATTAAATTCATGTGAGCAATTTGATCGAACTAACATTCGAATTTCAAGATTATTGTTTGCAAACAAGTCATGATCTTATGAAGGAAGAGTAAAAATAGTACATAGGTTAAATCTCAAAGTAATAAATAACATATAAAGACAGAGATAATACTCAGTTTGTTTGAGAGATTATATGAAATGAAAAATGATTTCTTGAGAATGTGTTGTTAAAAAGAGGAAAATTTAATTATTTATGTGTAATTTTTTTATTGATATAATGTGTGATAAAAAATGAATTTGAAAAAGTTTGTGCCAAGCAAACCCTAAGCCCATGTTTGATGGAGCTAAAACACCATCTTATTAGCTTTTTACAATATAATACACTCAAAATTGACTCACCCATGTTGAAAAGAAAAAATTGCCCTCGTCATATGATTGCCCCCCATAAGTTTGAAGAATGCCATTTTAAGTATACATGCCACATTTTGTCTTGAATTTTATAATCAAATCTGATGCCTAATGGGATCCATAAAAAAATAAATAAGAAGTGATTTTTTTTCCATTTTAACTTCACGAGGACTTAATAAGGTTGATGTTTCAATATGGACCCCTTAATCTTAATAGTCTTACGAATGAAGTACACTTGACATCGTTGTCCAAACCAAAATTTTGGATATTCAATTTCTTAAGATATGTTTGTATTTCATTGTACTCGGGTGAACTTTGAATGTAAATAAATTTCTTCAGATCTAGACTAAGTTGATTTTCATTGAGAATTGGAAAAAATGAATTTAGTTCTGATTGAATAAAGCCAAACGTACAAGGTAATTTGTCAGCTGGTTGACAGGGTAGTTTCAAAGAATCATGATTCGCGTACAGGGACCTGTTGATAGGGCACTCACACATGTGAAGCCCACGCATAATTTTTTTTGGTATAATTACAAAAATCAGGTGTAAAATTTACACCAATTCAAAAATCAGGGACCAAACTTTATTTTTCAAAAATCAGGTAATATATAAATATTCTAACCCTAATTTTTTACCCTACCCTTCGGCCGCTGCTGCTGCGAGCACCGGCAGCCGCTGCAACGGCTTCCGGCGGCGGCGGTGGTTTTTTGTTGGCGGATCTGCGTGGCGGTTCCTTCCTTCCCCTTCCCCTCTTCCCCTCTGTTTCTCTCTCTGCCTCGCCGGTGGCTCCCCTCCCCTCGCCTCGCCTCGCCTCGCCTCTCTCTTCCCTCCCCACCCCACCCCTCCCCATCCCCTCTTTGCTGCGAATCGCAGCAGCGCTGCTGCGCACGCTGCTGCGAAGCAGCAGCAACCGCTGCTTTGCAGCAGCGTCGCGACGCTGCTGTGGGTGGTTGTTTGCGGTGGAGCGTTGGGTGGTTGGTCTATTGTACGCTGCTGTGGGTGGTTGTTTGCGGTGGAGCGTTGGGTGGTTGGTCTATTGTTGTTGGGGTTGGTGGATCTATTGTTGTTGGCTGGCGGTGGTGGTTGTGGTTGGCCGTTGGTGGTGGTGGATCTATTGTTGGCTGGTGGTGGTGGTGGTGGTGGTGGTTGGCTGTTGGTCTATTTTTGTTGGGGTTGGTGGATCTATTGTTGTTGGCTGGCGGTGGTGGTGGTGGTGGTAGTGGTGGTAGTGGTGGAGTGTGATGCTGGAGATGGTGTAGGGTGCTTGTGGTGGACCTGGTGGTGTAGGATACTGGCTTTTTGGATCTAATTTGTTGGTGGGTGTGTGGCGATTATGTGTGTGTGGGGTGGTGGTTGTTGTGATGTGCAGTGGCGAGGCAGTGGTGATGTTGGCCGTACTGGTGAGATTGGTGGTTGTGGTACAATAGTAGTTGTGGTGCCGCAGTGGTTATCTGTGACCTATCATTTAGTTAACTGTGACTAACAAATTTTTAAATTTGTGACTGGATATTTTGGTCATGTGACTAAAAATATAATATGTGACCTTATTTGATAATCCGTGACCAATTATTTTGTTATCTGTGACCTAGAAAAAATATGTGACCAACTAATTTTGAAATTTGTGACCGCGTGACCTATAAATTTTGATCTGTGACCAGTAAATAAAATGTGACCTGTAATTTGAATGATATGTGACCTCGAAATAATATGTGACTTATAAAATTTTTGATTTGTAACCATGAAATAATTTGTGACCAATTAATTTGACGATATGTGACCAATAAATAAATCTGTGACTTATAATTATGAATATGTGACCAGTCGCCGGAATAGTCGTCGGAGAAGAGTGGTGGTCGGAATGGTCGCCGGAACGATCGTCGGAACAATCGCCGGAAAAAAAGTGGTGGTCGGAATGGTCGTCAGAATAGTCACCGGAGCAGTAGGGGTGGTGCAAGTGGTGTGGGTTTATTATATTATATTATATTAGGAAAAAAAAAACCTGATTTTTGAAGTTTCAAACTATAAACCTTATTTTTGAATTGGTGTAAAGAATACACCTTATTTATGAATTTTTCCCATTTTTTTTTAATACATGGTGGGCCCCACCATGTGTGTGACCTGGTAAGCCCATGTGAATTAATCCATTGTACGTGTGGATTAATTGAATTTCAAATTACTTCAAACTACTGACGTGTAGTCAAGAAAAAAAAGGCTAATGGGGGACCACATAAAGACCAATTGAACCCTAAAATAGCAAAACCCGCAGCTCACTTTTCCATTCCCCACCCCCACCCCAGCTTGAAATTCGGTAACTCCTCCGACGACTGTCGCCCGCTCGACTGCCGTCCGACCAACCATCTTCTCCACCTACAACTACTTTCCACGTGAGCCAAACTATCGGCAACCTCCCTCATTGCACCCATTTCGTCGAATCAAGAAATCCAAAAATTCAATCTGCCAAGATATCTTCTCTACCTCCAAAAATGTCTAGTGGATGAAGAACTTGTGTACAGTTAACTTTCATGTACTTGTCTATCCATCTGATGTCATTCTATTACTTGGCGTTTCAATTTTGGGACTAAGTCGATGAAGAACTTCTTCATTTTGACAGGCTGCTGCCAATGCCAAGCATTATGGAAATTAAGGACATGTTCAATGCCCGGGCTAAGCATTTTGGGACCGAGTCAATATCCCGTGATGCCATGCAGTTAGACAAGAAAATCTGGATTTTGGGAGTGAATGAAATTGTTGTAATTAGCAGTTTGATGTGATCTAGGAACTATGTGATAATTTATTATCTAGAAGTCTATCTTCACTTCACGGGACATGCTTTTTCCTTTTGTTTCTGTATGAATTATTCAATTATTGTATGTTCAGGGGATACATCTCTTAAGCAGGACTGCACATAACAATTGAAATAAACATGAGACGCAACCATAATATTTAAATGACCGCACAAGTGGATTGATTCACATAGTTTACAAACTGCAAAACACTTGACACAATATTTAAATGACCGCACAAGCTGATTTACCTACAGAGGGAATTGAGGAGATAGTCGACATGTTCGATGCTTTTCGAAGGATGGGAAAATGCTTGGGGATTGCAAAAGGGGTCCGATTCGTCTACTTGCATCTTGTAATGGAGAAGATTGTGGTGGTGGCGAATTCAACTTAATCGAGGGTTTTCAACGCTGGCTTTGGCGATGCACAAATTTGGGGAAAGATAACCTGATGAGGATGGCACTACGCCAAAAATGAGCTTTCGCAATACATAAAAGGCAACATTCGATAGTTAAGTGTTGCTAAAGAAGTCTATCGCAATATTTTGATAAGTGAATGTTGTAATTGGTTAGTATAATTGAGCTTTATCAACATTTTTTAAATAAATGTTGCAAAAAAGTACATTTCGCAGCGTTTATTGGACGTTGCTAAAAGATCAACTTTTTGCAACGTTTATTAAATGATGCAAAATGGTCAACTTTTTGCAGCGTTTATGCAAAAAGTTGTTTTCGCAACGTTTATTAGACGTTGCAAAAAATTGACCCTTCTGAAGCGTTTTTAAATGTTGCGGAAGACCAAGCTTTTCACAGCGTTTAAAAAACGTTGCGAAAGACGATTTTCGTAATTTTTTTTATATTTTTCTGATGATTTCGCAACGTCTGTTTTTAAAAATGTTGCAAAAACTCTCTCCATCCCTTTAAATCAAGCCCAAGCTTTTCCTTATCTCTCTTCGCCTCTCCTCTCTTCTCTTCTTCCTCAACTCTACCTTCCTCCTGAGACTAAAATGGAGTCTTCATCTTACCAAAGTCCCCTCTTACCGGGTATGTAGCTCCTCCCCTCCGCTCTCATAGCCACCATCATGACCAAGCTCGACATCCACTCCATCCAGTCACTCACATCCACGTGTAAGACCTTCCGCTCCTGCGCCGCCCACACCCTGTCTTTCGTCCCCACCTTCCACCTTTTTGTAAGATATAATATGAGTTTTTTTTCCTTTTACCTTAGTTTTCGGTTTATATGTTTCAATTCTGGTTTTATTTTCAGGATATAGCGCCGTTGATGGATTTGTTAAGACCTTTGTTACCTTCAAACCTCGTACTTGAGGAGCCTAAAGGTGGATTGCACACGCCTTGATGATTCCTCCCTCGATTTCCTGATTCGCCCCTCTTTGCCAAAGCTTTGCCTCTACAATTGCGCCGACTACACAAGAACTTGTTGATTCTTTGTTAAATGCTGGTGATAGATTGTTTATAATTGACTTTTATTCTCCAGGTTGTGGAGGCTGCAAAGCATTGCATCCTAAGGTTGCGAATATTCATTTTTTTTATACTCTTAATTGATTATTTTTGCCTTTGATTTACTTGATTTTGATCATTAGTTCAACAGATATGTCAACTGGCTGAAGCAAACCCGGATGCAATTTTTCTTAAGGTTAATTATGAAGAACTTAAGACCATGTGCCATAGTCTGCACATTCATGTCCTACCCTTCTTCAGATTCTATAGAGGTGCAGAGGGCAAATTGTGTAGTTTCAGCTATACTAATGCAACTATAAGTAATTATGTTTACTTCTATTTAATTTTTTGAGAATTTTTATTTGGAATCATTTAAGATTTAACATTGTCTGATTGATGTTGGGGTGTTTCTTAGTTGTTTAAATGTGTTGACAGGGGACTGTTTGATTTGTAGTATTTAGTTTGCAATGAATAATTATGTGTCTTTAGTGCTATTTTGATTTATTTGTCATTAGTTATCAATAGTGTGCAAGGAGAATTGATAGAAACCTATGGAAGTCATAGAATGCTCGAAATTATGGGAGAATATTGAGAATTAAGTAGAAATAATTGTCAGATTCAAAGTGCTGATGTATTCATGGGATTAGATTTGGGATTGAGTTACTAGAATTAAGGAGCTTTTATGGGTTGTTCTTGTATTTAAGAAACGTCTGTTGTCGCTTCCTCACGTTCCTTTTCCACAATTTAAATTTAACGGAATTAATTTTATTTTGTTTTTATACCTGTCTGATTTGTGATTTTTGTATCCCCTGCAGACTGAGTGGACCAGGGAAGAAGATGATAAACTTATGCATCTTGCCAAGCTCATGCCCACATAGTGGAGAACAATTGCCCTAATTGTTGGTCGTATTCCATCTCAATGCCTTGAACAGTATGAGAAGCTCCTTGATGCAGCATGTGCCAAGGATGAGAATTATGAACATGGCGATGACCCACGTAAATTACGTCCTGGAGAGATAGATCCCAATCCAGAATCCAAACCTGCTCGTCCTGACCCTATGGATATGGATGAAGATGAGAAAGAGATGCTTTCTGAAGCACGGGCACAGTTAGCCAATACCAGGGGCAAGAAGGCAAAAAGGAAAGCTAGGGAAAAGTAACTCGAAGAGGCAAGGAGGCTAGCCTCATTACAGAAAAGAAGAGAACTAAAGGCTGCTGGTATTGACAATCGGCACAGGAAGAGGAAGAGAAGGGGAATTGACTATAATGCTGAAATCCCATTTGAAAAGAAGCCTCGTCCGGGTTTTTATGATGTCGCTGATGAAGATCAGCCGGTTGAACTGATTAAATTTCCTACCACTATTGAAGAACTGGAAGGTGAAAGAAGAGTTCATTGAGGAATTGAATAGGGAGGCTAAAGAACAGCTTTCTGGATTTGAAGGAAAGTTGTACGTTGGTGGCATATTACTAGTTTATACTAATAGAGTCCGGGTTCAAACATAGGTTGAAGTGTATAGATTCAAAAATTTGTAATGTTCAAGTGTATGGATTCAAAAATTTGTAATGAAATTATTAATTTTTATGCAATTACAAAATTTGTTCATAATGAGTCATTTTCAATTTTGCCAATAAAAAAAAACCGGTTTTAGCAACGTTTAAAAAACGCAAAAACGCTGCAAAAAGTGTTTTTTGCAACGTCTAAAAAACGTTGTCAAAAAACGTTGCCAAAACCTTTTTGGCAACTTTTTTAAACGTTGTCGTATCCTGTCACTCTACGATAACACTGAGATTTACAACATTCGCCAAACGTTGCGAAAGGTTTTTGGCAGCGTTTTTTGAACGTTGCCGTATCCTTTTTTTGTTGTAGTGTGGGTTGTGGGTGCCATCGGAGGTGGAGATGAGTCCGCCAATGTTTGGTCGGCATTGTGAAGTGAAGGGAGGATATGGTTTTCGAGAGGGAAATTTTGGAGAGGGGCTTCAATTTGGAGATTGTTGGGGAGGAAGTGTGTAGACGGGTTGGTTGCTAATTAACTTCTTCTTTTTTTTTGAATAATTCCTGGTGTACAGGAAAATTTTTCACAGGGGTTTTACAGATCCCTCACTATAGCGCGGGCACCACCCCAATGTATTAATAAAAAAAAAAAATGTGCCCCGCCCTCCTTCTTTCTTTCCTCTTTTTTCTTTGAACCATGCTATATGTACAACTTTGGTTGACAACTTTTGCTAACAATCATGAGTTAGCAAAATCCACACCATTCATTTTAAAACTATTTTTTAAATACACTAAACAGGTCTTGACAACACATGGATTGTCAACAATCATTGTACAAATAGCATTATTCTTTTTCTTTTACTTTCTCATGTCTTCTCTTATACTCCCTCCGTCCCATATATATAGGCTGGGTTTCCTTTTTTTCTTGTCCCAAATATATAGGCTTGTTTCTTAATTGGGAATGTTATGTTTTGTTATTTTACTAATATACCCTTATTTAATTTGCCTAGTTACTAATTCCAACAATAATTTACTTCTAATTGTTGAAAATTAAATAGGGATAAATTTGGAAAGTTCTTGATAAAAATTGCTTTTCCAATAACATTAAATAAGATTTCTTAATCCGTGTGAAAAATGAAACAAGCCTATATATATGGGACGGAGGTAGTATTTTTTAATGTTTAGGAGATAAATAGAGACATCTCTGATCTCATATTCCCAACAAACATGATAAAAAAAATTCACTGCTGTTGCGGTAAAAAAAACCTTACTAATGATTCTTGAAACGGAGAGAAGTAGGAGATCAATTTCATAAATAAAGGTAAGTCAAAAAAAGTATTTTAAGAAAGAGTGAAGACGTATTCCTCCAATCGAAAACAAAACAATTTCCATCTAGTTGCCAAATATTGTAAAACTCGTAATAGTAACTTTTAAGTACTCAAAAACTTAAAGAGCACGTTTAACTATGAGTTAAGTTACTTATTTATTAAAGATAATTTTCAAAATCACCTTAATAAATAGTATCTTTTAACCACAATTATGTATGAGTAGTTTTCAGGAAAAAAAAAATGAATGAGTTTTTTTCGATAAAATTAAACTTAAAAGCTAAGGTAATGCAAAGAGCTGATTATATTCACGTAACAATTTTTCTTTTGTTGCTTTATATATTAATTGTACTTAACATCTTTCGTATTTGCTCATTATATGACTTAGGTCCTTAAGTTTTTCTTTGTGAAAATTCTTATCTTCAACCTTCTATTAATTAATAATTCCTATCCTTGATTACGATTTTTTACAATATTTATTTGCGTACTTTAAAATAAGAAAAAAAAATATTTTACAAACTTATCTGCTTGTATCGTCTTGCGAAAATTTGATGGACAATGAGTCATTTTACGTCCTCCCAATGAACTTTTTGAATGGAATGCGCTGTAAATAGAAGATTAAGATAAAAATGTGTTGAAAAAAAAAAAGCCAAGGACACGGATTATAATGAGAATTGATTGATGACCTAAATGTAATTATAAAAATAAGGGATAATTGCAGCAAAAGCCCTAAACCTTCGAAATATTAGCAGACTTTTCACAAACCTTTGATTTATTGCAGCATTCACCCCTAATATTTTCAATCAATGCATGTGAGGCCTTTTTGGATAGTTTCCATCCATTTTTCCTTTAGTTGACCAAAAAAATTAATTTTGACTAATTTTAGTAAGGGCAAAATGGTAACTTTGCATTTTATATTTTTCCAAATATTATTAACAATTAAACTATAAAAAAAAAAAAAATGCCCCATCCACCCCCACCTCCACCTCCGGCCTCAACTTTGGCTAGCCACCACCCAAATCGTCGAACATACATACCACTATAAAAGCCTTCATCACCCTCTACAACTTCAACCTAATGCCCTGCTCGAACCTACTTGAACTTGCCAAAAAATTGAGCCCTGATCAAGTCCCCAAAAATGGCTGAAATCTCCAATTCTAGCAACACCCATTTCATGCCCAACATTCTAGGTAATTATACACATCAAGGTGTCCATGTCCATGGTCATCAATCATCCTTAAACGCACAGAAACAAAATCAACAAACTACATCTTCGAACACAGTCAATGCGTGACTTTCAGATGGCTTTTTCGGCACCGGTGATGCGACCCATGATCGCAGACAACCACCACAAGCACCTACTCTTCATGGTACGTCCAATGACCATATGGGTCTTCCTCAATTTGACCTAAATAAATACCAAGAGGATGTAGGCACAGAGGAGGATGCCGGCTTAGTTTATTTTTCTTTTCCTTTTTTAAAATTTTTATTCAATTATCTTTCTATTTAATTATTTTAATAGATATTTACCATTTTGCCCCCTTTTAATTAATTGAAAATATGGTCAAAGTTAATTTTTTTTGGTCAATTGACGGAAAAATGAATGGAAACCATCCAAAAGGGCTCACATGCACTGGTTGGAAATGTTAGAGGTGACGGCAACAACAAATCAAAGGCTTGAGAAAAGTCTGCTAATGTTTCAAAGATTTAAATCGTTTGCTGTAATTATTCATAAAGGTCCGTTTGATTGCGATGGTGAAAAATTGGTGGAAAGAAAATGAATTCCAGGGAAAGTAAGGCCCTGTTCTCTTTGTCATTTTTCAGCCATTTTCTATTTTTAATTTCTCAAAATAGCGAAAACGTGTTCTCTATCTTATTTTCGAAAACGCGTTTTGAAAAATAAAAAAAATATAACTGAAAATGGAAAACAAGCAAAATATCGTTTTGTAAAATTTTAGCCCAGAACACGGAAAATTCAGAAAACACGAGAAACAGGAATAGGTAAATCGATCTCCTCTCACTCAACTCTCTCCCTCACCCCCTTGTAAATCGATCTACAGCCGCAAACCCCCAACCAAAAAATGAGAAGCGGATCGCGTTGGACGGGATGAAGGGTTCTAGATAGGATCTTCGAATTTTGGGGCTGTTTGTTCTGGTTAAGCCGAATCGAAGGCTGAAACGACGGATTTTAGTTTTAATCAAGATTTCGCATCTCCAAATCAAGGTTTTAATTCTTTGCTTGTGATAATCTTTAGTTATATGCTTGCTATTCAATTTCTAAGTTGTTGGGTCCGATTTGCCGTCTGTTTTTTTATTTGATTGGTTCGAAAATTGAGGCGGGTTGGACAATAGTTGGGGCAGTCGCTGGTGCTGGAGGTGGAGGTGGAATTGTTTGAACGGTTTCTAGAATTGATAGAACAGTTTGTGGAGGTAGAGGTAGAGATCTAAACCAAGTTAACTGAGATTAGAATAGAATTGTTTGAGGTGGAATCGATAATAGTATTTTAGAATGGCAAATTAGGTGGAGGTGGAATTGTTTGAACGGTTTCTGGAATTGTATTAAACTCCACAGCAGATTAGAATGTTAATCATACTTGAATATTTTAGGTTTCATAAATTTGTTAATAGTAGTTTAGAATGGCAGATTAGAATGTTAGAATGGCAATTTGCTTATGAGAAATGAGATTTTTGAAGAGTAAAAGGATGACAAATTAGGATATAACCTGTGGCAGATTAGGTGGAAGTGAATTTTTTTTTTTCCTAGTTGAAAGTATTCAGTAGCTTTCATCCTTTCACAATCAAGATAGAATATTATCTTAGGAAATGATCAGTCAAACATATTGTGGAAACTCTAATTTAATCTCTTCAGAAAACTCTGATGTCTTAAGTCTCCAAAAATTAGAGCCCTCGTCTTTTCTACACTTCAAAATTTAGTCCAAAGAAAGAGAATTTGAACACGGTCAGAAAGATGAAGCTTTAGATTAAAAGTAGAACCTAAACTCACGAATTAGTACTAGTGTCATGATGTGATAATCTGGATAAACTCAAACAACTAGAAATACCATGAAACTCCAAGCAGTAGGAAAAAATTCCATGCACATGTAAATTAAATTCTAGTTGCTTAAGAATGGATTCATCATTTCATGACAAAAAAGCTACTCTCCTAACACTGGAGCATGTAATTTTAATTAGGGCTGGGCAAAATATCCGAACCGAACCGGAACCGAACCGAACCGAACCGAACCGAACCGAGCGGGTTTTTTAAAATGAAATACCCGAACGGGTATCCGAATCGAGAACCGAATGGTTTGGTTCGGTTCTCGGTTCTCGACCAAGAACCGAAGAAGAACCGAACTTTTTTTTTATATTGGATAAATTAATTTCTTTTATTTTTTCTAAACAAATTAATAATTTTTTTCTTATTAAATCTTATTAGTTGAACAATTTAGAGTTTATTTATGTTTGTTAGTTGTATTTTTTTCAATTTTTTCTTATATAGTTTCTTAATAGTTAGTATGGAAAGTCAACCAACTAATAATTACATTAAATAGTTGGTAAGTATTATCAATACTTTAAAATATTTTATATTTGTGACTTCTAATTTATATTTCACTTTTATGTAGATTTGAAGGTTTGAAGCAAATGAATTATTGATATGAATATCGAAGTTTTATTAGTAATATTTACTTTTTGGTATTTGTATTTGACAACTTATTATTTATATGTTATTAAATTAGATTACGTTAATTTGTAAAAGTTAAGATTGAACTTGGTATTTGTATCTACATTTTGTTATTAATATTTGTATCCACTTTAAGGTATATTTATGTAGTATTATTTTAAATGTTAAAAAATTTAATTATAGTACGGAACCGAACGGAACCGAATAGAACCGAACCGAACCGAAACCGAATGGTTCCAAAATTATATTTGGAACCGACGGTTCCATTTACTAAATACCCGAAAATTTCTGGAACCGAAAAAAATCGAACCGAACCGAACCGACCCGCGCCCACCCCTAATTTTAATACAAACGGAAGGGCAAACCTCGGAGTTCTAAAAGGAAGGGACAAAAACTTCAAGAGGTAGAATACCACAGCATGACCACCAAAATAAAGATAACTATAATCATGTGTAACCTCTTCTCAAAATTAATTTAGCCCTTGTTTGGTGGCCTTTAATTTGAAAGGAAAAAAAACTATGATTTGAATAGTATTTTTTTGGAGAATGTGTTGTTAAAAAGTAGGAAAAAGTTTTAGATTTACGTGTAGAATATTTTATCGTGTGAATGTGTGGTTGAAAATGAGTATGGGAAATAACTTAAAGTAAATTAAAATAAAATAAAGGCCACCAAACAGGGGCTCGGTATTATTGTCTACACAACTTGAAAATCACAAAAAAACCAGCAATCAATTAGCTTAAACCAATGGATCAAAAATGGAAGGTAAATAAACTGCAATTTGTAGGCCAATTTCCCAACATTATTGTAAATATGATCAAACTGATTGTTAACTTTCCTGATTTCCAGCTCCGGATCCATGAAAATGAGGATTTAGTAAATTATTGTAAGGACAGTCCATAAAAAGTAACAACAAATCGAGTAATTGAAGCCTTCTACTCGATTTTTTCTCTCAGTTGCTACATGTACCTATTATGAATTCGTAGTTGGAAGTTGTTTGTGGTTAATCATTTGAACGAGAGAGAATTAATTAAGAGCTTGTTTGGGAGGGATTTTTGGGGGAAGAATTGATTGATTTTGAATAGTGATATGATGGGAAATGTGTGGTTGAAAAAGAAGAAAAAATTATTGATGTGATGAAAAATATTATTTTATTAAAGAATGTGTGGTTGAAAATGAGAATTGATTTACTGTAGAAAAATCAAAATCACTCCCAAATAGGGCCTAACTAAGTTACAGAGTTATTTTTTGTTAAAGGGATCAAATCAAACTATTGCATCCTATTACTTATGTTTGGAGAATGTGTTTTGTTCATAATATTTCAGATCAGGATTGTTATGGTAGCTCCAAGGGGTGAAGTTGTAATGCAAGTTCGAGCAGCGAAGATGAATGCATTACAAACTTGCTTTAAGATGGTCGAACACGATGGCTTTCCTGCACTGGTCCTTCCAAATAGATGTAGTTTAAGGTCAGTTTTGAAGAGTTTTTTATAGTGGACCATCTTTGGCTGTTGTTCCAGTGATGCACAATCTAAATAGCTAGACTTCCAAATAGCTGTAGTTTAGGGTCTGATGTTAACAGTTTTTGACAGCTATATGTGGCTGTTGTTTAGTGCTACAAATCTCTTTTGTGCGATATATAAAGTCTATTTGATCAGCAGTTATGTGGGTGAATATATGAATTAGCTTTGTACTGGCTTCTAGATTTTAACAGATGGTGCTTGTGCACCTTATTTTTTGTTCTTTTATATATGTTTTTGGATTTGCATTGTCAATTGTTTAGGTGAAAGGATTTTACATAACATGTGAAGTGCATTATTTAGAAGGATTCAGTTACAAGTAAACTTGGAATCAGAGTGCATATGATAACATATTCTCAGAGTTCCAAATGAAAAACTGAAGAGAGTGAATCTAATGCGCCTGATTCTTGGTGCTGATGCAACTGCGTTTTGTTGCTGGTGCATTAATACCTGATTCATGGTGCATTTTCATTGGCTGGTGCATTACATTGAATTCGTTTTTGTTTTGTTGTTAACTGATTAGAGTTATTATTATACTGTTGTAATATTAGCTACAAAAGAAAATGTATAGAAATGTGAAAGCAATATTGTTATTTCCTTGTCTATAAGTACCATCTATTTGGTAAACGCTTGCCATTTTCATTAGTTTCTTTTAATGATGACATAATTTCAGGATATTCTCCTCCTAAAAACTAATGACAAATTGACACATTTTAAAATGAAAATTTAAAGTCTTAATACAGTATTAGAGTCCATTAAAGTGTGTTTCGTTCCGACTAGCACTTGGATGTTAAAATTTGTCTATCTAGATGAGCCACTTGAATATTAAAATTTAGGTTATGTTTTTGATACGTGGAAAAAATATTTCAAAATTTAACAACTTCAAAATTAACATTATTATTTAATACTATATTAATATTAAACTATTAAAATTTATTGAATAATTAGATTTCTTGAATAAAATATTAAAAAAAAAATTCTCAAAATTTCAAAGTAAACGCATTTTCTAGTTTTATATTTTCAGAAATAGTTTTTCAAAATAACAAACAGAACGCATTTTCAGTAATTTCAAAACAAACACTCAAAACACAAAATACAAAACGAATTCAAACTCAAAACTGAAAACTGAAACACAAAGAGAATTGTCCCTAATTGTCTGGAAATTGTTTTCCAGTGAATTGTTAATTTAGTGTGTTTGATTGATATAATTTTCCACCTGAATTTTTTTTAAATTTTGTGTTCGTTTGTATCAAAATTTTCTATTAAAGTGATAATTTTTTCCACACTTAGCCTCTGTTTGGTATCCATTCTTTTTTTCATTCTCATTCTTCTACTAATTTTCAACCACACATTCATCAATAAAATAATATTTTCCATCACATCAATAACTTTTCCTTCATTTTCAACCACAAAAAAAGTGTGATTTGACACAAAGAATGCATTTTTTTTCTAGAATAATGGTTACCAAACGGTGCCTTAATTATAAAATTTGTTTCCATTACCAAAAAGTAAAAAAAAAATGAAAAAAAACTTGTTCCCTAAAAAATCATTTTTTTAATCAAAATTTAGTATTCGTTTGGCCTTCGTTTGTATCAAAATTGTCCATGAAAGTGAATTTTTTTTACACTTGGTTATAAAATTTGTTTCCATTGCTAAAAAATAATAATAAAAAAAAAGAACAAAAAATAAAAATATGTGTAGTCAACTGGAAAAAATCAATTGGTGGGAATTGATTTTCCCCAAAAACCATGAAAATAAGCGCGTGAGCCTTGGGGAGAGAAAACATTTTCCAAGCAATTTTTGGCACATCAAACAACACATTTGGTGGGAAATGGAAAAGAAATTCCAAGTTATAAAAACAGTTTAGATAGCGTTAATGTGTCATTAAATGATAGGTCAAATTAAATAAGTCGTTTAATTTCACTTTTCATTTAACATATTTAAAATCACATAAACTGTGTTTGTAACCCACTAACCCCAGTGTGAATGAATAGCATTACTCAAAAATAATTACACAAAATGTTGCGGTCGTAGATTGTAATTTTGGACAAGAAAGTCCACGAGTCAGAAATCCAGCAGCCGGCCCGGCCTGGCCCTGATCGGACCGGAATCTTTATTCAACGTTCCTTTTTTTCCTGCAGTTCGTTCGTCCCATCAATTACAGTATTCCAAATTATTTCATATAAAGAAAAAAAACTAAAAATCTTAGCTATAATAATCCCCAAATCTCTAGCAATATAAGAAAAGAAAAACTAGATCCCTTTGATTAATAGTACGAATATGAAATTACAAATTCTTTTTATTGGTTTAATATCAGGGTTGTTGCTATGGAATCGGGTCGAATCGATCCAATTCGATCTGGAGTTGGGTCACACCAAATGCATAACGGAAGAGATAAAGAGCAATTCCATGACTGTCGGGAAGTACCACGTTGTTAATCCCAACGAAGGCCACCCTTTACCGGACTCTCATAAAATAACTGTTCGGGTAAATATAATCTAATCCCTTTTTCCTTTTTTTCATTAATATAATTGTCTGTTTTAATCCAGTTCAATTTGATAATTAGGTTTTTGCTAATTTATAATTTATCTCTATGAAATGAGGTTTGGCTAAAGTTTGATTTTTTATTTATTTTTTCTCCTTTTCATTTTCTCTTGATTGTAATATATCTTTGAATTCTGGGTTGATTTACTTGGCGGGTTAACTAAATTATGGATAAACATGTTTTTTTTTTTTTTTGTTTTTCTTATCAATGCAAAAATTCTACTTATTTCTATTATTTGTTTTAGGAATTAAAATGGATTTTGGTTAAAAAATTTAATTTTTTTTTTGTTTTTGTTTTTTACATGACATTAGACCCTTTTTCTATCATTTATTGTCAGTGATATTTCGAGTTTTCTTTATTATCAAGGTCGATATGAAGACTTCTCTGGATCTTGCTATGTTTTAAAAAATATATATATATATTTGGATGTTTGCTCTCCTGGATGGAGTAAAAGGTTCCTTTTAAATTGTTTTGTACCTTACAGGTGACATCACCTCATGGGAATAGCTATCACTACTCGGACCATGTTGTCGAGGGGCAGTTTGCGTTTCAAGCGGTTGAAGGAGGTGATTACATGACTTGCTTTTTCTCAGCTGATCACAAGCCTTCTACTACTATGACCATCGACTTTGATTGGAAATCTGGAGTGGCTGCCAGAGATTGGACGAATATTGCCAAGAAAGGTTCAGTTGAAGTAAGGACTGAATCTTCTTTGTTCTCTTTGCATTGAACTTGTGCATTTGTATATCGATTTTGCAAGTTGTATGATTTTTGTTTGTCGCTTGTGTTTTGAATTTCGTTAATGGGGTTGTTCTAAGATTTCATACACGTTATCGTCAAAGAAAGTTGAGTGTGCACATTTTTATTTGATAGGCGTTTTCATGACTTAAATACTGAATTTATTGTTTCAGAATATACATTTCATTTGCCTGGGAATGATATTTATTCTATCGTTGCATATTAATGGCTCTATTTACTTCGATTTATAGAAATTGTTTGGGTTCTAAAAGTATTTACTTGGCCGCTTGATTCGGGAATAGGGGATTGGATTGCAAAATAGGTTATTGAGCTAGATAAGGTGCTTCTTTACAATGTTAATGACTGTCCTTAATGCACACAAATGATCTCTATTGGGCTCATTGACCTCATCAAGAGTTGCTTACTTGTGTGCTTACTATGTACTTGTAACTTTTCTATATTTTTGAGCTCTTAAATACCCTAGCCGTTTCTTTGGTTTGTGACACTTTTGAAGTTTTGAAGGCAGTTTTGAAGTTTTGGTTTCTCAGTACTTCTAGGACTAAATTTGGTGTGTGGTTCTGGAAATTCTTTTTTGGAATTTGACATGAAATTGTTGTGCAATTCTACTTCCTGATAAATAATTGTTATCTACAAAATAATCATTATGAGCCTGAGCAATTTATAGCTTTTACATAGATCTGCTTTTGCTTTGTCTAGAAACATCTACATCAAGGATTCCTCTGACTACGAATATAAATATTTTAAAAATCATTTTAGTATCTTTATATCTAATTGTTCAAGCTAACTCTCCATCTCACATTGGTTTTGGGAAGATAGTACCAGTTTATAAGGACTTCGGTACCTCTTAGTTGTGACTTATGAGAATGGTTGTAAGCTAGGACTCAGGTAATTTTTACTTGTCAATATGGATTTAAGCATTTTGTCTTGATTGGTTAGTACCCTCACTATGTTGGCTGGAAGGGTCTGATCGGGTTGTGTTGACGGTACCGTCCACTTTGACCAGCACAGACTTTCTGGAGTGTGTTGTAGACTATATATGGGTAATCACTTATTGAGAGGGGGAAATTGAGACGCCTTATCTCACAACAGTTATGGGAGGATGGCATGACCAGTTTATATGGACTTGAGTAGGTCCCACTTAAGAAAATGGGTTTATGGCTTTATGCAATTTGGGTCAATTAGTTAATGCTTAACAATGTTGGCAAGGTTAGTGGTTTGAGACTGGGCCTTAGATTTGAACTGTCGTATTCTTCTTTACCTCTTCTGTGTCCTTGTATATCTTTCCTTGTCAATTGAGGCTTTTGAGAATGATGAACTGAACTTCTTTTCTGTTCATTTAATCTTTGTTTTCTCATGTCACCAGTTAATGGAATTAGAACTGAAGAAAATGTTCGATGTTGTTCAATCCATTCATGATGAGATGTTTTATCTACGTGAAAGGTGAGCAAAAACTTAAAAAGTTTTTCGTAAAAAATATAACTTTTGTAACTTCCAATTTTTCACATACGACTGATGTTTGTTCCAGGGAAGAAGAAATGCAGGAACTTAACATATCTACCAACTCCAAAATGGCTTGGTTGAGTGTTCTGTCGATATTTGTATGCTTAACTGTGGCAGGATTGCAGCTATGGCACTTGAAGTCTTTCTTTGAAAAGAAGAAACTCATCTAATATTGTTATGAGTTATCTCTTTGTTTTTCTTCTGGCTGTTGTATGTTCAATTTTGCATTCAACGACATTGTTGAAAGAGAAAAGCTACATTCTTTATTCGATGTTACTGTCTAATCAGAACATGTCTTGCGATAGATAGTTCCATCGGGATAGGTGGGTTGTGTCAGGTTTGGCTCTCCATATGCACGTGTAGACTGTGACCACTTTTTTCTTTAATTCAGTTGCTAGATTATCTGTAACTTTATTTTTGAAATATTTATAAGCACTTCTAATTTTTTATTCTTGCAAACAGATGCACACACTCTTAAGCAATTTTAAACGGAGTATGAAGGTTGGTTCTAGAGAGCTGTACAGATCAGAACTGTATCGAATGGATTTTCCCAAGATATGAAGCCATTTTATAACCTTTGGGCAACTCAGAAGTGGCGCCCATTGTAGTTGTTGGCTTTGTTTGCGCTTATCACAATTTTCAAATATACCCTTTAAAAATAGTCAAATATGATGTTCCGAAGAAATGTGTACAAGTAATTCAAAGTAATAAAAAGGGTATTATAGACTTCTATCATTTTTTAGGTAATAGTTTCTAATGATGGCTTAAATACCTGGCAGCAATAAAAAGGCAAACAACGGTCATATTTGGTCTAAAAATATTGGGTAAATCCCTACAGGAATGAAACAAAATTTAGAGCAACTTTGTTACTCAAATGTTATTTAAATTCAATTCCTTCAAACTCTTAATATTGCTATAAATGACTAATTTTAAACTTGCGTATTGAAGTTTGAACAATCTAAAATTCGATTCAAGAGGACTTGTTTCCACTTCCCATTTGCCCTTGCGAGTTCTTTGTACTCTGTAGGAGCTAACTCACTGCCCCTTTTTGATGGTTGGAGTGCAAGAAGGGATTTTGGCTTTTTCTTTAATGTTAATAGAAAATCACGAGTCGGCATGTATTAATCTGATATATGATGGGTTTTAAGTCGTGTCGACCAAACTTTTTAAAGTTATTTTCGAATTTCCAGTACAAAATCTAAGGCCCTGTTCTCTTTGTCGTTTTCCAGCCGTTTTCTGTTTTGAATTTTTCAAAACAGCGAAAACGCGTTCTCTATCTTATTTTCAGAAACTCGTTTTTGAAAATGAAAAAAAAAAACAACAAAAAACGGAAAACAAGCAAAACGTCGTTTTGTAAAATAAGGCCCGTTCTCTGCCCAAATCAGAAAACACGCGAAACAAAAACCCACAACTCTCTCCTTCTCTCTGAACTCCCACAACTCTCCCTGTAAATCGACCCATTCTCACAAACCCACAACCAAAAATCGACAACAAATCGCGTTGGACGGGGACGACGGGTTCTATACGAGATCTTCAAAGCAAGGGCAGTTTGGTCTGGTTTAGCCGAATCGAAGGGGTGTCACGACCGCCAGTTTGAATCAAGATTTCGCATCTTCAAATCAAGGTTTTGATTCTTTGCTTGTGATAATCTTAGGTTATTCGCTTTCTATTCAATTTCTGAGTTGTTGGGTCCGATTTCCCCATTTTTTTATTTGATTTCCCCTCTCCCGAAAATGATATATGTGAAGATGAAAGGGATTGAATTGAAGTGGGCTTGGCTTGTTTTTGAGTTCTTGAATGTGAACTGGGCTCAACAGTCAAATTTTCATCTGTTGCATTTTCTATGTTGATGTTTGGTTTCGTAGAGCAGTTCCTGAGAAATAAGGAAACATTTTTGTTGTTGGGATTGGTACAGAAATTAAGATTCAAAATTTGTGGTATTGTCTAAGGCCATATTGGGGTTAAGGTAGTTAAATTAGTTGATTTTGTGAGAAAATTGATTGCTGCTGGTTTTGTTTAAATTGGTCTCTTGTTTCCTGATCTAATTGGAGCCATCCAAATATGGTATATTTTGTCTTCCTTTACATTTTTTTTGTTGATTGTTTGGACTTGGTTGATTCCCAGAATGTGCTGTTATTTTATCTTCATTTATTGAATTGCGTTTGAATATTAGTAATTTGCTTCAGTTGATCAACAGTATGTTACTAGATTTCGGCATGATTTTCCTATATTTCTAGAATAATGTTGGAGGTTATACATCTTGATTTACTTTATATGAATGCAATCTTTCACTACCAATTTGAAGTTTAGCGTAAATTTTCTCTCTAATCAATTGAATGAGGAAGTAAAATAATATGAATTGGTGAATTGTTGTTGGTGGGGAGGCTCTGCACCTTGGTAGCTGCATTAACAGGTGTGACTTCACAAGTTGCAATACATGAATTTTAGAAGTCCTGGTGTCTCTTTGGTGCAATAGATGAAAGTTTTGGTTTCAAAAGTTTGTCAGAATCGATTGAAAATATGTTTAGTCGGTTAACAAAAATATTTTGCCATTTTAGCGCACATAGAATAATTGACATTCTTTGTTCTTGTCTTTCTTCCACTTAATCAATCAACAATTTAGACATAGGTTTTGGCCAAGCCGTTATTTCAACTGTAATTTGTTATTATTTTAATCATTTTGATAACTGGAGTATATGTATGGGTCATTGTCTGTCATCTATGTTGTCCTGCAATATGGATTACGAGTGCTTAAGCTAACGTGTGCATGTTACAATGATTTGCAAGTGTGAGTATGATTTCAATACCGTGAAAATGAGAATGTAGAGACTGAAGCTGGCTTAGGGAATTGAAGTGACATAAAAACTATTTCAAATATCTAGGTTGCTATCTGGAAGGTCCAGGCTTTCAATGCATGAGTGGTTGAAGTGGTTCAGTTTAAGGAAGCTTCACTGAAAACTGTTTTCCTCTCTGCCAATGCCCATTAAGTGGTTGAAATTTTTTTTTCCTTATTTTTATATGCGCTTTCAATTTGTTTTGACAATCTGAACCTTTTATGATATATAATCGGGTTTTCCTATTGATATATACTCACAAAATGAATTTCCTTCTGATTAGAAAATTGACTAATGCAATTTCAATTTAGGTTAATCTTTTCCTGAATGTTCCTCCTTGTGGTTTTGCACCAGAGTACGTGCTACTACATGAAAATTCATCTGGATGATGCTCGGCAAGATGGCCTCCATCGGTCTCTATTACTTGCCTAGCAGGGTATGAAACAATTTGTGCCTGGAGAAGTCTCGTTAACTATACCAAGTTGAACATTTTGAACCAGAGTTGAGTGCTGTAAAGTTTTGTTTTGCCAAGCCATCTCTCATTTCTTCACAAGAATGTTTTATTTGCCATGCCACCATGAGTTATGCCAATGTTTAGCCGAGTCACCATTGTACTGATTTGTAAACTTCGACAATTTGATGCATCAAAATGTCTTGATTGTATTGGTGTGAGAGAAATTACTGGTTTTGATCCTTACTCTCGGTTTTTGAACTGTACATAGGGGGATTATAACTTATCCCCTATTTGGTGTAAATTAAAATGAGATTTTTAGTAGATTTTGATAGAACTCGATATGTCGTATAGCCTATGAGGAGAGCAGCCAATGATGATGCCACTCCCAAAAAATAAAAACAACGGTGATGTGTTCTAGCTACTCAAGATAGATCACGTATGATGCTAGTGCAAAATGCACTCATCAAGGTGCAATTAACCAAATTTTAATGAATTCTATATTTTTTCATTTTATTTTCACTATATTTAAGTTGAATCATTTCTTGTTTACTATTTTACGACTTAAAAGGTGTTCTGGTTAGTGGACTAAAGTGGGTGTCCCCTTTACGACTTAATAGCATGGGATAAATGAAAAGATAACTCAACAAATTGCCTCTTCAATTAGAACGCTCTATATAACAAATCATTCAATATCTTGTGACACGTAGAGCGTGACATTTTTTTTTAAGAACGTCCGTATGATTATGGATAATTGTATTAGAATGAAAAAGAACATTCTAACAACTCGGGACGATGCAGACTCCATCAGATATGTGAGGACCATAAAAGTATTAAAAATGTGCAAAACAAATACAATAAAACTGATTGAAAATATTTTGTCATGACACGTAAACTTCTAATCGTATCGATTGAACTGTTTCATCAAATGTAATTTAGGTTGTGTTTTTAATATCTTGAAAAAAAAATTGACGTTTCACCAATTTTAAATTGTATATGTTATTTAATACTATATTAACATTAAACAATTAAAATTTATTGAATAATCATTTTTTTTTGAATAAAATATTATTAAACAAATTCTCAAATTTTCAAAGTAAACGCGTTTTCCATTTTTATGTTTTCGGAAACAATTTTTTAGAATGGCAAAAAGAACGCATTTTCAGAAATTTCAAAACAGACACTCAAAACACAAAACACAAAACGAATTCAAAACTCAAAACCCAAAACTAAAACACAAAGAGAACGGCTCCTTACTTTTTCTTGACAGCAGGTCTTTACTTTTGTCCAAGAAATGTCAACTATTTTTAAGCTTAGCCTCACATACTGTTAATCGAGAAGCTAAGGCTCGGCCTCATGAAAATAGCAAGCACGACAGAACAATTATGACACCAGAGCTCCAAGGCAAGTTCCACCGTACACAGTAAATAATTTACATTTCAATTTAGCAAGAAGTATATTTACTGCACAAGATATTGCATCACCATATCAACTTGTGAAAAGTCACCTGTATTTCAATCAAACCAAGCTTTCACTTCAAATCCTCTTGGTCTTCAAGGGAACGCTTGCGCGCCCGCAAGTTAAGCTTAAGGCTTTCAGGTAGAGGTGGTGTTCTTCCTCGACGGAACAGAACTGCAAGTGCCCTATTCTTTCGGCAGATATCAAAAACCTGTGGCATAAGTTACTTTTTTCTTACTATGAAGTGAAAAAGTTACTTATTTGAAGTAAATCTTACCTCAATGTTATTTCCAATTTTGATTAATAAAAGAAATTTTAAAACTTACGAGTAACTTTTATGCTTAGCCATGCATGCTCAATTCTTACCGATGAGGCTTCTATCTCCGCAACACCTTCACAATCTTGACCTCCTCCTTGCAGCAAATCACAGTATCTTGCAGCTTCGTTTTCATCTTCAAATACCTTCACCAAATAGAATTTTTCAGAGGCCAAAATACCATACTCTACAATTTAGATACAACAAAAGAATTCTTGAAACCAGTTGGACCATTTGTCGAAGACAGATCACACAGACGAACCATGTAAGAATCATTTACCAAATATCCGAATTACAATCAGATTCTGGCCTAGCAAAACACTAAAAGAAAGTCCATCCAAAAAATATGCAGAAAATAGTATAAATATTGGTATATACACGTCCTATTAATCACAGTGAAGGAATACAACATTAAAGTTCTCCTCCCTCCCTCCCTCCCAAACAACCCACACGGAGCAACGGCGTGGTGGCGAATCCCACATACTTCAGTCACTTTTCTTCTCCACAACCTCCTCAAACAATCAACCAAATTTTTCCGCATCCTCACCAGCTCTTTTATACACACCATCTTACACATACCATCACCCTAAGATTGTCTGCTGTCAGTTTAGCTTCTTTATCAGCAGTCAACACAGAAAATTAAGTTATTTTGGAGCTTTGCAACATAAAATGACTTATTTTTCCTGTAAGGTAGAAGTTATATTCAAAATAAGTAACTTATTTCCCATTTTGACCAACAAAAAAATTATTATAAGTTAAAACTTATTTGTATACTATACAAATAAACTAATAAGTTTTCAAGGCTAGTTCAAGATGCACTGCATTTGATGGCCTTGTTTCTGTCATTTGTTTACTGTTCATAATTTATTTAAGTAGGATATAGAGGAAAAGCTTGAGCAGAGTTGAGGTTTAAAACCAGGTGCGGATCTGGCTAATATGTAACAAAAAATAAATAAAAAAATTATAATTCAAAAAACTGAATGGGCTGGAGCTGGCATGGACTTTCTACATCCTCCGCTTTTTAAAACATTGATCAAATGAGGTTCTAAAAGACAATTATAGGCTCAAACCACCGGCGGATCCGCACCCGGCGAGCACCAAAATTTTTTTTGGTGTCAATCTATATATTTGTTTGGATATATATTTGGTAATTTTGTTTGTTTTCAAGCAACTCTTGTAGCTCAGTCCGTTTAGTAAGTGGGAGGTCTTGAGTTCAACTTTCTACAAGAACAATCCTTTATTTAGTTATTTTTATTTTAATATTTCCCTTCATTTTGAAGCATTGTTATTAAAACAAATGCAATGGGGAAGATTCGAACCTATGCTCCCCTTTGAAAATTATGGAAAGCTTGACTATTATGGCATTTGGTGGATGTTAGAAATATATGTGTTCAATTTTAACAAAGTAACAGATATTTGGTTAATAAAACTGGTGCAATAGGAAAGATTTGAACCCGTTCCCCCCTTTGGAATTATGGAAAGCTTGACCATTGTAGCATTTGGTGGATGTTAAAATCAAATATACGAGAATTATAGTAATAGATATATTTGATTTTTATTGTGGCCATTTACAGTCAACGGTCATCTGTGCTCACTCGAGATCCTGGATCCGCCACTGCTCACCACTAACATGATCCAAGAACAAACATTTAGTATAAAGGAGCCAAGCTAGCAGGGACGAAGTGGAAATTGGCTTGGTTTATTCCCAAAAGTTCTAGATGGACCAGGTTTTACATGAGAACCAATTTGATCTTTACTAATTTAACAAATTAACCTTCTTATTCATTAAAATTTAAGTCAAACCACATGTCAGCCAGGATGTATCTATTTTTGGCAAAATCGCCTACCAAAATTTAATAGATTATGTAAATTTTGCCAATATGTTCTACATTTTGCAGTTCTAAAAGTAGGATGTTGGAAATCTTATTTGAGGTCTAGTGGGAGGAATGCGAATTTTCGGTCCCATTCTCATAATTGTCGTTTTAAAGTTTGACCCCTTCAGAATCACGTCCAGATTAGAAGAATTCATCCGCAGTAAATCGGATGTTGACTGTACGTTGTCAACAATTACATTGCAAGAATTTATCAAAGGTTACCATAATGTGGGTTCCTTGTACCATCCTTCACCCCTATAAAACTGGATAAATAACAGCTGAAATAGTGTCAAATATTTCCATCTTTCAAGTATCACGGGAAGTGTTATAATGGCAATTCCAGTCGGTAGGACGATGAGCGAAAGTAGGAAACGAGAGATGAAGAGCCTTTACATGGAAAGTCTCATCACTGGGACATTTCGTGAGAGTCTTCCATTGGATGTTCTGCAAGATCTCTACACCTATGCAGCTATGGTACGCGATGAAATCAATATGGCGATACAGCAACGTGAATCTAAGGAAAGAGCAACATCTAGCAAGAACTAGTTCTCTTTCATAGAAATGAAAAATAGAAGAAATAAGAGCATTGTAATTCTTTTGCTGGATTAATAAAACAGAGTTTAATTTAAAATTATTTTGTTATTATTATAAACCTATCTTCGAACGTGTTGACCTCGGTGGATGCTTTTTTTTTTTGTACCTCGGTGGATGCTTTGAAGCCTTAATGTTTCATTCTTCATCTATAATACTTTGATTTTTTATTCTCCATTTATAGAACCAAGTCAAATTGTTGGAATTTATTAGTAAATATTTTAAGGTAGGTCATAAATGAGGATGTATACATTTCCATATTCTATAAGTCCTGCAGAAAATTACAGTGTTTTTCGTTCTATTAGACATTCATCATTTTGTATACCTCAGTTAATAAAGGCTTGTAGAAGTTCTTATAGTAAAATAATTGTTGTAACAATCTTTTTGGTTGAAAGATGATTTTACGACCAAATCAAATACAAGGTTGTTAATTTTCTCGTGATAATGTGTACAATTACTTCGGGGGTGAACAATATTAATTATGACCACTTATTACGAAATATGTTTAGGATTGAGCTTCACTAAATATAGAGACAAAATGAACATGTTTGAGACAATGTTTTATAAAGCTTGAGCTTTAATTTTGAGTTCTGATTATGGTAAAATGAGGTACGCCTGTTCTTGAAATGATTTATAAAATTCCATTACACGGTTATTTTGGACATCATTTACAAAATCCTTGACCATAGTTTGCTATTATCAGTTACCAAGATTAATTTGCTAGTCAAGCAATGAAACTCAATGAGATTTTTCAATATTATAACTTGTTAAATTAAAATGCTTGTTGCTAGCAGGGCTGGACGCAGAAGTTTAAAGTTAGGGGGTCACAATAGAACTTGCAAAGAAGGTGTGAGAAATTTTATAATCGAAAATTTACGTCCAAAAAAATCATAACCCATGTAATTTTGCATGCGAAAATTTACGTGAGATATGATTTTTTCGGATGTAAAATTTCGAAATTTTTTGATATCATATTCCATATAAAATTTCCTAATAAAATGACGAAAATTACATTGAGAAATTTGTATCTCAAAAATAATAAATGTCAATGAAATAATTAATGCGAGTCAGACGTTTTTCTTTAATATTTGTGTTTTAACTATTTTCGATATCTGTTTAAACTATTTGATATGCTCAAAATGTAGTTCTCGAAATAAACTTTAAGATGACATAAACAATTTGTAGATTCGATTAGTGTACGATTATTGGAGAATTTTTAAAATTAGCTTGTTATCGAAATTCAAATTTATTGTGATTTTGCCCCTATTTGGTGGAGATTAAAATCAATTTTTTAGTAAATTTTGATAAAAATTAAATAGTTATGAATTCCATGAAATATGTTATTAGAATTAATTGTTAACTTTGATTTAGATTAAAATTTAGATTTCAATCTATACCAAACATAACTTTACAAAAAAAATTCAAAAGATGGGGGGGCACGTGCCCCCCCCCCCCCCAAGGACCCCCCTGGGTCCGCCCCGGTTGCCAAGTAGTGGATTTAAGATTAAGATTTATGGTGCAGGCGGCAGCAAAGGTCAACGCATATTTGATTAGTTATATTATATTTCTTAAAAAAGATTAAGAGCATGATTTTATTTCTAAATATTAAGAAATTTACTATATCTCTAAGACAAGGTGTAATACTTATAAAATTAGCTGTCTCCTCGTGATTAGCGAAATCTGACTGTTTAGAATTTAATCTCTAATGTTAGATGGGAAATTTGTGTAATCATGATGGATACCGAGTACGATTAACAAAATCCAACTTTTTGCAAGATAATAACATATAACCCTAATGATGACAAAAAAATGCCTGTAACTGTTGTGCCGTTTAAAAAAGTACTTTCACATTTTGTTAAATATCTAGCAGAAGTTCAAAAGCATAATTTTCAATAAAGCCTTGAATATAAAACGAAAAGAAATCAAACAATATTAATACAACTTACAAGTATGCCCTCTCGAACATCCTCAACAAGCATCTGAAATTTGTTACCAGTCCCGGACTGCTTGGAGTGATTTCTCCTCTTTCCCCCTTTGGAAAACAAAATTCCAAGCTCTCTTTCTACTTCACTGTATTAAAAATAAACTGTGAGCAAGACCAAAAAGGAAAAATTGTATAATAAAAAAGAAATTGAAACTCGAATCACCTGCGATTTCGACGAGTTTTCATTGTACATAACTGGTTTTCCATGTGAGTTAATACATAAACAGATTTTGGCGTCTCTCTCCAAGGATTAGCCTCAAGTACTGCATAGGAACAAGGAAAAAAGAAAGTGTTCTGTGAAAATTTTGCAAACTCAAATTTTTATGACACACAGCTTAATGAAATTGGTGTCAACAAAAAAAAAGGTAAAAGGCACTGGTACTGGTTACATGTGAACCCATTCTATAGGACACTTGAAACAGTTCAGTTCTTTGCAATTCCCTGCACGCATGCAAACTCACTAAACACCACGAGGAACGGGGGCAGTTAGATAGATGAAAAGGTCGAGGATGGATAGTTTACTGAAGAATTAGTTTTTCTATTTTATTCAGTAGAAATGGGTGATTTTTCAGTATTTCGCGTCAATGATAAAATGTGTAGTCAAAATGGCAAAACAATCAATCACTAACACCCCCATATATTTATAATGTATTTAAGAAAAAATATACCTGGAGTGACCTTTCCCAAGTCGTAGAGAGTTGTGGGAGTTTTTGATTTATTATAGATACTGCAGCGTCTTTGGGGGTTTTATCCATCATTATGCTTTGTGAAAAGACAACGCTCTAGATTTTCGCCTACTCCAAATTCTTTCTCACTTGTATACACGTCAAATTTTACTTCTTAAATTCAGAGACCTAATTAGACCTCAGAGCAGTTCCATGATGCCAAAAGGAGTGACAGGCTTATCCACCAATGTTAACGACTATCTATATCATGTCACTGAAGGCAAAATTGCTTCTACATTTCACAACTATGGGTTTAGATATGTTTATCAGAACTCACGTATATAAGCTGCTATAAATCATAATCCAACCAAAGAAATTTTTGGTTAAAGCGTAAAGATCTAATGGACTTAGTTTAGCCTTCTACCAATCAAGTAAAGAGTAAAGACACCGTCTACATTTGGTGTAAATACATTTCAAACTCACTGAAAATTTCTTAAAACGTACAGCTATACGCTGTTAATTCAAGAAAAATAAATAAACAGATTAGAATCATACTTCATTATATCTACAGCTAAATTTCTTAAACCTACAGTTGTATGTACTGTTAATTGAAGAAAAAATGCTCCAGTGATTAACTAAATCGCAGTACGAATTTAACACACGTACGGTATGCGCTAAAATTTCTGGGAAACAAATCAAGAATCTGAAGAGAATTTACCGTCGTAGCTACTGCTATCAAACGTCTGGTGAAGGTGTCTACGCATGTCGTAAGCGCGTGAAGACACCTGCTTAACAAACTCGTTGGAACTCCCGGGAATTGTACCGTCCATGTGCAGCGCCCTCTCCATTTCCTCATCTCTCGGATCATTTTCGTCCTTTTTCTCGTCTCCTCCGCCGCTCAATTTACAGTAAATTTCTACTCTTTGCCTTCTTTTACAAGAGTATAAGGGAGAAGAAATACGAAGGTTATTAATTGGATTGATGTATTCAGACGAAAGAGCAATTTGCCGCCGCCGATGGTGATGGCGGCTGTGGAGGGGAGTGGTGGGAGGGAGTACTATAGATGTCGATACTGATGACAAAGAATCCATATGATTCCTTCTTCTTCTATAAGCCTGTAATTTCTTTGTGAATAAATATATACAGGTATTGTAATCAGATGAGTGTGGGGAGATTGAGAGGAATTGTGAATGTGAATCTTCTGTTTATGCTGGAACCTGAAAATCTGCAGATTTTTTTCTGGAGTTCGGTTAAGGGTGGGTCCGGTCTCATTGGACGGGTTCTGGTGTCGGAGCTCCATATCAAATTGGAATGGGTACCCTTTTTTAGGAGGAAATATATGGAATTGGCCGGTTGACTATATTTTCATTATGCCTTTGACAATTAAAAAAAGGAAAAAATTAAAATTGTGAAGTTAAAGACCAAAAGCCAAATATACCCTCATCTTGTGTAAAGTATTTGTGGGGAAAGGAAAAAGAAAAAAACTTACACAGTCTAATAGTCGGGATCCAGTCGAAGTCGCCACCCTTATAGTTAACCAAACGTCAACCACCACACAACTCAGTCACCGAGGACATTATCTTCAATAAAAATAAATTATTATTATTTTGTGAATTATAAGATTGATTTTTCATATATGGTAAAGATTAAATTTAACGTTTATTTAATTTATTCTTCATTATTTAGGAAGATGTTTGAGTGTAGACCAGATTTAGGTGTTTTTTTTTTTCGGGTTCATGGGCCCCAACTTTTACAATCGGTCATCTACTGATATCAGTCATATGCCGACTATTTAACAGTCAATTGGGGTCGACTGTGAATAGTTTAACAGTCGGCCCAAAACTTTTTGTTTTTTTTGCTCATTTTTATTTATTTTTACTGTTTATTAATTCTTTTCTTTTTATGATAATTTATTTTTTTCAATTTTAAATAAATATTTATATTCTTTATCTAATTTTTATAATTTCATTTGGTTTAATTTTTATTATTATTACTGTTGTAAATAGTTTTAAAATTTCTTATTTGTTTTCTTCATTTTATAAATCAATTTAATTTTTTTAAATTCCTTTCATTTTAAGATAAATTTTATTTATTTTTCAATTTTAACTAAATTATATTTATATTCTTTATTTAATTTTTATAATTTTTTTTGTTTAATTTTTTTAAAAACTATTATTATTGATTTGGTAATAATTTTAAAATTTCTTAATTTTTTTCTTCTTATTATAATAAATTTTTTTCAATTTAAAATACATTTTAATATTCTTACTTTCATTTTTATACTTTTATAATTTTCTTTAATTTATTTTTCCTTTTTAATTTTGGTCTTTAATTCTATTTAATTTAATTTAATTTATTATTTTTTCTTAATTTTTTTTAAAAAAATTCTTATTATTTTCTATTTATCATAATTTATTTTTTTTAATTTAAATTCTTTTTTTTATTCTTTCTTTAATTTTTATATTTTTATTATTTTCTTTTTTATTTTTGTCTGTGATTTTTTTCCTCCTTTAAATTATTAAATTATTTCTTTTTTTATTAGCGTCAATGTAAAATAAATATATTTCTTGCATATAGTAGCCACAATTCGATTAGTTTAATTTTCTGAGATTATACTTTATTCCATTATCTTTTGTAGAAAGTTCTAACATTTGAATTTTTAAAGGATGGGGTATCATCTCGATACTGAGTTGAGACAAATGACAGGAAAATATACTTGGAACAATAGCTTTGACAGTTTTACTACTATATTGAAGTTGTTTGATGACTAGCACATAGATATGCTACCTCAATCGTTCATGTGACCCTTGTATCAATTAAGAGAGATGCAGTACATCGGGTAGGTCATTGATGCATTACTATGTCAATTGCTTAGACTGGTCGACGGCGATACCCTCTACTTCGACCTCCGAGTAAGGTCGCTAGTTTCTCTATATTTAAGTTTGTCCTCAATACTAGACCGGAGATTATGGCCAGATGAAGTGGCGAGCGACAGTACTCAAAGAAGCAATGGGTTGTACGCCACATATTTTCAAATATAGGGGACGGTGCTTCTACCGCAGTTGATTTGCGCAATCAGGGAATGTGGCCTGATGATGGACAGATTGAAGTTGGGATTGGTCTATATCCTTGAAAGCATGGTAAGGTGTCATAACAAAAACGATTACGATTGACCTTTTTCATTTAGAAGTTGTTGAGGAGATCGATGTCATTATCATTGAGCATCAATCGCTCCAACTTATGGGTAATGAGTACACGATACCTGAATATATGCTCGAGTGGATCATAAGGAAAATGCCATGAGCGGGTAGTACGCATATGTACATTCCAGTGATAGCTAATAATCACTGCATTGCCTGAAAATCATTTTTGCCGATTCTACTATATATGTGTACGAATCCAATCATACTTGTTTGACACGGGGTCAGCACGAACTTATACTGGAGTCGATGGCTGTGATTATTCCTTCGATGGCTAGACAAGTGTGGGTGATTGTGCTAAATAAACTAGCAATCGTGCGTGACACAATGACGACGAGACGGTCGAAATCATAAGTATTTATAATTTTTTTAAAATTTGAAAACTTAGTTTTTAGCTATATATTATCGAATAATACATTATTATTTAATTGCATGGGTGATTGTGGCATATTTACATTCAAATATATTGAATTTTTAAGTATAGCACATAAGGTTGATTAAATTAATCAATCCTAGATACAAAATTGGAGAAAGAAGTTAGCGTGTGATTTGTATGAATTCAATTGTGATACGTAAATATTGTACATTGTTCTATTCGAAAATGTAAATATTGATTAATTAATTTAAAGTCGTTGTATATTGTATATTGTTTATTCAAAAAATGTAAATATTCATTTAATTGTGAACCGGAATATATTGTATATGATTTTAATTGTATGAAAATAAAGTATTAGGACTTAATTGCAACTTTTCAGTAGTTGATTCGGAACATGAAACTGTGATCGAAGATTAACAGCGATAGATTACACATCCTTCTAATTGTTATTTAGGAAAATCTGACTTGTACAAAATTGATGAGCATGCCATGTTGTTATGCTACTGTCGTACCTACGCGACCGAAGAAACTCACGTAGATGGTATTCTAGGTATGCGTGGACATCCAGGACCACGCGGTTCAATTTCGAGTGGCAACAAACTATTAAGTGGGAAAATATCATCAGAAACTTTCCACTCGACTTGATTCGATAGAGGATATTTAGTCTCAGCATATATTGTTCTCCAATAATCAGCCGTATAATAAGGAGAGCATAATGTTCTCACTGCAAAGCCTCTATATATAGCCACAACGACTATTGCTCACATGGAAAACTTTCTAACTGAAATCGACTACAAGTGCAGGTGTTATCAATTAAGTCCACCATGTAACCGATATTACGTGCACATTTTACGGAGAAGTACAGCTAATTTAGTGGTTCCACATTCAACTTTCTAGCAACACCTCTAGCCTTGAAGAGTTTTTCCTCCTGAGCAAGGGCTAGTACGCTCATATAACTCTGTGATTCCGCACGTCAGTCGTGAAACCACTATTGCACTTGTTACGAATGTTCTCAATTATTGCGATAATTGGTAACTCTCGATCCTCTTTGTTAGGTTTTATATATTGTGTAATTGGCAATTCTGTAAACAAAATGATTGTATTGTACTGTGTTTAAAAAGTCAAAGAATAATGTGTAAATAGTTGAAAATAGAGTTATTAGGTCTAGGGTTCGAGAATGTCAATAAGAGAAAAACGGCGTGGATTTTCGCTATACTGTTGCCAAAATTTGGCTCGAGCTACAAAACAGAAACATTGTCGTTGGATTGTCGCCCCTCCTTAGCTCCAGCGACATGATGTCCCTTGACCTTCGTTGAGCTCTCGCTCGAGCGACGTGGTTATCCGAGAAATTTTTATTTCACGATTTAAAAGCTTTTTACCCGGCCCATTCGTTTTCTAACCTATCTATATATACCAAAACACATCTGTACGAAAACTACAGAGGTTGAATATTGAGAGAGCTTCATCTGTGAGAGATTCATTATATTTTATCTTTCAACCTTCATCTAATTTGATTGTTTTGGTGAGAAAAACATCATTCCTATAATCCAAGACCAAACTGCATTTCCTCTACATCTAGTCAGAGTTCTGAAAATCGAGAGAATTTGACTGGAGTTCAGTCTATGAAGAACAAGGTGTTCTTCGTTGATCCACGAGGAAACAGACAATTCCACAAGGCTAGGAGTGCTGCATGGTAGTGGATTCCATGGAGAGTTTTGGCAACAGCAGCTAAAGATTGGTGTAGGAGAGCACGAGATCCAGGGAGAACTGTAAGGAGTGCTGTCGAGAGATCACATAATACGGCTTGTCTAGTCTGATAGACCATAAGTTGTTTGAATTGTTTATAGTGAATTGTCTGGCAAAGTGCCGAAGTTTTTCCTAATTGGATTTCTCTGTGATCAGCATGGTGTTGATTTACTGCTTTTGTTATTGTTTATTGATTAATCTTATAAACTGCGGTATTCAAACTTAGGACTAAAATGACTTACATATTTAATCATTTAGAAAAAATTAAAAAGTGACTTGTTGCTATTTAATTCGTAAAATATTTTTAATTCCGCATAATATACATATTCATCCCCTCTATGTATTGTTAGGGTTGACTTGCGTAACTTTCACTCTTAAATAATGTATTGAGAGACTCCGTATTATTTGACATCATCATGTTGCATTAATGTTCTAAAAATATGACCACGCTCAATGTTCAATCCTCATTTTTGTTAAATTATCTCATTATGGGAATAATTTACTTCCTATTTCAACCATGAATTTATTACGCTTTTCAAAACTATAGGTTTTGTTGCTCTCCTAAACAATGAAACATGGCCTTTGTACCGATACCTAGTATTCAGGTAGCCTTCTATATGGTACATGCAATACCCATGATATGCATCGGGAAAATCTTCAGCGATACCATTTATTATAGATGGTCCCCGATTAGTTACAAAGGCAGGGTCCTCGACTTTCTCAATTACTTCTCCCAACTTTGCGAAGAACTAACGTATTGATAGATCATTCTCGTTATCGACTATGCCGAATGCAAGAGGGTAAATTTGGATATTGACATCTTAACATGTAGCAATAATCAACTTGCATAGCTTTCAGAGTTATACCATCGACTAGAATTAAGGGTAGCATCGCATTTCGAAATCCCCAAATACAATGTCCATGTGCCGTGAAGAAAAACTTAAACCAATTATCGTCCTCTATCTCAATAAAAAATGTCGAGTCAAGATTAGTTGTCTCCATATTATGGCAATACCTGGCCAATTTAGCATAACTTTCCTCGACCGAGCCCATGAAATCCTCCAATGCACATTTTTTGGCCTTCCAAGTCTTTAGTAGCTCATAACCATTCCGTACTCTCGATGGACGTCGTTAATAATGTTCGAAGGTCTGTAGATCGTCCATGGGTCCTTCTACTTGTGTATTATCTGTCGACCAATAAACCATGATCGAGTTTCCCTGTGATTATTTCGACGAATTCTCACTTCAGAAGTACGTTCCCGTGTATATTGGCGAACTATAAATGACCCATTCGTATCCATCTGTCGCTCACAAACACCAACAACAACTGTCGTCGATGCATATAATTATCAACAATGACTTGTTTGATTTCTTCGCTTTGAACTCAAAGTTGTATTTCAGTGCAATCCAAGGCACGGATTCCTTCAAATCTTTCTTTGTTTCAAACAGTTTCTTGGCATACAAATCCTCATCACCGAGAATCACATGTGAAGAATTAGATGACAGTCCACTCGATCTAACCCCTAAACTCCCACCCCATTATGTCTCTGACTGGATAAGTAATCAAATTCTCTTTTGTAAAATTAATTTTTATTCTCGTTGTCGTGAACTATTGAGGTGATTCTATACGTAACAACGAAACCACGATAAGGAACAACTGTTTCAAAAATAACCACATCATCCTCATAAGCTATCTCTACCGTGTCCCAAAAATCATTGGTATTGTGATCCCCCTCCATCCGAATTTTCGTGTTCACTTTTAGCAACATTCTTCCTCATTAAAGTCACGGAAAGAGGATTTGTGTGCATTTTATTCAATTTAAATAGATAATTCACTTCAACATCAGAAGTAACCATCATAGGTGGAATCGAAATGGATGAATATTCATTAAATTGAAATCTCAGTTTCATATCGTACTAGTAGGGATTGACTTTCAGCTTATTTTGTAAATCATGGTACATTTTCGCATATAACATACTCAATGTTATGACAAATTGGAATACCACCACGTACTTCATTCATCCATTTCCATATCCATTTGTTAGGCTGTTAACAGCCGGTTGTTAATTGTCTAACAGCGAGGGTGGCTATTGGCCGGCTATTGTATATTACCATAAATCTCGTCTGAAAGAATATACATGCAGATACATTTTTTCTTGTTTATATTTAAAAAAAATTATCGACACGTTAATTTATGTCGAAATAAGATATATTGATTAAAAAAGTATATTAATTTAACGAAAACAAAATTGAACATACCTAAATATACTTACTAATTCGAAGTGATAGATATTAAAAAAAAAAAAAAAGTTCTTATTTAGAGTTTGATAAATTTATAAGATTTTGAGATTGAAGTAGATGAAAAATGAGAGTTTTTATCTATGCTGGAATAAATAGAAGAGAAAAGTTAGTTGATTTTGAAATTTTAAATGGGAAGTGTTTGGTTTTTTACTTGTTAACTGAAATGGTAATATCATCTTTTAAGTAAAATAATATTTTGTAATTGAATAACATACTTAAGAATATCTCTGTCTTTTACAATGTTGTTAAAATCGGACCGGACAGGCCGGTTCAACCGAAAAAACCGTGAACCGACCAAGAAACCGGTCAGGAACTTATATATTAACCGAAAATTCAAAAACCGGCCAAGAAACCGTTAACCCGGCCGGTTTAGCCAAAAACCGGAAAACCAGCCACGCTTTTTCCGGTTTAGCTGGTTCTTTTTTTTCTTTTTTTCTTTTTTTAACAAAATTTTGAACTATCTTATTGGTTCACCTATTGCAATAGAAGACCAAAAATTTGAACTATCTTATTGGGCCACCTATTGCAACAGAAGACCAAAATAACTTTTTTAGAAAATTCTCCTTTGGCTCCTTTTTAAAGAAGATTCTCATTTCAATGTTTTAGATTTTTAGTAATCTTCCAATGTGGGATACTAGCTCATTTTTAAAGGAGACCCTCCTTCCAATATTGTAGTAATTTTTCAATGTGGGATACTAGCCAATTGTCAATTCTAAGTGTTTAATAGTCTACTTCATCAATTTCATTAAAAAATCATAACCTCCAACAATATTATAATCACAAACAATTTTAATTTAAACAAAATAAATTATTTTGGACATATTAATTGTTAGTATTTGAGGTTATAAAATAAATTACCATAATAAATCTAATTAACGAATATTGATTATATTTACTTTGTATTAGTAAACTAAAATTAAAAAAGCTATTATAGTTATAATATTTTATAGTTTATTTGTGTATTTATTTTGTCATCAAGTTCGACCCCGATTCGACCATTTAACCCTCGACCCCTTCCTTCTTTGGGTCGATGCCCGGGTCGGTTTTTAAAACATTGTCTTTTAACATCCAAAAGGCCATTGTGAAAATATGCAATTGTTGAAAATTCAAAGTGAAAATTAGGAAATTTAACTATACCAAATTTAAAAGTACCTCATTTTTGTTAATTTTGAAAAGTGATTTTCAGGAAAATGTGCAGTTAAAAAGTAGGGAAAATTTTCTGGTATATGTGTTGAATTTATTGAGTGAATGTGTGATTAAAAATCTTCTCGTAGCAAACCATAAAATAAATTAAAGAGTGTCAAACTGTCAAAAAGTTAATAATTGATACAAATTTGGCCCCAGGGCATATCTCCAAGTGGTAAAAGGGGAAGGTGGAAAAACTCCAACTTTGCTTGAAGCTGTTGCGTCAAGGGTTCGAATCCTGAAATATGGATTTGGCCATTGGGTAAGTGCAAGTGTACAAGTAGCCTTCCACCCTGTACCCTTGGAGGCATACCCTACGATTTACCTCATTCACCAAGGCTCAGGGCAGGGCAGGTGGGGGCCACTAAGGATGTGGTTCATCCTTTTATAATTGATACAAATTCTTTAAAATTCATTTTTAATATTATTTTTAGTCATACATTCTCTCAATATTTTACCAGAAGAACTCATAATTTTTTCTTACTTCTAATCACACATTGTATAAAAAATTGTCTTTTCATAAAATTTATTCCCAAAATACCTACATCAAATAGGACAAAAGGTTTCAAATTTTAAAATCTACCCGACAATTGTCATGTAAAAGTTTTCATCTCGGGTCATATAGTCGAATTGGTAATTGAAAAATCAAATAAACCAACAAATAAAAATTTGAGGAAATTGTGGGCAATGTCCAATTTTGACACCCCATTTTAAAAATGGTAGTTGAAAGGTTTGCAGCTTAATTCTCGACTAGGCCCTTCTTTAAGCTCCATTTTTTTTGGAAAAAAATGCATTTTTGAATAGTGAGTTTTGGAGAATGTGTGGTTAAAAATTTAAAAAATAGTTTCCGTTTACATGTAATATTATTTTATTTGAGAATGTGTTGTTGAAAACGAGTTTTAAAAAAATGAATTTTCAAAAAAAGGGGCTCAAACAACTCTTAGATCTTCAAACCTTTTTCCTTTTCCCCTCGATTATAAAATGTATTAATTTCTCTCATTAAACTCGATCCCAAACTAATCGTTCATTTGTCGATTTCTCACCCACAAACATTGTCACTGCATCGCAACTACCGCCTTATTTTTCGTGAAAAAAAGACCCAAATCGGCTTATCATTTTCTTTTTCTTTGTCATTTTCATCTCCAACTTCTACTTCCAAACTTTCATTCCGACCATCAAAATAGGTCTCTCATTTTAGGGGCTCAAAGGAGTGTCTTCTTGAAGGCAAAAAAATTGCAGATTTAGTGAAGTTTCGAGGTGTTTTCTCAAAATTATATCTGAATAAGTTTGTGAAAAAAATAAGGGTGCGTTTGATTGCAGGGGTGGAAAATGGGTGGAATGAAAATGTTTTACAGGGAAAAGATTTGCCTCGAAAATGTTTTGCAAGGAAAATGATTTCAAGTGTATTTGATTGATATAATTTTCCACCCGAAAAATTTTTAAATTTTCTATTCATTTGACTTTATTTTACATGGAAATTATCCATTAAAGTGATATTTTTTTCCACAATTGATTATAAAATTTGTTTCCAATGCCAAAAAGTAAAAAAAAAAAAGGAAAAAAAATTGTTTCCTAAAAAATATTTTTTTATCAAAATTTGGTGTTCGTTTGACTTTGTTTTACATGAAAATTGTCCATTAAAGTGAAAAAAATTTTTACCATTAGTTATAACATTTGTTTCCATTGCCAAAAAAAAAATTTCTAGCCAACCAGGAAAATATTTTCCAAAAAGGCGGGAAAACATTTTCATCAAAAACCCAGAAATTGCACACGTGTGGGGAAAATCCGGAAAATATTTTCCGTGGAAAATTTCGCCTATCAAACAGCCAAAAAAGTGGAAAGTGGAAAATATTTTTCTACTTCCCCGAAAAATGTGGCCTATCAAACACGGCCTAAGAGGAAGAAGAGCATGATAATTATTGTTTGTTAAATGATATGGAAAAATGTAAAAATCTTGTTCAATATTTTCTCCTCTTATTTTCTATTTAGTACATGGATTTCATCTAATTTTTATTCACATTTGTGCAATGTCTTTGTATATTAAACTCCTCATGTTCATAAATGTTAAAAAATGTAAATTTTTGTGAATCATTTGTCAACTGATTTTGGACAAATGTTGGGTACTGTTTAATCCGTAAATATGGATGAGTATATGTTGGTTTTTCTTAATGTTCTTTATCGTTGTTTGATTATTTGTTTTTTGTGATTTTGAATGTCCATGTTTTCATGCATTTTTGAATTTCAGAGACAACAAATTTCGAAAATATATAGTAATAAAATGTCGAGATTAAAATTGGTGGTTCGATATTGTGGTCGAGTTTTGATCTAAAACATAGAATTTCTGAAGGAGTGAAGAGAATTTCGAATGGGGTGTTATACATAATATTTAGTTTGATTGGTAAAAATAGTGAATTTTCGCTAGACAATTATTGAATTTGTAGACATTTAGACAGTTGGCATGTCAACTCTCGACTTTGCAATGAAAATATTAAGTATGCTTAGAGCTTGTGTGCTAGACTTGAGTGGTAATTGGGAGACTCATCTTCCATTAGTGGAGTTTGCCTACAATAACAGCTTTCAGGCTACTATTGGTATGACACCATATGAGGCACTTTATGGACGACGATGTCGATCACCAGTTTATTGGGATGAAGTAGGCGAGAGAAGAATTTTAGGTCCAGAATTGATTGAAAAGACAGTTGAGGCTATTGAGAAGATCAGATTACGAATCAAAGCCGCTCAAGATAGACAGAAAAGCTATGCCGATCAAAGGAGGAAAGACTTAGAATTTGAAATTGGAGAGAAAGTATTTTTGAAAGTAGCTCCTATGAAAGGAACTATTCGCTTCGGCAAGAGAGGGAAGTTAAGACCTTGTTTTATCGGACCATTCGAGATCTTAGAGAAAGTAGGTAACGTGACTTATCATTTGGCGTTACCACCCGAGTTAGCGGCCGTACACAACGTTTTCCACGTTTCCTTATTGAGGAAATATATCCACGACCCAAGTCATGTGGTAAATTTTCAAACTATTTCGATTCAGAGGAATATGTCTTATGAGGAGACGCCTATGTGCATTGTAGAGAGAAAAGTCCATGTCTTAAGAAACAAAGAGATTCCTTTAGTCAAAGTCCAATGGGGTAGACAGGATATCGATGAAGCTACTTGGGAGAAAGAGGAAGAGATTCTGGCTAAGTATCCAGATATTTTTGATCAAGTAAGTTTAAATTTCGAGGACGAAATTATTTTAAGGAGGTAAGGTTGTAGCGACCGAGAACTTTTAAATGATATAAAATTATTTCTCGAAAAACGTGTCGCTAAACCTTAACCCTAATTTTAAAGAAATAGCGCGTTCGTCTAGCCATTATAAATGAATTTAAATTATTTCGAATCGAATCCAATATCGAATAATTATTTTAGTGTCAATTCCGATTTATTTTATTTGGATCAAATTTTAATAATTTCAAGCCCAATATTTATAGTCCAATTACCTAAGTCCAAAAATTTAAATTATATTCATTCAGTCCAAATCAGTCAGGCCCAATTAGGAATTAACCCTTACAGCTCAGTCCTTTTGGCCCAATTAGTTTTCTCTAGGGATTTGTGCCCTAATATTCTACTATTGAAATACCATCCTCACTCTCCATCATCCTCTACTCCTCCACATTTACAGTAGCCATTTTTGGTAAGTTTCTCCCCTCAAATTTTGGAGACCAATGTTGATGCTTGAATATTTATTTCTAGCATCAACACCATCATCGCCTCACCACCACAACACTTGCACTGCATAACACCTCCACCATCACTCTCGAGACCAAGCTCACTGCCCAAACCATCACTAGCAACACCAACAACAACCTCACCTAAAACTACCAAGCTCACCCACGAGCCAACACCACCACCAACACCTTAAACCACCATCACTCTCGAGACCAAGCTCACTGACCCAAAACCCATTCACGCCACTGACCACCAATCCCAACCGAATCGCCTCAGCAGCCCATAGTTGGCTGAACTGTCACTGCCCAAACCACCACACCAACACCCAAACTGCAGCCCCTCCAAAACACACACGCATCAAACCGAACTTCGAGCAGTACCCCTCAAACCACCACCTCACTGCCAACCACGTCTCGAACCACCCAAGTTCCAGCACAACCGCAGCTGCAACCCTAAAACCGACAGCCATCTTCGCCTCAAAAGCAACACACAATCAACCACAAAACCAAGAAACTCGAAATCGGACCACCAAATGCAAAAAAAAACCCGCACGACCCGCAGCTACCGCCCCACTGGCAGCCCCTAGTTCCGGCCTAAAACTACCTTGCCACCTCCACCTACGCACCGACACTACCACACGACGTGGACTGACCGCCTCGTCGGAGGCGAAATTGGGGAAGGGGTGAAGCCCTGTCATGGCTCCTCCCTCTCCTCTCTGTCGAAAATGTGAGAGATAAGGAGTGAGAAATGATTTTATTTTATTTTAATTTTGATTTTAGAAATTTACCCCTTTAGCCCCAAGTTTTAATAGTTATTATTTTAGTCCCAAAGTTTTTAAATGTTTTTATTTCGGTCCTTAACAATTTATTTACAGTTTTAAGGAATTTCAATTTAGCCCCTAGTTTCTGTAAAAGTTTATTTCAGTCCTTAATATTTTATTTTCAATTTTAACAGATTTTCAATTAAATCCTTAAATTCTGAAAATGTTTAATTTCAGCCTTTTTGTTTTATTTTCAGTTTTAATATATTTACAGTTTAGTCCCTAACTTTTAAAAGTTCAATTTCAGCTCTTAAACATTTATTTTCAGATTCAATAGTTTTCAATTAAGTCCCTAGAATTCCTATTTTTCACATTTAGCCCCAATACTTTGAAAATAGTATTTTCAACCCTTAGATTTGTCAAATTCAATTTCACTAACTTCCAATTTAATCCCTAAACTTTATTTTATCACTTTTAAGCCTTAAATATTCGAAATACTAATTCAAACTTATTTTCTATTTTGGCTAGACGATACGTACGAACAATTAGGAGATTGAGATTTCATCCCGCTCCACTTTTCACGCAAATCGAGACATTTGAGGTAGACTCGCCACCATTAATTAGTTTAAATTATAATTGCATGTCTTATGTGAATTTACGTGAATTATATGCTTTAATGAATAAGAGAATATGTCATATGAGATATATGATAAACTTATATGCTTAATTGCATGAGAAAGAAGAGAATCTCTTACGAGATAAGATGAGAATGTTATGCATAACTTATGTGCTTAAATGCACGAGACGAGACTACCATCAGCCTATGTTTTTAAAGAGCCTATGATTTTTAAGAAAATGAACCAAAGATGATGATGATATCACGTTGTATATTGAATAAGTATGTGTTCAATTATTCTGTAAATTAATTATCGGCGATGAGTCTACTGAGTATTTCTTTGAAATACTCACCCCGTTATTTTAACAATATTTGCAGATTTCGGAGGCGATCGTGATTGATGGGTAGTGTGGCAACAATTTAATGAATTCAGTTATTTATATTCGAAAATTTCGTATTTGAACGCTATTAATGTACTTTGTTATTTCAATATTTCAAAAAACTCGAGATTTGAAATTTAATCAATTTTTCTTAAATTATTAAAATGAGTTTTGTTGTCGACGAGATTTTTACCGTTATAAATGCGAAGTTTGAAATTTAATTATTTTCCGCAAAACTTTTTAGTTAAATTAGTCACAGAAGACGATGACGTGGCAATCCGGGTTAACGGAACTCGGGGCGCTACAAATACGACGTATCAATTACAAAGCTTCTTTTATAAACCATTTGTTTGGTCCCGAGATAACCATTTATGCTGTATAATTCTAGTCATATAAAGAGTTTGGCCATTTTTACAAAAAATAAAAATAAAATAATATCATCTGGTACTAGTGCTGCTACAATACAAATTTAAGTGGCGTGATGTGATGAACTCAATGAAATGTACAATTAAGTGTGTCATTTGATTGTATCTCAAATTTAATGTCACATTGGTGCCACGTAAACTGATATTTTAACGGCGTGGTGCTAAATAACATTATTTTTTATAAAAAGAGTATTTTCATATTTGAACATAACAAGTGGTTACATTTCAAAACTCACCCCTCAAATTTGGTTAGAGATCAAGATTGTCTGAAAAAAGTTTTCTTCTTTTTCCTTTTGTCTAAATGAGAGCATGTTTTGGCAAGTTTAAAATCCAATTAAAATTGAAAATATAATCATTATTGGGTCTCACTCGTCTAATAAAAATCAACAATAACAGTTAATTTTTCAATTTTAATCCAATTTTAATCTGTACCGAACACGTCCTGAATCAGTTTGCCTTTCGGCAATCGATTAATTTTGAAATTTTTAAATAAGTTTTACATTTTCAATTTTTTTAAAATGTAATCATAGCGAAGATTGTTTTTTCTACTCAAGGTTAATTAAGTTGGTCAGATTTATCTAATTACTCATTATATTGTTAAATATTTGTTTGACATTAGAAGATCAAAAGTTGAATTAAGTTGAACCAATAACATTTTCAATCTCGATGAAATCCAATTTATGTAGTTTTCGTTGGTATAGTTTCTTTAAAAACTTTTTTTTTTTCAAATACATTCTCTCAATAAAAATAATTCTGTACGTGGATTCATGACTTTTTCTCAATTTTCAATTATACATTTTTCAAAAATATCACTGTTCACCTAAATATTTTCTTAAAAATCTACGTACTCCTAGTTAGCACCTGCTTTTGAGTTTCATGTCAATGTTTCAAAAATACTGTCCTTTTGGACCTTGTCGTGGAAGCATAGTTTAACTTCAAAGAGTTGCTCAACCGTCACTAAACTTTCAAAAGTTGATCTACGTGCTTCGCTCAATAGGAGTTTGTTTGTTGGATTAGATGGAACTACTTACATGGCAAACAGAATTCACGTGCAACATAAACAGTCGTTCAATTCTTCTGCCAACTGATGTATAGAGAATATTTTGATATACTTCAACGATGTTTCAACTATTTTATAAAGTTTAGTGAGGCAACCTAAAATTCAATTATTTTTTTGTACAATTAACCTGTTTACTTTATGAATATACAAAAAATTATTTTAGTTTAAATTTTTTTTTTTTTTCGTTTGGGAGACTTTATTATTTTATTTTAACAAAAATTTTTTGCCAAAAGATCTTTTAATTAGTTAAATTAATATTGGGTTAAGTATAAAGTCACGGGTCAAGATTGAGAATTGTACACCTGAAATGAGTTTAGAATGGGTGGGCATTGACGTAAGGCCGATAAGTTATTTATATATTTTACGAAATTTAATGACAAATTCAAATTTAAAAATGAAAATTGAGTACTAAACTAGACAACATCATGGACGGATGTAGGGGAGACAATGAACAAGTGAACACTTTTTCTCATCTTGGATACATTTACGAAAGTAAATATGTTTAATTTAAATTTTAACTGTATTATAAATTTTTTTTAACAGTAGATCTGTAGCGACCCGAATTTTAAAATGCAAATTTTATAACTTAAATTGTGTCGCTACGACGTTCCCGTTAAGATTTAGAATTTATTTTACGATTCGTCGAGTTGTCTAGCAAAATATTTAATATAAGAATTTAAAAAAAAAAACAATTTTAAACTTAAAAATTCATTTTTTTCTTATTGGGTCGAATTTTGCACCCAATATCTATTTTAAATTACTATTGATCCAATATTCTTCTTTGGCCCAAGTTTAAGTCCGTTATCAGCTCAATCAATTGTCTCAATTCTGAGCATAAGTTTGTGAGGCTCAATAGTATCAAACCTAAAAATCACTCGTTTCCATCTCCCAAAAACTCTCTCACGGTTGTAATAAAAAGAAAAGAAACTTCACAGAAAACTTGGCAATTCAACTAGGTAAATCTCTCAATGTTTGAACAATTATTCTTTTATTGATTTCATCATATCATCGTTTAATCCACATTTTCACTACCCAGTTCTTCATTCTTCAAATTTCAAGTCGTAATCTAGAACCAGTAAATCACTCGGCAAGAATCTGTGCAGGTAACCCAATCGGAATTTATTTTCAATTTGCTTTGGAGATTCTATAATCTCTGTATCATCTCAACATATATTAAAAAAATATGCAGAAAACGAGATTTCAAATTTTAAAGCCGTGAGTGGAGTTTCGAACGACCTGCAACTTCAACCTCTTGCTCTCCATATCCTGCTCTTGCCTTTGGACTTCCTTCCCAGGCCTCGATTTTGGATGAAAATCATCAAAATGCGTAAACCCATTTTGGAATCAATTGTATTTTGAAACTGGGAAGCTTTCTGCGTGAGTTTGGGATTGGGAATGGGGGGTTGGGTTATTTATTTTTTTAAATCCTAAGGTTTGACCAATCATTTAAGTTAGTCCCATATTTAATTTTTATTCTTTTATCATCCCCAAAGTTTATTTACTCTTCAAATTAAATATAAAATATTTTCTAATTTTATCATATTGACCCTAAACATTCTAATTTTGATAATTAGACCCCAAATATTTAAAGAATTTATCAAATTACTCATTCCTTTATTTTCAAAAGTTCAATCAAAGTCCCTAAAAGTTTTAAAGTATTAATTAGGATTTAATATCCTAAATTATATTAATTCTGTTCTTGCTAGACGAGGTCACGGGAAAAGCTTAAAGCACGGTATCATCACATCCATTCCATTTCAAGAAAACTTTCAAGATTTTGAGGCGGGGTCTACATTTAAGCAATTGTTGTTATTTTGTCTGTGTTAATTCTTAATGTGTGATTTTGATTGTGATAAAATGCTTATACATATGAAAATGTTGTTAGGGACCGTAAATAGGTCTGGGATCGAAAGTGGGTCCTTGGGGGTGTCCCACAGTGCAAAATTGTTAAGTGCTATAACATGTTGTCAGGGACCGTAAATAAGTCCGGGATCGTAATTGGGTCCTTGAGGATGTCCCACAGTATATATTTCTACAGTATGTTGTATTGGTATTATATTCATAATTTAATTTCATGTTTAGATTTAACTTGGACTGATTGCTATTTCCCCACTTAAATAATTCGTTATGTTCACCCTAATATTTTTCCACACTTTCAGGTTAAGGAGCTGGGTAAGGCAAGGCAATGAGCGGAGCAGTCATGATTAAATAATAGACAATTTAATTTATAAATTTTTGAAACTAGTATTTTAATAGCATGTTTCCATTTTGTCTTAAATCTTAAATTTTAGTATTTTTTGCAAATTGTGGCACTTTACTTATTATATTTGGTATTGACTCTCGGATGAGTAAATTATCCAAATGAAGTTTTCGCATTTAATGTTAAATTGTTATAGTTTTGAAAAAAAAAATAGGTATTCACGCATTTTGGCGTTTATTGAGAAAAATTATTTACAGGATATTTCTACTTAAGTAGCGCATTGTGTTAATAGAAATTGGGACGTTACAAGATCAACGTAATACTTGAAACATTTGTATGTGTATCTGACGACGGAGATAGGGTGGGCTAATCATATATATATATATATATATATATATATATATATATATATATATATATATATATATATATATATATATATATATTCTTCTATTGTTCAAAAAAATTCTGATTTTCAAAAACAAATTAAAAAAGAAATATGTTCAACTATACCAAATGCATTTTGGGATAGAAAGAAACATATTGTTTCACTTCCTTATACTCCAGATTTTCAAGAACCAAATATTCCAACAAAATCTCGTCCTATTCAAATAAACAAAGAATTACTTGATCATTGTATGATTGAAATACAAGATCTCCTGGATAAGAAGCTTATTAGACCATGCAAATCGCCTTGGAGCTGCTCTGCTTTTTATGTCAATAATTCTGCTGAAATTGAACGAGGAGTTCCTCGTCTCGTTATCAATTACAAACCTCTCAATTCATCTCTTCAATGGATTCGTTATCCAATTCCTCAAAAGAAAGATCTTTTGAATCGATTATGCAAAACTATTATCTTCTCTAAATTTGATTCAAAGTCAGGTTTCTAGCAAATTCAAATTAAAGAAGAAGATAAATACAAAACTGCTTTCAACGTTCCTTTCGGACAATACGAATGGAATGTCATGCCCTTCGGTCTCAAAAATACTCATTCTGAATTTCAAAAAATTATGAATGATATTTTCAATCATTTTCAAGATTTTATCATTACTTACATTGATGATATTTTAATCTTCTCTGAAATTATTGAAAAACATTTCAAACATTTGCATACATTCATTCATGTCATTAAACAAAATGGTTTAACTGTTTCGGCTAAGAACATTGTTTTGTGTCAAACAAAAATCAGGTTCCTTGGTCATAACATTCAATTAGGAACACTTACACCAATTCAAAGAAGTCTAGATTTCACTTGTAAATTTCCTGATGAAATTTTAGACAAAAACAGTCTTCAAAGATTTTAGGATGCGTCAATTACGTAGGAGATTTTGTGAAAGAGATAAGAATTCTATGTACACCTTTATTCAAAAGGTTGAAAAAGTACCCTGACCCATGGAGTCACAAGTGTACCCTTGCTGTCCAAAAGGTCAAAAAGGCTATCAAAAGTATTCATTGCCTTTCTATCCTCGACCCAAATGCCTCTATTATTGTTGAGACATATGCGTCAGATATTGGGTATGGTGGGATCCTCAAACAAGTGTCTTCCCAAACAAGCCAAGAACAATTGGTCAGATTTCACTCAGGAGTCTGGTCAGGTCCTCAAAAGAATTACTCCACTATCAAAAAAGAGATTTTAGCCATCGTGCTAGTCATATCAAAATTTCAAGATGATTTGATCAATAAAAATTTTATTCTCAAAACAGACTGCAAAGTTTCAAAAGATGTTTTGCAAAAAGACGTAAAAAATCTTGTTTCAAAACAAATCTTCGCAAGGTGGCAAGCAATTTTGTCTTGTTTTGATTTTCAAATATTATATATACAAGGATCTTCAAACTTTCTTGTAGATTTCCTTACGAGAGAATTTCTTAAGAAAGAGAGCGAAGAGAGAAAATGAGTTCTTTTGTAACTGTCAAGCAGAAAAACAAAAAGAAAACTTCAAACAACCCTCAAAATCCTTTGCCTTCAATAGATGATTTTCTTTCTCAAAGTTCATCATCTCAAAATTCTCAAAAAACAACCCTTGCTTCAAAAATTCCTACCCATCCAGCACAAAGAAAAGCTCAAACACCTTCAAATTTCAGACAAGCTCTTCAAACAGGAACTGGAAAACTTCCAAAAATTAACCCTTCTCAAAGAATGTTTTCATATTTCACAAAACCTCGATATTTATCAATTTGTGAAATGGAAACCTCATGGATTCATCGTTACACTGGTTTCGATGAATGTCTTCAAGATATCTTTTCAGAAAAATTTCAATTTTTCCCCACACATATCAAAAAATCTCGTGAGTACTATGAAACGATCCTTGTCAAAACTGGATCAGCCATTATTACTCACACCCCAAATGCTCAAAACAAAGAGCATATTGATTTTTCAAAAATTTCAATTCAAAGGGTTTGGTCTTACGAAAACTGGGGGACCGACCCATGGAATGAGAAACGAATGAATCTCTCAAAAAATGCTTCAATCGAATCTCATTTCAATTACTTTGATTATATCAATGCGTGGTCTAACGTTTTCTACTTTAGACCTATAATGCACTCCTGATTTATTCTTTTTAACCAGAATTGTTCAAATAATTTTTCAAAATGGTTTCAAATATGGTTCGAATATTTTGGACTTGAAGAGACTATTTTACCTAGTCTTATTCTTCAAGAATTCGAATACTTCAAAAAAGAGGCAAAAACCTTTTTGAAACCTCAAGAGAATCTTTTGTTTCAATTCGCCCATAATCTCAAAGTATCATGGATTTTCTGCTTGGGATTTTCAATTGATTCAAGACCCTGACAGTGAATTTAATGTCAAAAGAATTGTTCGACGATTCAAAATCAAATGGTGGTCAAAATTTCATGAGACAAACTGTTGCCCAAAAGCAATTGATTCATGGATTCAAGAACAAAGAAACATTGGTCAACCTTCAAAGAAAGAACAAGAAAAATCTGCAGATTTTCTAACAGAAAAATCAAGATTAATTGCTATGCTTAATCAATGTAAATCTCCAGAAGAACTTTCAGTAATTTCGGAGAAAATTGCAAATTTGGCAGAAGCAACTTCAAAGAAATCAAAATCAATTACTTCAAGTGAAGAATCAGATCATGCTTATGACAACGAAGATGATTGTTATGGATATGATATTGACGACCTCCTTGATTAAGAATTGAATACCAAATGACTACATGGCCACAGTTATTTGGATGAACTTTCAAGATACCGTTCTCAACAGGCTAAAGACTTCATGTTCAAAATGTGTTTGCCAGCAAATAAATTGTTCCTACCACCCTTGCTGACATTCAAAAGACAATCATCTTCGTTTCCACATCCCCTGTCCCTGGGCCTATTTTGGTGTGTATATATATATATATATATATACAGAAATAATCTAATGAGTACCGGTGCTCATCTTATCCTAAACACCGATGAGTTGGCACATTAATTCATTGGTGGATAAAGATTTTGTGAGTTCCAATCCACCAATGAATTAATGTGCCAACTCATTGGTCTTAGGATAAGATGAGCATCGGTCTTTCGTTAGATCATTTCTGTATATATATATATATATATATATATATATATATATATATATATATATATATATATATATATATAAACCCTTTTTCACCTCCAAATTTAACTTTTATAAGCTAGAGCAAACATGCTTGTAATAATTCTTTGCAAATGTAAGAAATCAAGTAGCTAAACCAACAAATTTCTTTTGTTGTAAATGTAATTTTACACAATGTCATTGCATTTTAATTTATTATAATAAGGTAATTATATGTTAATTTTGTCACTTAATTTGATGAAAATCCCCATGTGTAAGTGGCCATTATCTTCTTCAAAAAAAAAAAAAAGTGCCCATTATCAATTGATGTGAAATAGGTGCATCTAAGTTTTATTTGTACTCTCTCAAATCTCAATCCAGAAAATTTTTACTTCAGTTTTTCTCAATTGATAAAGAATATTTTTTTTACAGTAAAAGCTGCTAACTACGATGGAGATTTCCCCGAACTCCCGGCGTGCTCGAAAGCCTCCGCCGCCGAAGAATTCCGACTTCTATTCCACAGTCGTAATAAAAGATGGTGCTGCATCAAGAGACCTCGAACCCGATCCAGAGTCATCGGATATATACTCCACAATGGTGTACAAAGACGACGTCGTTGAAGACGAGGAAGAATCGCTTCCTCCTTTATTAAAACACCTCCCGAAAGACTTTGGTGGAGGTGGTGATGACGTGGGAGATTCGGATGATGACGATTTCGGCGGATCGATTTCGGGAACTATGATCGTGAAAACTGATAGGAAGCGATCGAATTATTCGGAGAGTAATGTTGTGTCACCTTATGCGAAGCCTCGGAGCACGGGGATGCCGACCTGGGAGAGGAAAAGCCCAAGGGATAAAATTGGGAAGGAGGAAAATGTGGGTGATTTTTCGACGTTTGTAGTGAGGGAGGATGAAGACGAGGATGGGGAATTTGGGACGGTGGTAAGAAGTGTTGGTTCAGGTGGTGGGAGTGGAGGGGGGACGATGAGGAGGGCAGTGGAGAGCATGCAGAAGGTGGGGGAGGTGGGGATGAGGGGGTACGGGAGGCAGAGGAAGAGTGGTGGCGAGAGTGGTAGTGAAGGGATTGGGCAAACGCAGGTTAGTGCGAAAATGTCATCGAGTTCTATACCTGATAGTGTCATCAGGGAGGATCCCTTCACGAAGTACGAATTGCTCCACGAACTTGGTAAATATTTGAGTTTTACACCGAATTTATTTTTATTTATGGGTTGTGCCGATGTGAAAATGCTTTTGTTTGTTTGGAATAAGGAAGATGGATTATTTTGCTGAATTACATGTCTTTTTGGTAGTTTTGTAATGAAGATTTGAAATTTTTGGTACATGACCAAATAACAGTTTTCCATAATGTTTCAATAGGCTTTATTCTTCTCCCCTTTCCCAGAGTGGTGAAGAGGGATACCCCATGCTTTGGAAGTCATACGAACTAAAGAATTAAAAACTTTCTACTGTATGTGCATTTAAATTTTAAAATTTGGCAGGATTTGAAATAATTTTCTAGCCGAATCTTAATTGCATGGGGTAACTTGGTTTGCCATTAAATGCCCGTCAAAATGAGTGCTGAAGCAATATTTTATCACCGAACAAATGAATTACGGAGGCAAGCCATAATGTGATGGACATCATTAATGTGAATCTGGGTAAATTTGAGCAAGGAGTAATGCTGTACACACAAAGGAAGCCCCTTTATCGTAGATTGCAAAAAAAAAAAATTGAACCCTTTTACTTGTGCGCCTGGTTGCTTACTATGATTGAGCTTTCTTGTAGGCTTGGCTTTAATTTGAGGTTTATGAAATCTCTGTCTGTTTCTTTTACCATAGCACGTAGAAGAGCAAATATGTAGAGGAAATAAACTTATAGGATTTATACCAAGAAAAAAAAAGTTAAAATTTTTAGGTTCTGACAGAAGATTTCTATTCTTATGGAAATTTGGTTTTCTGCAAAATATTTTCCTTTTTTTTTTTACGTTATAATAGTGGATAAATGAGAATAAGATGTGTGAAGTTGATAGGTTTTGGCAATGAACAGGGAAGGGTTCATACGGGGCAGTCTACAAAGCTCGAGATATAAGGACTTCAGAATTGGTTGCTATCAAAGTGATATCGTTATCTGAAGGGGTACTTGTTATATTCTTCAAATAATTGCATCTGATACTATATAGGCTTAATGAATAGAATATGAAGTTCAAAATCTCATGAATTTTACAGGAGGAGGGTTATGAAGAAATTCGTGGTGAAATTGAGATGTTGCAGCAATGTAGTCATCCTAATGTTGTTCGCTATCTAGGGAGCTACCAAGGAGAAGAATATCTTTGGGTATGAAGATCATCGGCCTTTGAGTATATGATAATTTTTATCTTTTTTGGATGGTACCCAAACCATGATGATGCGTGCCCCCTTTGGAGTTTGTAAATCAGATAACAACCGTTCATTATTCACTCTAATGAAATCTCTGGGGATTTCGTGTTTGTTGACAGATCGTAATGGAGTATTGTGGGGGCGGGAGTGTTGCTGACTTGATGAATGTTACTGACGAGCCTTTAGAGGAGTATCAAATAGCATATATTTGCAGGGAGGCATTGAAGGTATCATCATGTTGGCCTGTTATGTTTCAAAATGGAACCTTTTATCTTTATTAAGATCTGTATAACTATGTCCCGCAGAATGCTCTAACTGCTATTGAGTAATAGGGAATGCTATCTCTATAAGATAATGCTTCATCATCCAAGATTAAAACCTACAATGACTCGGCACGGATGTTTTATTTTAGAGTTTAATTATCACTACCTGCTTTTCCATACTAATCCTCTTTTACTGAAGTGCAAAAAGTAAGAGTACTTGTTCCCATGATGTATAAAATAAGCTAAATTGGAATGGGTATTTTGAAAAGAACTTACACAGAGAAATTGCCGTTACTTTGGGACATGCCAAAATTGAAAATATGGACCTCTGAATTCTGTGTCTTTCTTGTAGTTAAAGGCACAAAATATTTCCTGTTGGCTGCTTTGTCGATTATGCTGAAACTTTATATTGTCTAATGCAGGGTCTCTCATACTTGCACTCAATTTTCAAGGTACATAGAGACATTAAAGGTGGTAATATATTGTTGACTGAGCAAGGAGAGGTCAAATTGGGTGAGTTTTCATCAATAGTTATCGGCCAGGAATATCAAAATTTGGTCGACATTTTCATTTCCCTTTTTAGTTTGAATTAAACCGTTCCTTGTTTCTTTGGTGGACGACATAACCGAGTTGTCAATACTTGATCACGCCCTTCCGTTTTAAACAATATAACAATAATATTTTATTATATATTATGCCTGTCATTGGTTACTGCAATTGTAATTTAGAATGATTATGCAGGTGATTTTGGTGTTGCTGCACAATTGACAAGAACTATGTCTAAACGAAACACGGTACACCTAACCCTTTTTTAATTATTTTGCATAAATCTTAGATTGGTGAAAATGATCTAACTTCAACTTGTTGCTGACGCTTCCTAGAAAATAAATAAAGAAATGAATATATAAGCCCAAAAGTACCAAGCTATTCTTCTTGATTCCTGCAATATTCTATTCTTCAGGGTTTTTGATCGTTAATGTTTGAAGAAACGATGAGCATAGGCGCTTGTGGTAGATGATTGTGAGGAGACATTCAAACATTTTATGGCCACGTTTGTTCTTTATACATATGCGAAACCCAACTTTCGTCATGCAAAAAAGAAAAATTTGTTGGTTGATCTAGTTAAGCCGGTTCCTGTGTCATTATGGTTATCCTTAAGCAGGTTTGGGGGTTTGGGGGCTTAAGCAGGTGAAAATTGATTGAAGCATAGTTGATAATTATGCGTTGTTTAACTTTTGAGATCCTCAAAAAATGGAAAATAAGAAACCTAACTCTACATATATTGATTGTCTGTAAAAGTAAATAGGAATGTGATGAAATTAATGTAGAATTTCATGATTATTTGCTGTCTTTGATGTACGATTTAGTCTTCTCTTTAATGTCCACTCTTTCTGCTGCACTAATTGTTCACTATTCTTTTAAATTTTGTCTCTTGAATTTCTTATTGTTAAAAATGTTTATTTTCAGTTCATTGGTACACCGCATTGGATGGCTCCAGAAGTTATTCAAGAAAGCCGTTATGATGGCAAGGTAGCCTGCATGTTTTGATATGGACCTCTTCATATAGGCATCTCACATAGTACTAGAATAGAAAATAACTCATTTGAAGTAAATTCCAGCATTGAAGAAAATACCATAAATTTTAGTATGGATCAAGGCACCACACTCAAGATAGTCTTTATATTTACCATCCAGAGATAAGTATAACCATGGAAAAACATCATTATGATAGGAATTGCATGCACTGCTCTTGATAATCATTGAGTGAAGCACATGAAAGCATTGAAACTGCACTGGAAGTTGAAGATACATCACGTCCACCTGTATCTTCAGAGATAAAGAGTGAAGAAAATCTTGATAAGTCTTGACAAACTGAGAAGTACTCAACATGAAACAGATTTAATATACAAATACCATGATAATGCTATTAAACATCCATTATTAGGCCCATGTTTAAGAATGAAAGGAAATGGTTAGTCGGATTTGTACATTGTACATTTGGATGGACAAGTAGAAATAGGTGAGGGCTAATCTCAACGGGAAGAATATCTTCAAATGAACCTAATGCTAGACTCAACCTCCTCTTTATTTTTAAAATCTTTCTTTAACTCATGAGAAGGTTCCTTATAGTGTCCCATTTCATCCTTAAGAAACCTTAATCTGATTTCTATTACTATCCAAGGCTTGTAGATAAGTTTTACTTAAAGATCAAGACAAGATTAAAGATTTTTCCAATTATTACGCCAATCTTATCTTTTCAAACATTTTCTGGTTAATAAATCAAATAATCTGTATAAACTGTAGAGACATACCAAGTTTTAAAATACATATAATTTCAAACCAAGCGTAAATAAGTGATTTTCTTAAATTCCTTCTTTCCCTTTCAATCAAATACTCGCAACTCATTACCTCAATTTGATTTTAGCTTCTAGATAACCTTGAAACTCAGATATCTAAATCTTATATAGATTGAAATAATCATCGAATTATAAAGTTTAATTTCAATTTTTTGGAGATAGTCGAAAATCAAGATATATTCTATTCTCTAAGAAAGGTAACTTTGGGGGATAACTTACTTGACAAGAAAGCTTAAAGTTGAGGACACCATAAATTAAAATTCATGATTGTCAAAAAATTGAAATACATACTTAATAGCTGAAAATATACTATCCAATTCTTTGGCATTGCTAGTCATTTGATGGTACTTTATTGCTCGCAGTTGACATTGTATTCCTTCACTTAGGGAAGTGGCGTTATTGCTAACATCATATGACATTCTTCCTCAGGTGGATGTGTGGGCTCTGGGAGTGTCTGCGATTGAAATGGCAGAGGTATGTCCATAGATTTGGTCTAGCTATATCATAGTTGATATTTATTGGCCCTATCAGCAGTCCTCATCCCCTAGCTCTGGGTTTCCAGTTTTAATCCTTTTGAGTATTTTATTGATGCAGTATCAATACTGATGTATGGTTTGCTGACTCTTCAAACTTGTTTGAATTTCAGGGACTTCCTCCAAGAGCAACGGTTCATCCTATGAGGGTTAGTCCAAGAATTCAAGCATATATACATTTATATTACTTGTTTTGTCTAATGGTTCCATGGTTTTGCGTTATTAAATTGTGTGATTTTTACCGTATTACGTTTCGTAATTTTGTTTTATCACTTGTTAGGGTTTTATAGGAAAAAAAATTATCAAAATTGCATTTGTACCATCACATTGTGCATACCTAATTTTATCATTTGACATTAAGAGGATTAACATATTTGAAACTTGTGATAGGTATTGTTTATGATTTCCATCGAACCTGCTCCAATGCTTGAGGATAAAGAAAAATGGTTCGTCTTTAATTCCTTGTTTTAGTTAATGAAATCTAAAAGTTTGCTTGGATAAATTGTTGAGTAATATATTCGGTTTATTTAGAAGTTTGCTGCCATTCATGCCATACTGCTACTGCTCCATTTTGCTTCCATGTCACTCCATCAAATACATCATTTATATGCTTTAGTGTGACACTAACATTGTTAGCCTTCTTCTTTGGTCCCATTAATGTTCAAAATCCGCATGTACTGAATGGAATCAATTGGAATATGATAAAACCCTAATTAAATTAAAGTGACTGCCAGCTGATTATACTGCCCACGCCATTCACAACATCATTCTAATATTCCTCATTTCTACTAATGGTCTTCAGTTCACCTACTTTTGCTAGTTTTTATTATGTCAACTATACTAATTCTAGTTGATGTAATGTATACTTTTTTTTTTTTAATTTACAATGTATTATAACACGCAAATATTTTTGTGATAATGCTCAGAATTAGCCATTTAGATCAATTAGTGACTGCCTATGCCTTCAGGAATTGTATGCTTCTTTCATTTTCTTGCTTGATATATGTTGCAAATTCTGTAGATGTAAGAATATTGATTGATTGTGGTACATAATAATTCAAAAAATGCAATCACTTTCACTTATCATAAATTCAAAGCTAATTATATCAAGTGCATTACTTACATTGATGAAGAGCAATCTTTTTTCTGGTTCTGGAGCCAACATCCTCTTTATTAGGGTTGAGTTAAGTCCTTGCTTCTCCCCAGTTCCCTCAAATGTGAACTAGTGAAATGTTGAGTTTTAGTTTAATGATTTGAATGAACTATCCTCCTGGCATCTAGGAGTTGGGAAGGTTCAGGAAAGGGGTAAAAATGTAAGATTAAGGTAAAGATGATTTCTTTTTAATGGGTGGAAACGAGATTATAAAATTATATTGCGGTACTTTTTCATTTGAAAATTGATTCTGTGTGTCTTCATGTTGACAATTGGGACATTGATCTGCTGAGAGGCACCCAAGGTCCATGTTCTCACGGTTTTAGCAAACCAGAATGTTAGGGCTGTGATCACATGACTTTCATCATTAGGTTTCCGAAATTCCAGCCTTAAGTTGTGGAAAGATAACATAGAAAATTTTAGCTTTCAACCTCCTATTACATCTCAATATAATAGTTATGAAATCTAGCTGCATTATATTTTCTGATCTGGAGACTTAAGTAATTTATGTTTCAGGTCACTTGTCTTCCATGACTTTGTTGCGAAGTGCCTTACAAAGGATCCCCGTCTTCGGCCCACAGCAGCTGAGATGCTGACGGTATTTCTTATCCATTTTTAGTTGTACATATTCAACTTACTCTGAGTCTATGTATATCATCTTAAGTAGACTGTTGTACATATTCAACTTACTCTGAGTCTATGTATATCATCTTAAGTAGACTGACTGAGCATTTCATGATGTTTTTTCTTAGCCATTTCTGTCGTACGTTTATTGCTTCGAATGATTAATTCTTTTCAGAAATTTCAATGTTGAACCAGTGCTTCAATTAAATAGATATTTCCTCTTTTTTTTTTTTTTTCACAAAATTCTGATGCACTTTGGATATAGGCACTACAATTTATTTCCCCATGGTTAAAATTGTTCTAGAACACCTACCATCATGGGAGTGCCTCCTCCAAGGAATAGAGCGGAGACCTCTTGTATGTATATATGGGATTTCTCTTCAATCGGTTTCAATGGTTTGACCTCTTTTGTGTGCATTTGCATTGTAAGTATGAGAACACATGTAGTATGTCTATGAGTTATTGATCCCAAAATCTAAATTAAATTTATTTTATTTTCACCTGTAATTTGTCTTTTCAAAATCCAATTTCATATTTAACAGCATATAGCCACCAGATCGAAAAAGCAACAAAAGGTGTGGATGAATATCCAAAAGAATGCATCACACAAATGAACATGCAAGAGGAATTCACCAAAAAAGGACAAAAAAAAAAAAAAAAAAGTGGGGAATTCATGGGGCCATAAGATGTTGAAATTATCTGCATAAGTTTTTGTTAACTTTAAGTGTGTATTGGATTTGATTGCTATCTTTTGCTTCTTATCTCTTTCTCTGCCCTTTCTGTATGCAAGCACAAATTCATTGAAAAATGCAAAAATGAAGCTTCAGCTATGTTGCCAAAGATTGAAAAGGCAAAGCAAATCAGGGCATCAATGGCTCTGCAAGTACAGGATACAACATCAAGCACTCCATTACCAGGAGTTGGGGTAAGCTGATTTTTTTATTGTATCATTTTTCAAAATTAGTTCATTTCATTTTAGTTTTTTTAATCACGCGCCTTTTTTTCCTTGCATAAAATGTGAAAGGGAAAGGAGATCTTATCTCTCTCTCTTTTACACGCGCGCACACACTTGCAATTTTCTTATATTGTTAGATTTACCACTAGTACTTTTTGTAGCCACTGGGAGATTCTACATCACATGAAGCTATTGTCAACACAGTTCCATCTAAGCGTCGTGATGATTTGCATGTTACAAATGGAACAATCGCTATCAGTGGTACGAATAAAGCACCACCTGATGGAGAGAAACCAGATGGAGAAGGTAATCATTTCTCTTGTACTCTAAAATGATTTGAGACTACCTCTCCACAAATAAGACCTTTGATTAATTGAGTTACTTAAAGATGAGGATGAATTTCTACCATGGTTTTTCTTTATAGGTAGCAACGCTTCTTAAGATACTTTTGGTTTTTGATAAGAAAAGTATGGCATACCAAGAGGATCCTACTTGCACGTTTGCTTTATTTTCTGCTTTTTTCTAATTGTTTTTCTTTGCGGTCTTTCTTTGGGATAAAGATGCTTTGCCAGAAGGATTTAACGAAAAACTTAACATAATTGTATGTGGTAGTAGATAATTGGATGTAAAAGCTGACTATGTTTTAAACTATCCTATGATAGAATGACACGTGGCATTATGTCAAGCTTTATGTCAATTTTGATGTTCATGTAGCATGATTGCTTTCTTTGAGGGTGGGATGACTGTTGGGGCTTTATTGGATTGAAATACGAATTTCTGAAGTTGCTAGTGAAATGACTTCAGATATAATCTTCCAGGTGACTTTGGGACTGTAATAGTTCACGACAGAGTTAAAACTGCTAAACCAGCTACTCAAACATTAAAAAGCATAAAAGAACCCCCTCCTGCTCTAAGGCATGCTGGAAGTCTTTCAGTCAGTGAAGTTGGAGATAAAGCAATTGACTCTTGGTATTCTTCTCTCTTAATTTCAAATTTTTTTCATGAGCACCTGATTACCAACCACCAGGAAAGAAAACGCAGGCATATGATGCACTTCAAATCACTCGTGCACTATGGTTGTGCCTGTTAATCGTCTCTCTTTCCCATATTTACTCATTTTACTTGCATATAATGAGAAGTTGTTAAATCATTGGGATGAGTAGTAAATAAAGCAAATCAATACTCATGATTATTATTGAGAAGTTGTTAATCGTCTCTCTTTTTTATTATTATTATTTTTGTAAAAAATATCTTTTAGTTTTTTCACTGGGAGTAGGAGGATATGAAGTTTTCTACTCATGATTTGTAAACTTAACTGCATGATCTTAATTTCCTTTTCTCTGTTCTTTATGTTTGCACCTTGCGTGAACTTCTTGCTAGGCTATCCAATTATTTATTGATGAGCCTTCATGAAATCTGAGGGGTTGCTTTGTGCTACATTTGTAACTCGACAAAATTGTCTATTGGCATATATTTGCATTCTGTTTACTTTCTTCTTCAAGTAAACTATTAAAGTATTTATCATCAAATAGAGTATTGTAAGTTCTGGCTTTTTATTTTTGTGTTTCACATTTTAATATCACCTTATTGAGTGTTGCAATTTCATAGTGTAATGAAGTTACTTCATATACTCGTGCAAACATAATGCGTGTCTTTAACTTCTGCACATAATTTTGAATGTGAATGAACTTATTCAAAAATTTATCGTGTAAGGATGGTCAATGTCCCAATTGGAGGATCTCAAGCATCTTCACCCATGTTTGTCTCACCCGAACAAAACCTCAAGACAAATAGTGTTCCCCAAGTAACTGCCAACAGTAATGTTGGCATCACTGGCGCTTCACTTGCTAATGAGACTGTCAGCAGAAAAGCTTTAGATAAGGTAATTTCTATCCTCAACTTTGAAATTTCACTGATAAATCTGTTCCTGCAAGCGATTTAAGAGACACAAGACTTTGACACTCTTTTTAAAAGCATGAGATTGATGAATTTAATTGACGTTGGCCATAGACAAGTATGCTATGTGAGTGCATTTGCAGGTGTGGGATTGTGAGGGTGCTGAATTGATTCCTTGAAGAAATGCAACTAAGATAGTTGCCGAAGCTGGTGAATAAATAATATAAAATCATATAATGCATAAAAGGGACAAAAACTGTACGAAAAAATCTACACATAATGATTGGAGTAGAATAAATTACTCAGGTAAATAATTCAGAAGTGCCTCATAATTATATGTTGGTGCAAGAAGTTAACACAAAGTGATGGTTGGGATGCTAGTGGGTACCAGTGCAGAGTGGGTTTGCTAGTTCCGGTTAACCCCTTGTGTATCATACCACATATAACGGGTAAAGTAGTACGACCCATTTAGCGAAATCACATGATTGAGGTCACACCTGAAGCGTGATGCATAAGCCCACCTTATTTAAATTTTCATTATCCCAAAGTTACTTCTGGAGTTGGAACTTTTAGATGCCCACTGATGGTATATCAGCAGATCTCCATTGCCACACTTACTTATTCGATGAGGACACTATATGTGAAGAAATGATCATTTTGATGCTGTAGTACCCTCTATAATCAATTGCCAAAATTAAATTTTAGCCTTTTAAACATCTAAAAACTACTAGTAGTAGCTTATCTGTTAATCAGCCTTCAACAGTATGTTTGCTTTTGCTGAACGCCGGTAAATAAGATATTGAAGGTGCTAAACAATTACATTATTGGTATCAAATAACTTTCAGTTGAGCATTGTGCATCGAGCTTTATCCTGTGTTATTTTAGTTTCATTCCTTGCCGCTTTTTCAAATGAATTTAGCTCCGTTCTTTCTTTTTTTAATTTTTCGTTCTGCTATTTCATTTACTTTTATGGTTGGTGATCTATTCTTATTCTGTTACTATCTCTGTGTTAGCTTTGGTCCATATACTCTGCCGGTAATACAGTCCCAATTCCATTTTTGAGGGCGACAGATATATCGCCCATTGCACTTCTGTCTGACAATGTTCTTGGAGGATGGCAGCAGGAGAGTGGTGGAATCGTAGCTATGGAAGCAATGCAGGAGCTTTTTACTGGCGATGCTCAGCCTAAGAAGGGTAGAAGTAGACAAAACGAGGTACTCATTTTTCTCCCCAATTATCTCTTTGTGATGATTTCTTATTTCTGTCTTTATGTAATGGCTTTGTACAATACAGGTGCCCCTTCCACCTAGTGTATATCAAAGGCTTACTTCAAGTCCAACTCTAATGAATCTTGCACAGGCATTGGCATACCACAAAATGTACGACTTCATTTTCACCCTAAGAATGGAATATATTTCTCTCATAGCCATACAAAAGTAGTAGTGTAAATTGGGCCTAGCTGACTAGTGCAAACTTTGCTTCACTTTCAGAAACGATGTACTTTTATAGCTTGAATATTTTGACTCAAATGATGTACATTTCCTGAATTTTTTCTTGTTCCAGGTGCTATGAAGAGATGCCACTTCAGGAAATGCAAGCAGCACAAGAGCAACAGACTATTCAAAACCTTTCTGATACTCTTCGAACTATTTTACGTTTATGAGTTTTCGAGTTTTTATCAGAAATGTTCATTGAATGCATTGGTCCACTATACTGAACGCTTGAAATGACAATTCGAGGACTTTGGTACATAGGTTTTTTTCCCCTCTTTAACAAACCATTGACTGTTGCTATTTATTGCTATTAAATTTGGGACGAAAAAGTACGCCAATTCATCCCATCCAGTGCTATTCCTCATAGCTGATAGATGTGCTGCTAACAAGGCCTACCTATTCTCCCAATACAATCCGGCTTTGTAGGGCACATCATCAGGAATTTAGGGTAAACTTAAACAAGAGAGAAGTGAAAAAAGGGTGATGTACGAGCCATATGTCCATGTATTGCTCCTTTTAGAGGTGTGACTTACTCGATCATAAATTGTGGTGTTATTCATTTTAATTTCAGAAACTTTGACCCATTGTGTTGACCTCGTCTTTCGTACGGTTGACGTGGACAACAGATATCGGTCACACTCATGTTCTTTCAAGCTAATTCAAACACGTGTAGACTGATTGTCAATCGATAATAAAACGAGGTTTGAACGTGTAAGAAACTTTATAACATGAGATAAATATGTTCAAGTTTCGACGAAATATATAAGATAAATTACACGATAATAAATGATCGACTAAGAGCCAAACTCAAGATCAAGATCACAGTCCAAACAAAAAATCAAAGATTAATAAAGATGAGAATGTATGACTTGCAGTTGATATATTTACATTACCTCCAAAATGACACAAATGAGGAATATTTATAGTGCTACATGTGAAGTGGTGTCCATGGGATAGGGGGACACGTGGCCTCATCTCTCGAACCGAGACATTTTATTCTTGGTATCAATTTTGACTCTCCTAGCCTGTGGCATATTAAATGTCCCCAAAAAGGAGGCAGTCACCTTATAACCTATGCTGATAAGATTGACATTTTTACTTATTACAAAAGTTCAATCAATCATTCTAAAAGGATTTCATAAATTCAAGATCTTCAAATGTGGAACGTCACCAGCCTTAGTGGAGCATGAGATTCTATTTCGTTGAACCTCGCCCGTTGGCAAAGAAGTTTCGATTGGACCTCGAATTTGTCTTTAGCAGAAAGACTTCTGCAAGGGTCAGCCTCATGACTCGCTTCAGTAAGAGTGAGTTTCAGTGGATCGGATTTAAATGGACTCTGATAAATTCTACTCCATGTGGGATGCCACATGACTTTGACGAAAGGACTTCGATAGGTCAACTAAGCCACGTGAGAGCTTAGGTGGCAAAACATAACACATTGCATCTGCAATTTAATAATTGATAGTCTAAAAAGTTGAGCCACATAAAGAAAAGCAAATTGTGTTTAAAAAAAAAAAATTCTTTTTCAATGTAAATTCATAGGGATTTAATGAGGCGATGTCCACAACACTCTAGATTGAGAAGCTCTATTGAAATAGTAATTCAAGAAAATAATATTTTCCTTTCGAATTTATATTCTTATTCAAATTTAAACATGATTTTATATGTATTTTAAGAAAATAACTTCTTGCCTATTTTTGACATTAATGTCACTTAGATATAAAATCTTGAACTTCGGTGTCACTTAGGTGACAATACATTAGAAAGCATTGGAGATGCTCGACTTTCAAATATGAAAACATTGTAAAAAGAGTAGGAGTCAAAATGAAAATTTCGATAGTTGATTCCATGTCCCAAAAAATGAAGAAAAAGTCAACTCAGCTGTGAAGTTAAAACTCCCAGTTAGATAAGGAAATCTTCCTTTCTTCCGATGGCGGCGCTATTTTTTCCCGGCGAAGTTGACGGCGATCGGTAAATCTCCCTTTTCCTTCTTCTTTGTAAATTTTATCTTTTCTTAAACAAAATTCAGAAATATTTCTCTGTATATACGGCAAATTACCAATAAAAATATTGGAGTTTAATCAATGTTGATGTAAATATATATATATATAAAATGTTTAGTGTACTTGAATAAATTTGGTCTATAAAATGTGCATAATTTGGTTTGGGCTTTTCAGGTTATCGCGAATACAACGTTGAGTATTGCTGAGTGTCATTTATGAGATGAATATTTTCAAGCAATTAGTGCCCATTAATCGTGGGATAAGAGCTGCCCAGAAATCATATGAAGGTGGTTTCTTTTAACTTCTTTTAGGGATTTTCGAATCATTATATAATTTCAGTTTTATTGAAAGTTTTGTATGCCCAGAAATCATTTAAAGGCCTGTGTTTGTAGTGACATGTCTCAAAAATATTAATACAATTATTTTGTGCATCCATGTGTTTTTGCATCTGAATCATCATAATAATGTGTTTAGCGAGCTTGCATCCACTCTTTTCTTTCTGACAAGTGAGGACGATTGATAGGGAGCAGCAACGTGATGCTCACAGCCAAGTAGTTAGTCTAGTTTTCTTGTTCCTACCCCTAAATCGTGATATGAGTAGCCACAGGTCGACATAGGGAACGCTAAAGCCATTCGCGAGGGAGTTCCGTTTAGCCCCGTTCCCAAGAGCGATTTCCTTCTTTAGGGACCTTTCATGCACTAATTTTGTGTGAGCTTCAATGGTCTCAGCTGCAATATGAATCATCATGACAATTTGTGTGGCTTCTGTGTATGTGTTTCAATGTGTCAATTGGAAACACCTTGTGTGTGAATCTTTCTAAATCTATTATCTTGGATGAAATTTTTAAATAACTAACTTGTATGCATGTTTGCACCGTGCTCGTGTTATGTTATGGCATATGCTAACTGGATAAGTTGATCTTTTTAGAATGTTAGGTTTTTACAAAAGTAAATTGGTGATGCCGAAGCTAGGTATAGTTGCATGAAGTACTATACAAATATCATGCACATACTTTGTGCTCAGGGGTTGTATTTTCATTCTAGCAGCTGCTCTGTTTTTTACCAAAGCATTATGCTGCTAACTGAGTTTCCCATTATTCTAATAGTATGACTTATGAACTTGTTTAGTAATTTGTCATTGTTGGTATCAAAATTGATGCTATTGGCATTTTAGCCCTTTCTTGGTGCATGTTTGGCTATGCCTAAAAAGGTATACATTTAGTAACTTTTTTTTGCCAAACATACTCTGAAAACATTTCTGCCTTCATTTGCAGCAGCAAGCTTTTGCTTTTCCCGTTATTTTCATGATAGTTCGGTGGAAGTTCACTCTGAAGAGCAGGAAGTGATAATTGCTGTGGGAAGTAATGTCGGGGATAGACTTCATAATTTTGACGAAGCCTTGCAGCAGATGAAGAAATCTGGCATCCAGATTACGAGGCATGGTTGTTTATATGAGACTGAGCCTGCTTATGTGACTGATCAGCCTCGCTTTCTGAATTCTGCAGTTAGAGGTGTTACAAAACTCCAACCTCATGAATTGTTAAAGGTTCTAAAGAAAATCGAGAGGGACATGGGTCGTACTGTTGGAATTAGGTATGGTCCAAGGCCGATTGATCTGGATATATTGTTTTATGGAAATCACACTGTTAACACTGATATTCTTACAATCCCGCATGAAAGAATTCAGGAGAGACCTTTTGTAATGGCTCCTTTAGTTGATCTATTGGGAACAGATACAGATGATTATACAATTAAATTGGAAATTTTATTTTCCAAACGTTCCGGTGGACTTTTTGAGACATGGGAGAAACTAGGCGGCGAATCACTCATTGGAAAGGACGGGATGGAAAGGGTTGTGCCTATTGCAAATCAGTTACAAAATTTGTCATCAAAAACCTCTATTATGGGTATCCTTAATGTGACCCCGGATAGTTTTAGCGATGGGGGAAAGTATTTATCCACACAGTCTGCCGTTTCTCAGGTTCAACTGATGCTATCAGAAGGGGCAGATATTATTGATTTAGGTGCACAATCAACCCGACCAAAGGCATCCAAGCTATCTGCCGAGGAAGAATTGGACCGACTTATCCCTGTCCTAGAAGCAGTCAAAAATATGCCCGAGATGGAGGGAAAGCTTCTATCTGTGGATACATTCTATTCCCTGGTTGCTGCTGAAGCAGTCAGCAAGGGGGCTCATCTTGTCAATGATGTGTCAAGTGGACAGCTCGACTCAAGCATGCACAGTGTGGTTGCAACCCTCAAAGTTCCCTACATTGCAATGCATATGAGAGGCGATCCATCCACAATGCAGAATAGCGAGAACCTGGAATATGATGATGTCTGTAAGGAAGTTGCACACGAGCTATACACGCGGGTTATTGATGCAGAGTTATCAGGTATTCCGGCATGGAGGATTATTATTGATCCTGGAATTGGATTCTCAAAGAATACAGAACAAAATTTGGACATTCTTGCAGGATTACCAATAATTCGATCTGAGATTGCTAGGAGGAGCTTGGCTGTGTCTCATGCTCCGTTATTAATAGGACCATCGAGAAAGAGATTCCTAGGTGAAGTATGTGCACGACCTGCAGCAGCCGAAAGAGATCCAGCAACCATTGCCGCCGTTGCTACTGGGGTTCTGGGGGGCGCAAATATTGTACGAGTGCACAATGTTAAAGATAATCGAGATGCTGTTAAGCTTTGTGATGCAATGATGGACAGGAAGAGATCTTATACATGTCAAGGAAAACATAACTAACATCATTGTTGTGTCTGTCATTAGTACTAGACTACTTTTTCATCCATGGCTCTCCTAGCTTGACATTTCACCATGAAGAATTGTTTGGTACACGTGATTGGATAAAATTATACAATATGATGAACACTCTCTTATGGGCATAATTTTATTTTGTTCCATCATTGTGAACGGTTGTTTAAGGCCACTAAGAATAGTTGTTTGAGGCCACTGCTTTTCGCTTAAAACGTATTAAAAATTTATGGGCAGATAGGAAAAACCTTTTGTCATATGATTAATGTTTGATAGAAAAGTCGTGAAATCTCCAGGCATAATTTTATTTTGTTCCATCATTGTGAATAGTTGTTTAAGGCCACTGTTTTTTGCTTAAAACGTAGTAAAAATTTACGGGGCAGATGTGAAAAACTTCTTGTCATGATTAATGTTTGATAGAATCTAAATGTTGTCTATGAAGAAGCCACAATTCTTCAACACGCTGAATCTGCATTATGCATACTCGTAAAATACCGCGATGAAATTGCAACCAAGTTATAAGCTCGAAAGTTCCCAAACACAACGGTTCAAGTAAATAAAATCCATTCGGTTAACATCGATAGTAACTGCAAAACTAAGCAGCATTCTGTTTCAATACCTCTGCTTCAGCCTTGGCCATGGGATCATCCTTGGCATCTTCTTCCTTTTCACCTTCTCGATCTTCGGCCATTTTCTTGCGGTGTAATTCTTCAGCTTCCTGCATTGCAGCCCGGTTCTCTGCTTGAAGCCGCTGCATTTCCTCCTCCTGCTGCTGTCTTTCGAACCATGTATCAGCATCCGCCCAAACTGTAGATTTAACCCAAAGTACGAGTTAGCATTAAATCAAATATTAAGAAACTGGCACCTCATTTCTCGAAAAATGATAAAAGGCAAGAAGGCAGACCACTGACTTCAAGAAAACCATAAAAATAAACCGAACCGTGTATCACGCATGTGAGCAGAATTATTAACACACATGGTACACCACACAAAGCATGCTGAAAGTTTGAATATGTGGGTGTCTTACATCGAATTCAGAAACAATTCACAGAAGATTATTAAACCTATAACTTTCAATTGAAAACAGTGAGTTGAAGTAATATTGAAAGATAAAGAACTGAAACTGACTAGATTTCTTTGTATATGCTGCAATATAAGTAAATACAAATGTAGATCCACCTCGTCTAATTACTTTTTAGTTGAGACCTGAATTCACCTCACGCCCTACACCACCCACATTGGCAGTAGGCAGTCAAGTCTCATTCGACGGCAACAAAGCAGACATTTTTACCCATAGACTAAATGAACATATTTCCTGTTTCTGGTTTCTTATTGCTAAGGACAATGGTATCTCGGCAAGATTAGACATTTAATATTTCAATGAAACTTCACAAAACAGGTAGAGCATGCAAAACTAACATGAATACCAGATACATTACAAAGACTCTTGATGTTTAAATGAATATTTATATTTACAGCAGCTCAAGAGACCTTCTAAAGCTAATATTCCTCCATACTTAATCGTGCCCCTCTCATATTTGCTCTAAGAACACAAACCAGCTCGGTATTGTATAAAGCTGCTCAATTATGAATTAGTATAATTTATTGCCAGTTAATTTTGTGAAAGAATTTCGAAAGGAAAATTTCTGTTCTATTGCACTAAACACATTTCAAGCATATTAGACCTTAAGATTAAGGAGAGCTTGAGTATGATTGTTTCTTTATTTATTTTTTGAGTGACGGAAAGACCCAGCTAGAAAATTTTCAATTCTACTAAAAAAAATTAATAAATTTGCAAACTGCAAAATGCAGGAAAGTTTTAGAAACCCTAAATCCAGAAAGCTACAAAAATTTCAAAGAAAAACAAAGCAAAAATTTCTATGTTTGTGAGCTCAAATTCCAGCATCAAATATAAGCAATAAATGGAAAAATTCAATTAGAAGTCTAAGCATAGCATTTAAATAAATTAACAGAAAAAAGAGCCCCAAATTATAGTCCAGTTCAAAAAAACCAAAAGAATTTCCCTACACATTGACTCGAACAAATTATAGCTCAATAATTGGATGCCCACCCGCCAAAAAGAAACCCCAATTGGAATATCGAGCATAAATTGAAAACCCAACAATTTGTAGAATCCAAAATGCATTCAACAAAAATTTCCACACCAAATAACAAGAGAATAAAAAAATAAAAACTCACTAGGCTGGGCGGCCCATCCCTGTTCACCACCCTTGATTTTCTCGGGTAGCGCATAGTTAACGGTGAGTACACGGCCGTAAAGCTCCGCCCCATCCATATTGTCCATCGCGGCGGAGGCGTCCTCTCTCTCTAGGAAAGTGACGAACCCGAAAGAGCGGTGCTTCTGCGTGGCCTGATCCAATGGTGTCTTCACATCCTTAATATCTCCAAAGGGTATGAACGCTGCGTGAAGGATGGATTCGTTCACTTCCTCCGCTAAACCACCCACGTACAAAGTGTTCTTCTGCACTCCCTGATTCATTATTGTATCATCAAACTATGATCAATTGCTCTTGGAATCTGAATTTATACTTCGACTTTTACTCTTTTTCTGGGGATTTTAGAGGGTTAGAGCAAGAAGCTGAAGAAGGCCCGCCCACTCGGCCACACCGCAAGTCCACTGTAGAGGTGTCAATTCGGGTGGTCCGGGCCGGGTCGGCCCGCCAACATGTGAGCCCGGTAACGGCCCGCGTGAAAAAAAGCCCGCCCGCTGCGGGTTCCGGGCCGGTTACGGGTCGGCTCACAATTTTGGACTACAACCCAGGCCCGCCCGCTGACCCATCCGGGTCGAGCCCATGCGGGTCACGGGTCGCGTGGGTCGAAGTTTGTTCCGATTTTGGCCCGTATGATTGTATAAATAAAATTATAAAAATATAGAATTTTTCATATTTATAGCAAAAAATATATTTTTTTATTAAATGTAAACTAAGAATTGAACAAAATGATAAATTCATAATTATATCAAGAAATTTTTACATAGAATTCAAATTTAATGTTACATGAATTATTTATAACTTTGCAAACTTTTACAACATTATCATCTTCTAAATTTATTGGAGAGCAACTATTATTGAAAATAGGATTTTGAGAAAAAGAATCGTGAGAATCTATAATATAGTAGGATTAAAAAATTTAGTAGTGACTAGTGAGAATCGAGAAGAAAGAAATATAATCAAGATGATGATGATATTTGCAATTGAATAATTGTAATTGTAGTAAGGTAGTAACAAGTATGAATTATAAAGTATAAATGTATAATAATTAATGAGAGGGTATTTTAAAAATAATCTCTCCCCTTTTTTTTAATTTTTATTTTATTTTTTTTAATTTTTTTTTACGGGCCGCGGGTTAACCGCAGCCCGTGGGGGTGCAACCCGCGAAGCCCGCGGGTTACACCTCCTTGGCCCGTGAACCGCCCGCACGGGTCACGGGTCGGCCCGCGGTCCCGGTTTTCATGGGCCGATTTTTACGGGTCATGGCCGGCCCGTCCGTCTTGACACCTCTAGTCCACTGTACCGTTAATCTGTAGCATATTTGTATAAAAAAAATTGAAAATAAAAATAGTTTATTTGTTTTCCAAGTAAATAACCGAGGTTAAAATTTGAGAATTTGGACCAATTGTATATTTTGTTGCGTGTGATGATAGGTGATTTTTTTATTGATGGTAAATGATAAATCTATCGATAAAACCAAAGGGTCCACGTCCTTAATGGACAAGTAAGTGATATTTAGTCGGACATCCAATCCCTTAGACTCCGGGGCTGACGTAGACTTCTTAAACAAGAGGGCACAATCAAACTTTCAAAAATTGACGAAAAAATTAAAGTAAAAAATATTTTATTACAACTGTTCTCTACGTGTTCGCATATTTTGATAACGTTCCATAATTACATCATTCTCAATTTTGTCAAATACATCTTTCTCAATATATGCAATCAAACTATTATTCAACCATTGATCTCCGATTCGATTGCGCAGACGATTTTTGACACAAGTCATCGTAGAAAATGATCTCTCGACTGTAGCAGTAGCCACGGGAAGAATTAAGGCTAATGTCACAAGCTTGTAGACTAATTGATAGATTTCATGTTTATTCTTTGTAACCAATTTCTGCGCAAGATCACTAATACCCTTTAATCCTTCAAAATCTTCGGATGTGCGCATGTCAAGAATATATGTATCTAATTGATCATTAAGTTCTGAGATATCTGTTGCGTCAAAATCAAACGGATAATACTGACATAGTCGAATCACTTTGGTCTTGTCAAAAGCATCGAAAGAATTATTTGAAGACAAACATGCAACACAAAGTAGCAAGTCGCTATTTACCTCAGAAAAACAATCATTCAACTCCTGATGTTGCATATCAATGATAGCATAAAACATTTCAATACGATAATGATGCAAACTTGTCACTGTCTCACACCGTGAACGACCTAGAGTTATGAACATATCATCCATATTGGGAATGTTGATCTCGTGAGCTTCATAAAACGAACAAGCAACCTCAAAGAAAGAATCTCATACATCATCCCTCATCATTTGGAGCCGTATTTTACATAATTGCACAAATCTCATGGCATTGACAATATCTTGATCTTTTCGTTGTAATGCTTTCGACAATTCATTTGAAATTTCCAAAATCTTTTTCATGAGATATAGATTAAATGCAAATTCAAATTTTAACATCAACTCAAATGAAATACAAGCATCATCTCTTGTTCCGATACTTGTAGTTTCAATAGCAATCATCTCAACAACGTCAACTATGGTTTAAAACATGACAGTCAAATTTGTTAAACAACTATAATGAGACCCCCAACATGTATCACCAGGACGCTAAATGGTAGTTTCTTGATTAAGACCTCGTCCACATTTACCAACACTGAGTGATTCAAGAATTTTCAACCTTAGGTTCTCTCGAATAAGATCACTCCGTTTCGCCGATCTGCCGACAACATTCACCGATCTGTGTACTGTAGTGAAGAAAGCTTCAATTTTCAGATGTTTCTGTGCCACAGCTACAAGAGCTAACTGAAGTTGATGAGCAAATCAATTAATATAGTATGCACTTGGATTTTCTTTCAAAATAAGTGTTTTGATGCCATTATACTCACCTCACATGTTACTAGCTCCATCATATCATTGACCTCTCAAATTAGATATACTTAAGCTATGCTCCGAGAATAATTGATCAATTGCAGTCTTAAGTGAAATAGTTGTGGTATTCGAAACATGACGAACACCAACAAAATGTTCCAACACATGCCCATTTTTCACATAACGAATAACAACCGACATTTGCTCCTTCACTGAAATGTCTCGAGATTCATCAACTAAAATTGAAAAGAAACTATCACGAACATCTTTCATAATCACATTTAGACATTCAGAAGCAATATCACTCACAATATCTTTTTGCACTCATGGTGATGTTAATTTGAAATTCTCAGGTGCATTAGTCAAAGCAATGGCCTTAATCTTAGCATTATGATCACACAACTAATGCAATAGTTCAAGAAAGTTTCCTTGATTGTTTGAATCTTCAGATTCATCACGTCCATGAAATGCTATACCTTGTCATAGAAGAAATCGAACACAATCAATTAACGCATTCAATCGAATTGTATAATCTGTTCGAGCTTGATTTGATTGCTTAACGAGATATGATCGAATACTTTGCTCTTGATTCTTGAACAATTCACATTTGACTCAAGCCTGATTGTATATACCACTTGAAGTCCCAACATGTTTTCTAAGGCATTCTTTCTTTTTCCAATTTGAGAATCCATCATTAAGAAAGGAACCACCACTCGAACTGAAAAGATAGCAGTAAAAACAAAAAATCGCATCTTTCGCTACACTATATTCCAACCAGGTAGGATGCTCATCATGCCACGAAACACAAAATCGTCTATCTTTGTTACCCATTCTTGTGGGTGGAAAAGCGTGATTGAGGCTGACACGGACCTCTTTGCACATATGCTCTTCAAATCACGTCTTGATAATTAATATCATAATTCTGTATTGGAATTCTCAATTTAGGATCGACGATAAGATGTGTAACATCAACATCCCCGACTCCTCCCACATCCCCAACACCAACATCAACATCATTTTTATCACTATTGTCTCAAACATTCCTTTCATCGGCATTTTACTCATCATAAGAAAGTATAGATTTACGTTTAAAGTACTTGTTCATAACTGAAACAAATATAAAATCAATCATATTAGAAGTCCCTAAATCATTCATATTAGAAGTCCCCGAATTTCAAACATGATAATTAGCAAGTTACAAACTTACAATCTTCATAAATCCTAATTCAAAGACACGGAAACTTACAAACTTAAAATCTTCCTAAATCCTAATTCAAAGACACAGAAACAGAGAAACTTACAATCTTCCTAAATCAGTAAATCCCTAAATGGCTAAGTAGCTAACTATCAATCCCTAAATGCAGTTCAAAACATTAGATTAACACTTAACAATCATTCAATCAATTATATAGAATAATGCTACTTGCAGTCGCTCACTGCAACAATCGCCCTATGTAGCGTACACATGTCAAGTGTGTATTTGATGCATTAAATGTGGTAAAAAACGATCACATTAATGCATCAAATAACTACATGCCATGTGTGTGTCACATAGGGCAACTGCTACAATGAGCGACTGCAAGTAACATTACTCAATAATATAACCCCCATTAATTTCACTTTGAGAGGAAAAACCAAAAAATCTCAATCATAAAATTAACAATCAATACAATAAATTACCTTGGAGCTTGGAAGTTGTACTTGGAGACTGGTAGACTGGAGTTGGGCTGCTTGGGCAGAGATCGAAACGGGACGCGGAGCTGGAGTCTCGGACCGATAGAGAAAGGGCAAACGCGAAGCTCAGAGTCTCAGATCGGACGGGATGGATAGTGGATTGGTGAGGTTAGAGGTGTGAGTGACTGTGTGAAAAAGGGACGGCGTCACGACATGGAGACTCAGACGGAAGAGGAGTGGATATGGGAATTAGGGATTTGAAGTCTTTCCCCCAATAATTTTTTTTTCCTTTATTTTGAGCAAGAGATTTGGAAGTAAGGTAACTTTAAAATTTGGTCCATTTAAGAAATTAGACTTGAAGTTGACAAATATTAGAGTAAGTGGATAGTAAGCTAATTTTAAATTTGGGCTAAAATATAACTTTTTTAATAAAAAAGTTACAAAACTAAATAAGATATGGGGGGAGGCTGCACTGGGCTGAAGCCCAGTGCAGCATCCCCTCATATCCGCCCATGCTTATTTCTGAAGTCAATAACGCCATGTGTAAGTAGCACAACCAGAGTGAGATGTTGAGTATTTGTCAAAATGTTGCCAGTTTGAGATGACAAGAAGACACGATTGCTCTTGTTGAATGCATCCTCTACATAGGCTAAATGGAAATTTATTATGGGCACTTTGGCATGGTTGTTGAAAGAAAATGCTAATGAGATAAGATGCTTTTTTGGATGTGTTTATATAATATTCTTGAAGTATTTTGTCTAATTAAAGAATTTTTAGAAGAGTCAGGAAAATTATCTCGAATAGGCTTCCAATTGGAAATTAACTTCATTTTTGGGATACAAGAAAACAATGCTATCACAAAAATGGGTTATTTTAGCATCTTTCTCATTTTCCTTGAAAACTCCCTAAATTGTTTTATGCTCACCTCTTCTATTAGCCTAACACCACTATAGAGAGGCTAGCTAACTATTCATATTCGATGTAGGACAATGGCAAGCAAACCCTTTCAATATAAAATATACATGTTTGATTTATATTCTATTGTATAACATTGATTCAATCTCTATTCAATACTGAACTTCGAATATTTAAGTTGATCAAACACCTTTTTTTATCATCACGTTCATATATATATATATATAATTCACTTATGCATCACTCATTTTTATCTATATATAATTAAAACAAGGGAAATGCTATTTGTACATAGCATTTCCCATAATGCTTTACATAAGAGCTAAGTGGCGCTTCTCCATTGGAGGGGCGCCACTTGCCCCTTGTGTGAATCATTATGTGTAGTGCTATGTACTCTTAAAACAATTATAGTCTACTCCAAATATGTAGTTATTTACAATCAAGATCCTCTATGAAAAGTACTTTTTCTTGTGTATGTTTTATTTATAAAGTCGTCATTTATCTACATGTGCCTTCCATCAAGCATTACTTATCGAGTAATCATCAATGTCATGCAAGAAACATGCTCTTGTTTAAGTCTATCCTTTAGTTAGGCTAAACGGGGATATACCACTAAATGACCCAAATTCAAGGCCAAAATTCCAAACTAACCCCAAACTAACCCATTTCACTATTCAATCATATAAACTACCTAAAATACCCTTAATATAAAAGGTTTCAAAATAAGTCATTTTAGTCCTCATAACTTTAATTCTAATTTTGGATTCGACAAAATTGTTTGCCCCTTGCAATAAAAATTAACTTTTCTTCACCATCAACTCTTTCCACCTATCTTGAGCCGAAAAATTTGATATTGATTAATAATTTTATTTTTGAATTTTTGCATTTATTTTTGAATTTTTGCATTTTAGGTCAAAAATAAATGGTATCAGAGCAATAATGAAAAGCCCCGATCCTCTCACTCGGGACTCATGCCCGAACCGAGGCTCTCCGTAGGGGATGCTGTTAAACCATAAACATGAGTAAGTCGATAGGTACCACAGAGTGGGCTGCTCCTTCTTATGGAGTTGGCTCTGAAAAATAAATGGTATCAGAGCCCTATATCTTGAGGAATTAACGACATTAGAGAATGGAAGATAATAACGAAATTTGCATAGGATGGTACGTTAACAATTCTACTGAATATTTAGATACTGATAGTTATATTCAACATCTTGTTAATAAATCAAGAAATTTGATTAATAAAATAAAAGACTCCGATAATCTTAAAATAAAGAAAAAATTTGAAAAGAAAATTACTTTTCTTTTAATAGATTTTGATGAAGTTTTAGACGAAGACATAGGATATCTTGTTAAAATGCCTATTCTTATAGAAATGAAAACTTTAAAAAGAATACAAAGAGTTCTTAATAATGAAATTAGGAGAATTGAAGAATTAGATACCTAAAAATCATGGAAATTGAAAATTTAAAATTTAGAAAACCGAAGTATACGAAGGAGTAGAGGGATATGCCTTAAAAGGAAAATTTGATTGGGAAAAATTTAGAAAAAATTAATAAAGCGAGAATTAAGTCTAAAACCACCAGAGAAAATAAATTATTTAATATCTTAGGATCACCTTCGTAAGAAAGAAGTTAGTCATTAACGAATATCATGAAATAGAAAAGGCCATAGATATTAAACATACACAAGGAAAAATAAAATTAAATCTTATAACAAAAAGAAATATTAATGAATTCCTAGGAAAATTAAAACAAGAAAAACGAGATAAAATATCTTATGTTTACCTTGCTGGAATACAAATAATAATAAAATCATGTTTTAAAGAAGGAATTAATAGTCCTATAATACTTAATCTACAAGATGAAAGATGTATAACTGCAGAAAATGGAAATTTAGGAATAATAAAAGGAAACTTAGCCTATAAAAAATTAAAATTTACTTGTTATCCAAGATATTGTGTGCATATAAATGATAAAAATTTATATGATTGTCTTAGTCTACATTTTAAGATGACTAATAAAATATTAAAAGACGATAATAAAGTTTTTACTATATTATATCAAGGATTGTATTGTTATACAAATAGTAATTATGGAAATATATATAAAGAAAAACCTTTTATAGAAATTGACGAAGAATTTAGGGATATAGGAGAAGCAATCTTACCCAGAACAAGACATAGAAGAAATAGAAAATTTTGAGATAGGACATGATGATGCTATAAGTATTGATCAACCTATAATACCAAAACAAATAACATATAAAGAAGATAAAATAATTATTGGAAATAATACAGTAAGACATAGTATTTCAAAAATAGTACAAAGTAAAAATAATAGTGTTTATGGAATCAAGGGAAAGTTCTTTAATGGAAGTAAATGGATAAATGAAATTAAAATACTTATTGATACCGGAGCAAGTCAATCATATTTGTTCTCTTATTGATGAAGGAATTAAAAAGAAAAAGTTGAATCTTATAGTTATAGAGATTTTGAAGGAAAAATAAACTCTTGTGATATCATAGGACAAGTTCAAATTAAATTAGGAAATCTATTATTAAGCATAGAATGCTATATTGATAATAATATGAATTTTGATGAACATCCAATATTATTAGGAAATTCATTTTTAAATAGTCTTGATAATTATAAAATAGACAAGGAAGGAATTCTTATTATACATCAAGGAATAACTACATATTGCCCTAAAGAAAAATGAGTAGAGAAATAAAATTCCCAATAAGTGTATATATACAAATAACTGTATTTGAATCAAAAATAACTACTTGTGCTCTAATTGATATTAGAGCTGAGATAATCATTTTTAAAGAATTTTTATTACCACAGTGGATAGAAAATAAACAACAATTAACTCTACAAGGAAGAACTCGAGAAAGAGAATCTTTAAAATATAAAAATGAAAATATAGAAGTTATAATAGGATCTAAAATAGTAACTATAAGAAATGTTTACCAATATAATATTAATGATTGTGATATTATTCTTGGAAATGACTTTCTACAACAGTTTAGTCAATATAGTCAAAATATTTATACTATTCAATTAAAAACACCATGTGGACATTTACTAAAAATTGCTAGAGAATTTAAACCATTCGTGAGTTCAAACAAATTTGCGTGGTGAAAAAATAGAATTTATACCAAAATTACTCAATTATTCAATCAAAACAATTACTCTTGATCAAATAAAAGATCTTTTAGCTAAAAATTATAATGAAAACCCACTTGAAAAATGGGAAAAATCAAAAACAACAATGTACCTAAAATAGAACTACTAGAACCAACAATCATTATTAGAGTCAAACCTATGCTCTATAATCAAGAAGATAAGGAAGAATTTCAAATACAAATTCAAGAACTTCTTAATCAAAAACTTATAAGAAGAAGTAATAGCCCTCATAGTAGCCCAGCTTTTATGGTTAGAAATCATTCGGAGATAAAAAGAGGAAAACCTAGGATGATAGTAAATTATAAAGAACTTAATAAAAACACTAAGTTTGATGGATATTATTTACCAAATAAAGAAGTATTAATAAATATAGCTAAGAATAAAAAATATTATTCAAAATTTGATTGTAACTGGATTTTGGCAAATTAAACTAGAAGATAATAGTATACCATTAACAGCATTTAGTACTCCTCAAGGGCATTATGAATGGTTAGTTATGCCATTTGGATTAAAAAATGCACCACAAATTTATCAAAGAAGAATGGATGAAGTCTTTAAAACTTATAATTTTCTTATTGTTTATGTTGATGATATACTTTTTTGTTCATAAACATATGAAGATCATCTTAAACATCTTAGAATTTTTGCTACACTTTGCTCAAAAGAAGGTATAATACTTAGTCGAGAAAAAAGGTATAGCAAAACATGAAATTGAATTCTTAGAAATGATAATAAATAGTGATGGAATAAAATTGCAACCTCATATTTCGTAAAAATAAATTTATTTCCCCGATAAATTAGAAAATAAGCAACAAATTCAAAAGTTTTTGGGTTGTCTTAATTATGTCAAAGGATTTATAGAAAAACTTGCGTAAAAAAGAAATAAACTTTAAACTATTAAGAAAATCAAATAAATTAGGTTGGAATGAAGAACATACTTTTGTGTTAAAAATTTAAAAGAAAATTGTAAAAATTTACCTAAACTTAGACTTCCCGATGAAAAAGATAAATTAATAGTTCAAACCGATGCTTCGTATTTATATTGGAGTGCTTTATTAAAAACTGATTTAAATGAAATTTGCGGGTATACTAGTGGAACATTTAATAATGTCAAGTAAATTATTCCACCAATGAGAAAGAATTATTGCGTAGTTAAAGGAATAAACAAATTTAAAATGTTTTTGTTACCCAAGGAATTTATTGTTCAAACCGATAATACACAACTAAACGGACTAGTAAATAATAAATTACCAAATTCACCCCAACATAGAAGGTTACATAGATGACAAGTGTTACTATCTTTTTATAATTTTAAATTTGAATATATTAAAGGAAAAGATAATTTATTTGCTGATTTCTTGAGCTGTGAATCATGAATATGGAAAAGATTGAAGCATTTACAAAGGAATTACAAGATCTTCTAATGTATTTTAATGCATTATCTTGTCGTTCAAGAAGATCATCTTGATATTCGACAAACTTTGTGTGATTTATCAAGCAAAGTTGTTGAAAGTGGGAAAAAGATTGAAAAATTGAATGATAACAAATAAAAAATAGTTGAAAAATTGTCGAATGTTTAGACTTTTTGCAAATTGCAGCAGGAATATCCTCCTTTAAAAGGTGAATACGTCGAAATGGGCTAGTCACATCCCATTTCGGGAGATTAATACATCCACATCGAGTGGAGAATCAAAATTTAAGAGAAATGACTCTCTTACCTCGCAAGAGGAAAAAGTCATAAAAAGGGTCCACAACAACTACCTCGTCGATGGACAAATTGTTGGAAAAATTTACAAGTGGAAAAGGAGCTGAGTCTAGTACTCAAACATCCTTATCAAAAGGCCCATTGGAACGACCCTTGTTATCGCTGAATTCCAAGAAGAGAAAAATCACCGCTTGGTGACCTTAAATCACCAAAGGGAATAATTGCTACTCATCACATCGTAGCTAATCTACATCCAATGGAAAAGGAGTATTATGAATTCTCGTAATGGATATATAATTTCGTAGAAGGAAGTTCTCTATATTTGACAAACCCTTCCAACGGCGATTTATCCAAGGATCGGTGCTCAAGGAGCAGATCCTAATATTGTTCGAAAATTAGCAAGATTTGGATTTTTAGATCGACTCTTCCCTGTGGATAGATCTAAAAGAAATCGAACAGCTTCGACAAAGAATTTGTTAATTGTGTTAAAAAATTCAGATAAACAACCAATTGAATCGAGATTTTACACAATTAGTCCCTGAATATAAAGAACCGAGTGGTATGGAGAACATCATCTCATCACAATTGAAAATAATGGAAATCCACTTAAGGAGATTCAGATTTTCAAAGAATCGCCCACTATCAATAGAAAATGGATGATTTATAGAAGAGCTCTCTAATAAAATCACCGCTTCAACAATGCGTTCTTTTACGGAGAAAGATACATGGTCTATGGTATGAGTAATAATTGGATCCTTATCTCAGAGAGGAGATAAAGAATCAAAATTCTTGAAGAAAATCGTGGAATTATGAACGATCAATTTTCCGGGAAGTGAAGAATGCATTAAAGAAGCCCCGACTTATGGGACACGTCCACAAGTAAAGGACGATCAAGAAAACGTGATCGACAAAGACCATGTGAACTTTGAAGATAAGAAGACAATTACAAGCTTTGGAATCAAAAGAAATTGCCGACACGGAATAAAGACAACCAACAACCACTTTTAATATTTTCAACCACATTTGAAATTATTGTACTTCTTACTTTTGTGTTGTAAAAATCGATTGGCCGAAGCTTCTCGGTGAAGTGCGAGCCTTTCTATAAATTGAGACCCTTCTCATTAGAAAGGATCATCGAAAATTAGCCATCTCGAAATCTCATCCCGAACTACCATCTAAAACCCTCAACAATGATCTTTGTAATCATTCTCTTTAGAGAGTAGAAACCACTCTTCGTGAGTATCAATCAGAAAATCTTTGTATAATAGCTTTCAAGCTATCTTCGCATCAATAAAATCTTTGAGTTTGAAATAAATCTTTTATTACGCTTTGAGTGTTGTTCTACACGGTGAGTCCTGTTTGAGAGTTTTGAGTGCCTTTTGTGTCCATTTTGTTGTGATCTTTGTCGGACTTTGGCCAACTCTTGTAGACGAAGGTGACCAGGAACATATAACATTCTTGCTATTTGGCGAAGCGTGGTAAGGCCCTTATTTCAAGCTACAAGAAAATTTATTGTTCGAAAATTTGCATGAAAATTATTATATAAGAATTTTATGAGATTGTTTACTTTGAAAAACTTTTATCATGGAAAGTTACGAGTTTTATTATAGATCTCGTACCTTTTAGATATACTAATAGTATTGATTATAGTCACATAATAGAAATTCCAAACTTATGATAGTTATACTAGAGGAATAAATTTCATAAAAAGAGATAGTAGATATTATGAAAAATGCCTTACAATTGTATCATTTGGATTAAAAGAAAAATTGCCTAAAGAAATAATAAAAATGATTATATTTTTCTCTGGTTAGATAGTGAAAATAGTGAAAGAACTTTTGAAACTACAAGCATGTAAGTTATAAATGAAGTTTCGAATTATATGATTTTGATCTTAGTTTTGACGATATAGAATAAGAATATGCCTGGAATAACTAGAAAATTTTGTGATAATAAAATAAAAATTTTAGAAGAACAGATAATAACTGACAATAATCGTAGAGAAATAGAAAGGGAAATTTCTAATTGGAATAAAATTAAAAGAGAATTATTAAGGAATGAAATTACAAGAGAATTAAGAAGAGAAGAACAATTTAGAAGAGAAATAAGACAAATGATAAATAATATAATAATTAATTCCTTAAACATACTCAGACTAATATGAGTTTACCAACAAAAATAAGATTTGATAAACAAGAAATAGAAAATATTAGATTACCAATAGGAAGCTATCAAACTAAAAAATGGAATACAACTCTATTTCAACCTTTAAGCTCATGGGGAAATACAGATGAATGGTTAAATATGACTACAAATTGGACTAATGCATTTTTATGGCAACAATTAGGACAATTAAAATCTAAAGACGTAGAAGCTATAGACTTAAATAAATAATATAGATCCAAAAGATGAAATAGCTAAAGAAAGGTTAGAAGTTTTAAGCAAAAATATGTCTAAACAATTTAATAAAATAAAAGACCAAATTAATAATTTAGAAATACTTGATGAAGCTAAACTTGAAGAAATTCAAAATCGAATATCAAAAATTGCACGTAAAAATAGTATTAATAAAATAGCAACTTTAGAAGAAAAAGTAGACATTATTAATTATAAACTTGATATTCTGAAAAAATTAGGATTTGAAATTGAAAAACCATCTTATAAAAAACCTAAAATATGAGTATGAATGATAAAATTAATTTAATTGAGAAAAATATAAAAACAATTGATGAAAAAATAACTAGAATTGAAATAGGCTACGAAGAAGAGAAAGAAAGATTACAAAATAATTTTTTAAGAATAGAAAATCTTTTAAATAGAATAATAGAAAACTTAAATAAAGAAAAACCATTTAAACCAGATTATACTAAAGAACTTAAAGAAGTTAGAAAGAAAATTGAAAAATATGAAGAATTAATACAACTTAATGGAGGATTAAAAGAAGATATAGAAAAATTATTGATTGATCTTAGAAAGCAAGAAGAAAATCTTATAGAAAAAGAAGAAGGAAAATTAATTATAGAAGAACAATGAACTAAGAAATTGAAAATTTAATATTTGACTTAGAAGACTTAAAAATTTGTGAAGAAATAAATAAAAATCATATGGTTTGAAAAACAGTAGGACCACGAAAGATTAAACAAGAAGAATATGGAGAAACTAGCACAAATAAATATGAAGCAAATAGACCCTAGAAGATATGTTAATACAAAAGTAGATTTTAGAACTACCAAAGAAAGAATGTATAGAGATCAATTTAAACCAATTTTAAGAGAATCAAACCCAATGAAAATTGCAGATCATATTTAAATTTAGATTGTGAATTAGATGTTAGAAGAGCTATAAGTGAATGGAGTACCAATATGATAGCACACTTTAATTATAATCGCAGAATGTCGAGCAATAAAAAATAGAACCGAATATTTATTAGCAACATTTAAAGGAAATGTATTTAATTGGTATAGATGATTAGAAGAAACAACAAAAGGTATTTGGAAAGATAGTATTGAAGCAAGATTTGGAATTAGTATAATAAAAGGAATAAATAGAGTCGCTACAAGAATTTATAGAGAATTCGTAGGAGAAGATTGGGTAACAGAAAGCACTAGAGCTAGAACAGAAGAAATAGAAGATGTTAAAAATAGAATGTAACATTTACAAATCTGTATTATGTGTTATCTTAATGAATATTGTTGTGAATATAGTGAATATTATTATATGATGTTTGGAAGTGGAGCCGATAACAATTATTATAAGGAAGTTTTTATTAGAAAATTACAATCACCATAGAATAAATATTTTCAAAATAAGATTAAAGAAAAACAATTTGAAAGAAATGTAGAAGCATATACTTTAGGATTTATAAGAAGAACTATAAAACGATGAAATAAATATAATGTGTAGTAATCAAATGATTTTTATAAACAATCATGATTTATGCAAGATAGAATTTGTTATAGAGATACTGAAGTACCAGGAAATTGGGGATGTTATGATTATGAACTAAAATGAAAAATAAAACACAAGAAATATAAAAAAATATAAAAAGTTTAAAAGGTAATATTTTAAGCCAAAAATGAAATATGTTAAAAGAAAATATAAATCCAATAATGAAAAATCATTAGATAAAAAACTATGTAAATGTTGGAATTGCAATAAAGGACATATAAGTACCGAATGCTCAAAAAAGAAAGTTAGAATACTAATTACAGATTTTGAACAAATTGGGGATGAATGTGAAGAAGTTGATATTGAAGAAATAGAAGTAAATGAAGAAATATTTGAAGAAAAATCAGATTTAGAAGAAACGTCTAGTGATGATGAATAAAAACAAGAATAAAACTAATTTCGAAAAAATTATAAGGATTGAGGACTTGATCTGCAATAAATAGCCCATTTCATTAAGGGTAAAACTGACTTTTTAACAAAAATCTTAAAAAGCCACTATTCATAGGTCATTTTGCAAAATCTCCCGGCTAAACGGAGGTCGATTTATGTTATTTCCAACTTAAAATTAACTTATATTGTTGGGGCACGAGTTTTAAGCAAACAATGCTATCATGGGTGATTTGAGTCTCCATCTCTTTCAGTTGTTTAATAGTCGGACTATAAAGAGGTTACCTAACTTGTCATATTCGACATAGAATTACTAAAACAATAAGTACTAATGAACCGTCCTTCATGAACATAGAAATAACATTAAAATGGAACATATAAATTATAAAGACCTCCCTAAAGTTGATGACAATATCAGAGACACCTCCTCCTTTTTTAAAATTTTAATCACTTCCAACATACAATTTTCATTTTGCACTTCTCTCCTATCCTCTATATTTATTTTCTTAATTTTAATTTAGACTAATTTTAAAACGTTTATATTTTTTTTTATCTTTTTACAAATTGTTATATATATTTCTTCTTAATCTGTGTGAAAATATAAACGAGTCTATTTTTATGGGGAAAGGGGATTATAAAACATCAGAATTGGACAAGAAATAGAATAGTAAACAAAGTAGATATCCATATTCCAATCCAACTTTGTTTTGTTTAGAATTAACGTTGTTGTAAATGAGAGTAACAAGGATTTCCTAGAATGGAGAAGGATTTAAAACGACATAATCTAGAATTTCTATATTTTAAAGATTCTAATTATTTACAAAGATCTTATTGATAACCGACAAAAGGACGCTAGTACGTACCTATATAAAGAGCTCCTCAAGGCCAAAATACAACGTTCACTGAAGTAGTTCTTAGCTTTTAAGTTGTTTTCTTGAAGGTGTTTCTTAAACATAGCCATGGATTCAAGATTTCTCTTACAGTGTGAAAGGATGAGAGATGAATTTGAAGAGAATTTGCGATTGACTGAAAAAGTAGTTGATGAATCGGATCTTGAAAATATGAGAAAAGAAGACGAAGAGAATTTTCGACTCATCGAAGAAGAAGAGGAGACGAGTACGTCGAAGAGGGAATTTAAAGTACCACTCGGCTACAGATTTCATCCTACAGCAGTTGAATTAATGGAAGAGTTTCTGATGAAAAAGATCTTAGGACAGCTTACTTGGGACACTATTAAAGAAATTAATTTCTATCAATTAGATCCTCAACAGATTCCAATAAGTAAGTCCGAATCTGCTTATTCTCATGCAACAGCTTTTCTTGGTTGAAGCTATTCTGTATCTGGAAATCATGGCTATTTTCCTGTTAACTGAAATCTTTTGTTGAAACTAACAGTTTTAACTTTTAGACTCGTAGCTATTGAATAAGACGAAGCTGCTGCAGGTTAGCAGAGGGCAGTAGTTTGCTTGAAGCACATACTAGTTTCCCTCCTTGCTTTCTTAGTTATAAATTTTCATAATATGTTTGGTATTCCGTACGGAGTTTAGTTTAGTCTAACCTAACGTGCCAAATATGCACATTAGTCATCCAAATTGGATTCAGGTCATCAAAACCCAACAAAATCGTACAATTCGCTCATTCGATGACTCCAATTGTTACACTATCTGTACATTAAATTTTCTTGTGTTTTTAGGTGAATTCGAGGCTCTCAAGTATGGGAGAGAGGGCAAAGCATATTATTTCACGAGCGAAGAACAAAAATACGTAGAGGGATCGAGATTAATGCCAAGACCATTTTCTAACGGATATTGGAAAAGATGGGGAAAGGAAGTTCCAATTCATGATGGAATTGAAATTATTGGTTTCAAAAGAAGATTTGTGTGGGAAGAGGCACATAATGTAGAAGAGAGTAATTGGAAGATGACTGAATATAGTGTCACTCCCAGATTCATGGAAGATCTTTCTCAAACCAATGTAAGTTGTTCTCTTTAGAGATTTTTTTGGCTTAAAAGCACTTTAAAGGGTGTATTTAATTGAAACTTTTAAAATTTTTTAATTTGAGATTTAAAAATTTTAGGGGTATTCAATGTAGAAATTTTGAAACTTTTTAAAAGTATTGATGTATTCAATCGAAATTTCTTTAAAAGTCACGGTGTATTCAATTAAAAGTTAAGTCTCTATAAATTTTGGAGTATTTAAATTGTTATATTTTATAAAAGTTTTAGGGTATTAATTTTTAAACAGAAAGTACTAAAATAAAATGTCAAAATTTGTCTCTTATTCATCCAAGATTTTGGAGGACTTCCACACCAAAAAAAAAAAAGTTAATATGTGTTTTTTATTTCTTTCAATATTTCTCTTTCATTTTTCTTTCTATGAACATTGGAGTAATTATTAAAAATTATTTTTTTCTACTAATCATATTTGTTTCTATTTTTCTCCTCTCTGTCTCTTTTATTTTTTATCTATATTTTCTATGAAAAAAATTAAATTATAACTAAAGATTCTTCTAACTTTTTTCCTTTTTCATCATTTTCTTATGAAAAAATATCTATTTGTAATTAAAATTTATAATACTCTTTATAAAAAAGACTAATTTACAATTAAATTAAAATATATCGATTTCTTGTTTACTCTTTAAAAGTATGTCATATTGCTGAATATTAAAATTTTATTTATTTTTTATGAAAGAATAATGTAATATTTATATATAATTTTTATTTATTTAATTAAGGTAACTTAAATTTTTATTCTTTTAAAAATATTTTTATTATTGTGGAGGGGAAAGGGAATTGTGCGAATTAGTATCTCATATATGTGAGAATTTTACACTGTTATTTTAGATTCAAGTGAATTCTATTTTAAATGAAAGTTTTCAAAAATATTTTGAATTCTACAAAAGTCTATAAAAGTTTTAAAATGAAAGTTTGTAGAAGTCTACGAAAAACTTCCATTAATCTTATACAAATCTATAAAAAGTCCACAAAATACACAGAACTTATCACTTAAAAAAAAAGTTCATAAAAATCTTCAAAAGTTTCAATTGAATACACTTCCCTTAGTCACCAAACTTATAGCACTGTTTAACTTTGTTTCAGTTCAAACACTACAAAAATGATATCTTACCCATGGTGAGTAGGATAAGATATATTCATCGTTGACATGGCAATGTAAAAAATTGTAAGCTTGCACGATAATATGACAACAATGTTCTATCTTACCTACCATAGGTGGAAAATCATTTGTGTCAAACACTGTCACGTTATTTTTTTGAATTATTACAGCTGGAAAACTACGTGGTGTGCAAAGTTCGAGACATGAGTAGGTACAAGAAGGATTTCATAACAGAAGAAAGAGTAGAATAGGGAGAAAAATTCATATTCTTTAGCCCCCGTTTGGGCTATATTTTTTCAAATTATAATGAGAGAAATAGTAATTTATTGGAGAATGTGTAATTAAAAAGAAAGGAAATTTTTTTAGACTTACGTGTAATATTATTTTATTGAAAAATGTATAATTGATAAAAAGAGGAAAAAATTTAATTTAATGCGGGCCAAACAGAAGCTTGATGAATGCTATAGTCCACGAAGAGGTTTAGACAAAAAGCATTAAGCAGTGTTTGATTCCTCTAATTTTCCTTGGTATTATTCACTTGTTTAATTGCAATAATTTGACCTATTTTTGAAATGGAAACAAATTTCATAATCAATTATTAAAAAAAAAATCACTTTAATGAACAATTTTCATGTAAAACGAACACTAAACTTTAATGAAAAATAATTTTTGAGATTTTTTTTGTCTTTTTGGCAATTGTAACAAATTTCATAGCCAAAAAAAAAAAAAAAAAAAACTTTAATAGACAATTTTTTGTAAAATAAAGCCAAACGTGAACAAAAAAATCCAAAATTTCAAAAAAAATTCTGGTGGAAAATTATATCAATCAAACACACTTAATTAACAATTCACTGGAAAACAATTTCTAAACAATTACTTTCCCTGTAATTCATTTTATTTCCACCCATTTTCCATCGTTGCAATCAAACAGTCCCTTAGATTTTTTTTGTATTGATTCTTGCAAAACTAGTCTCACCAATGTAATAGAATCTCTATTTATGATTTACTCTATTTATGGCCACTATACAAATTGCATCTTGGGTCTTCAAGGTTGCAAGAACAATTGCACAATTTTATTTTCAAGTTGGTTACATAAATTTTTTCACAACTCAATATAATTCATCATTATAACTACTCTTATATAATTATCTTTTTAATAGGCGTACGCATGATAAAACACGGTCTACGTAAACTGACCTCAACTACTAAGGCTAGAGAGAACGTATCAAGCCACAACAAATGCTAGTTGTGTTCATCTTGCCTCAGTCGATACTATCTAAGCCAATAGCAATCTGAATCTGTCATACCGTTTGACAAATGAAGGCTAGCTAGTTAACCCTCGTGCCATCCAAGTCGAACAAGTAAGCCTTCATAGCATTTAAGTAGTGTGCACATAACAAGTTCCCTGTAAGTTGATTACGTAATTGATATCTTCTGATCTCTTGGAGACTTACGAACCAATAACAAATGCTAGTTATGAAGTTCATTGAGAAACTCTCGAGCTCATTTGTACAATTATCCCTGAACTAGATCGCACGCACCATTTGACACGTCCTAACATGCCATTACGGAATGTTGATGTCCTCTATAAACAATTTATCCGATGGGCAAATCTTAAAACAATTATTAATAGAAGTACCTCTGCTAAATGATGTAAAATAATCCAAAACAAGTAAAACCTACTATTCAGAATTCAAGCTTTTTTCCTTTTCCAGAATTTTTCGAATTTCCCCAATCCAAAACGCCGGAAGCATATTTGATGAAGAATGAATATGTATACTTTTAATTTAATTTAGACAATTTATCTATATATTTTATTTTAATTTATAATTATTTTAGTCTTTAATTGATATTAGGACTCTTAACTTTCATAATTTTAATTAGATTGTGATTTTAATTCCATTTAGAGTTAGTCGTTATTTTTAATCTAGTCATTACCTAAAATTAATCATTATATAGGAGTTAAGTTATTATCCAGATTTTATTTACTTATTTAAATACGATTTGTAAGCCTTACGACAATCAATGGAATTGAAATATTAATCGTTGAGATTTTCTCTAATTTTCATAAATTTTTGTATTTGATATTTAAAAATCAATGAGTCCAATTCTTTGTATTCATGCATGACAAATAGTTTGATGCTTAGATTTCATGTATACTTAGAAATATAAATAATTATAATTATAATAATTATTATTATTCACAGCTCTTCAGCAAACAATGAATTTGGTCATTAGTAATTTCAATGACCTACCACTCGTGTATGAAAACTTCAACTAGTTGAAAGCCTCCATGCAAAAACAAAACCTCAAGATAGAAAAGACAATAAATAATATATAAAATCGAAGAACGATGATGACCATGTGTCCGCGACAACCAAAGGTACACGAATTTTGAGGTCCGGGAACACCTAGGAAAGGTAAATTGAGATGATGAAGATTGTCTTGGTTAAGATGAATTCCCTTATCAAATTTATTGACTTCGAGTGGTTCCACAAATAATATACAATCTCTTGAATAGTTTAAATCTAAAAGAGACGTGTGGAAATTCATGTAGATATGAATGAGTAACCCTAAAACCTGTGTGTGCCACTGCTATTTCTTCCTTGAATCCCGCAAGCAGCCATTAATTTCATATTTTAAAAGTTGCCTTCTATTTGTAATAGAAGTTTGACATCTCAAAAATGACATGACACAAATACTTGGTAAAAGCCTTCGGTTTGAATAGTTAATCTCAAAAGCTAGGTGGTGATGCTCACTTTAGGATTTTCTATATTTATCTTTTATGCGCTCATTATTAAATATTTCTTTAGCCGTTTTACAGTGCAATGGTGTAAATTACAAAATTTCTACAATTTTGTTAAATAAATGAGTCATAAGAAAGGAACACACTAGTTTGATGATAGTTCACGAGCAAAGAGAAACAAAAATTATATTCAAACCTATAGTTTGGTCATCAATTCTATCATCTTCAATATTTTACATTCTATAATACTAGGAAGTAAAGGGAGAAATTACAAGGAAAAATAAAAATTAAAAAAAAATGAATTTATACATTCGACTACACCCGTGACGTGACAACACAAAAGTTTAAAAGTTTGTCCAATCTGACTATAAATTTACCAATGCATCGAGGCCAAAGTTGAATAATTTCACACACTGCTGCCTTGGAGAGCGAACCTTGTCCAATTGCAAAAACCTTCACAAACTGGATGGATTTCTTACAATTTTCATGATGCTTCATCACTTTTCACTGGAGTCCATCTATTCCCTAGAGCAGCATCCTTTCTCGAGCGAGTTACGAATCCAAAAATATACCCTATAAAAGCTCCGAGCATAAGTACACCGGCGCCCATAACATACCATGAAGATGTTGATTCCACCTTGTCCCTCCCTGCAACACCATCACGAGTAACAATGCCATTAAGAACTTGACCCGAAGCCATGATCTCTACCACATCGTGCACCTCTCCATCATGGTTTCCTACATAAGATAATGTGAGCTTATCCTTATTCGCGACAAGTCGAACGTAGCCAAACTCACCACCACGATACAATGACCGAACTGGTTGTGGAAAAATAGGATCAGTCAGGTGGTCTGGCCGTGGCTGCCAGATAGGTTGCCAATCTTGTCCGGCCATCCCAATCACAAGGTGCACAGGGTACGCCTTCCATTCCTCCTCATTAATGCCCAAGCTTCCGCACGTGAAGTTGCTTAGAGGACAGAACCGCTCATATCTGTGTACATGACCCCATAATGCAAGTGTCACCTTGTTCTTTACAAGAAGAGGTTCTAGGTGCTCGAGCAACCTGTCTCTCAATGGGGCATCTCTTGATTCATAGCTGGTTGTGTACATTGGCCTGTGCCCTTGGACGACCACGAAAGGGGTCCTATTTCTATCAACTGATTCCAAGTCATGCTTCAAAAACTCGTACTGTTTGCTACCTTTGAGGAAATTGGTTTCTGTTGAAAAATAAACAAAGTGGACTACCCCCATGTCGAATGAGTAGTAAAGGTTCCTTGTATAAGGGGCTCGAGTTCCAGTAGGCTCTGAGAAGTTTCCAGGCATGTGGAATCTGAGACTGTAGGGCACCCCACATTCTCCACCCCCATCTTTCCCATAAATCCCATTGGCCCAGTCGGGCTTCCAAGGCTGTGATGGCCAATCATATTCGTGATTACCGATACATACATGATAGGGGACTTTGGACGCAACAGGTTCAATCTGATAGAAGAAGTTGTCCCACAACCAAGAGTAGCCTCTGGCATAGCTAATGTCTCCAATATGGGAGATCAAGGCGGGCTTGTCGCCAAGAGCTTCAATATCTCGGCTTATCCACTTAACAGTGGATATGCTCTCATCCTGCGTACGGACAAAAGTTGAGTACGGGGTTGCAGTCCCCATGTCCCCAAATAAGAACGCAATCGTTTCACTTGAATCCTCGTTTGGTGACACAAAGCTATAAGTTGTGCTCCAACCTCCAGAATCACTACCAACCTGTCGTGGTTATGAAGAAAGAGAATGATATTCTTGATTTAAATGGATTAAGAAATAAAATGGTAGAGGATTACGAAACTTGTTCAAGATATTGAAGGAATTATGCACATTGTTCTATCGTACCACTTGACAAAGAAAACTATGATTATTTGATTTATTTCTCTGAGAAAATAAATTAACACTTCACAGAATGCTAAACAAGTGCCTTTGAAACCCAAGATAATATATTTCTAGATTGACAGATTTTAGAATTAAATTGTAATCCACAGAGAAAATTTCCCAGAACATGAAGTTCAAAACAATAGCTTTAGATATAAGTGATCAAACAATTAAATTTATCATAGTTTGACAAGATTTAAGGAATACAAGGTACCCTCTCTAAACGCTTAGATGAGGAGCCTGGCAAAAGAATTGGCAAGTCTCTCATGACCATTTACTAACAATTGTGCAAGAACAAGACCTTCGTTAAAATAATGCATCCAAACAAAAGTCGGGGGACACAATGAAGACAAGATTTTAAGTGAACGTTCATGACCCCTCTCCACCGTCTAAACATCTTAAGCTTGTAGACGAAATGTTAACAAGTAAGCAACTTGATCAGTTGAATCAACAGGAAGTCACTTAAACAATTTCTTCCCCTTAAGATTTCCAGGAATTTAGCCAGTAAACTCAAAACATAAGTGTAATAATAATTTAACGAGTAAACTCAAGCAGAAGTGTACTAATGAAACCAAAAAATCATACTTCCCCAAGAAATAACAATACATTGAATCTTAAAGCTACAAAAACATGCCAATAATGAGCAAATTACTAAAAGTTACTAGTTTTTTAGATGAGTTACCTGATAATAATACCTCTTTCCTTTCTGCAAATTAACCATGATCCCATCATGGATAGACCCAGGGTCTCTCCAACCTATACTCTCATTAGCCGGGGCATCACAGAGATCCTCTCTCTCATACCTTTCAACCCGGGTGCTCACTACCCGGTCCAGATTCTCCGGAGTCAACCCGTATTTCACAAATCTCTCATTCCCATCAGGGGTCACGAACATGACCCGCATCTCCCCCTCCTTACCCGTCAACGCAAGGTGCACCTGCTCAGGTCCCCGACCCGGTTCAAACCCGACACGATCCGATTCCGCCAACAGGTGCTTGGTCCCCGGCAGTGGATTGTTATCGTGATCCATGTGCTTCATATTGACTTCGGTCTCCGGCCAGTGGAAGATCCGGAACTGATAATCCGATCGCAGACTCACCAACGGAAGCATAATCGAACCCGATCCGGATTCCCATCCCGGCGAGGAAGAAAGGAAAAAATACCCGATGAAATTCTTGTTGGAAGAATTTGCCGGAGAGTATATTCCGAGCCAGTCGAGTTTTCCAGGGGAATCAATACCGGACCATTGGATGGTAACCGAATCACCGGATTTAGAAATGGATTTTGGCGTGACTGTAATCGAAACTTGTGATGATAAACAGATTAATTGAATAAAGACTAGGATTAGGATTAATGGGATCATGATCTGTAATCAATATTTTATTTTATTTTATTTTTTCAGATAGTTTGGAGCTTAGATGTGCGATGTTTATAGTCTGTGAGAAGATGGGAAGTGGCGGAGATTGGAAGTCTGTTATTTTTTATGCATATTTATGTTGAATAATGCTACGAGTGTACCAATGCATTACACCCCGCACATGAAGGAGGCCCACACATATTTTTGTCCAACATGTTTTCAATAAAATAATTTTACTTACATATCCGTAAATTTTTCTACTTTTTAATCATTATTTAAAAAAAGTCATAAAATCTATTCTCATAAATCTAGCAAATAAGGATTACATATCACTTAATAATTTTCTAATTACATTTAAGCCCATGTTTGATCCCGTTAAAATTATAATTCATTTTCTCTCTCTTCTTATCAACCACACATTATCCAATAAAAATAATATTACATGTAATTTCAAAAAAATTACTTCCTTTTTAAGCACACATTTTTCAAAAAAAACTATTTTAACCATCAAAAGTTGAAATAATTAGAGTCCAACGGGGGCTTGCATATCTCCCGTTACTGTTGTGTACATTGTCTCAATTTTGAGTCTTTAAGAGTTTGTTTGGGAGAGATTTTAATCCAATTAAAATTGAAAATATAATCGTTATTGAATCTCTCTCGTCTAATAAAAGTCAACAATAACGACTAATTTTTCAATTTTAATCCAATTTTAATCCCACCCAAACAACCTCTAAGAAAGAAGTTTGTTAAAAAAAATTTGAAAAAAAATCTTAAAATTATTTTCTACCATAGATTAATTTCATAACTTTTTCTCATTTTTAATTATACATTTTTTTAAAAAAAAATAATTTTTCCTTGGAATAATCTGTGCCAAACAACCTTTAAGCAATTCTGAGATAAATATCTACGTCCGCGTCGATCAACAAATGTATCAATTCTATTGGGGGTAAAATTCACTAGTAGTCATCCAACTTTATATGTGCCACCATGGCCACCAAATTTAATTTTGTTTCACTATGGCCACTCGACTTTATACTTAATGTCACTATGATCGCCTAATTTGATTTTATTGGGCCAAGACTATTCAATTTCATATAATGTTTCACTATGATCATCAATTTTCATATAGTATTTCATCATGGCTACTCAACTTCTTTTTATCATTTTCATTAATTTTAAAAGGGGTAAAACGGTAACTTTGCATTATATATCTCTCTTCTATATAATAAGTGGCTATAAAACGGAATGTAAACAGAAATTGTTGTTTTAACAGAAAAGTTAACGGAATTGATTATTTGAACAAAATTTTTTTTCCCACCGTTAATACTCTTATTTTCATTAAATAACAAAACCGTTCCAAAAATATCTTTCTATATATAAAAAGTGCCTATTTAACGGAATTTGTTGGTTTAACGAAAAAACTAACGGAATTTGTTGGTTTAACGGATTATGTAACGGAATTTGTTGTTTTAAACAGGCAGCTGCACCTTCTTTCAGTATTTTTATCATAACTTTGTATTCCAATATTCGATTGAGGCGATTCAAAATACGTTGGAAAGCTAACTCATCTGACTATAACTTTGATTCAAACATCATTCTCCAATTCGATCACTTGCTATGCCAAAAATATGTCTCAATATAACGGACTATATAACGGAATTTTTTGTTTTAAACAGGCAGCTGCACCTTCCTTCAGTGTTTTTATCATAACTTTGTATTTCAATATCCGATTGAGGCGATTCAAAATGCGTTGGAAAGCTAACTCATCTGGCTATAACTTTGATTACGACATCATTCTCCAATTCGATAACTTTATATGCCAAAAATAGGTCTCAATATAACGGATTATGTAACGAAATTTCTTGTTTTAAACAGGCAGCTGCACCTTTTTTCCGTGTTTTTATTATAACTTTGTATTCTTATATCCGATTGAGCCGATTCATAATGAGTTGGAAAGCTAATTCATTTGACTACAACTTTGATTCAGACATTATTCTCCAATTTGATCACTTTCTATGCCAAAAATATGTCTCAATATAACAGACTATGTAACAGAATTTCTTGTTTTAAACAGGCAGTTGCACCTTCTTTCAGTATTTTTATCATAACTTTGTATTTCGATATCCGATTGAGGCAATTCAAAATGCTTTGGAAATCTAACGCATTTGGTTACAACTTTGGTTCAGACATCATTCTCCAATTCAACCACTTTATGTGCCAAAAATATGTCTCAATATAACGGACTATGTAACGGAATTTCTTGTTTTAAACAGGTAGCTGCACCTTCTTTCAGTATTTTTATCATAACTTTGTATTCCGATATCCTATTGAGGTGATGCAAAATGCGTTGGAAAGCTAACTCATCTGGCTACAACTTTAATATAGACATCATTCTCCAATTCGATCACTTCCTATGCCAAAAATAGGTCTCAATATGAGACTAAAACACCGGAGCATAACTTTTCGGTTGGAAATTGATTTGTGATCATCTTTTAACTAAATTTGATCCCCTTGACATCTTCATTTATCCAATTGACTCCGAGCACTCTCAAATCTTCATCGTGAGATTCGGCACAACTTTTAACTATTTACATTTTAGCCCCCAAACTTTGGATCCCTTACAATTTAACCCTTTCTCCAAATTTGTCTATTTTTGCTTATTTTCTTCAATCTCACCAACCAACATCATAATATCAAAATCACACATCTAATTATTTATCAATTATATAAACATTACATCATTAATTATTTATAGGGTGTCTGTTTCTACTTTTGAGCAGAAATCAAGCCGTTGGCAACACAATCCATGCTGTTGGGAGCCACAATTTTGGACCAATTCTCTCACTGTAAGCTGTAGGTTTGAAAAAAAAAAGGTAACATAATCAATTTTCCTTCCTCCTTACAGCGCGCCCAGACACACCCTTAATTAACCAAAAAAAATTACATCTTTATTAATAACAAATTAATTATTAAACAAAAATATTAAATATAAACTAAGCAAACGTGCATTGCACGTTGCTTGCACCTAGTATATAATATAAACTGTTAACTATTCAACTTTCAACCCATCAATTGAAGGGCCCATGAAGCATAATAAGAAAGATTTATTGGCCCATTTATTTATAGGCATAAATTCGTGTGCTTCATCTTCCAACTTCCGATGTGGGATCAACTTTGGCTGTGTTAATGTGAAAGCAAGCATTGAAAGAGGCTTCTTGAGTTTCCACCCTTTCTCTGATTTCTGAAGCAGAGTCGCCCTTTTTCTTGCTTTGGGTGGTGGTGATCCGAAAAGGTCGTTTTGCAAAATTCCCAGAAATTGATTCCCAGAAATTCCCTTGATTTTGGTTGAGCGATTTTCTTCCGATCAGCCGTAAGTTCTTCATCGCTCATCTGAATTTATTTCTGCTTTCGTGCTTGAATTTTTCTGGGATAATTATTTTGTACTAATTTTAAACTTATTGTGTTAATTTTATTTTTTGCAAGTAGATTTTTTTTAATTATAAATAGTGTAAAAATTCAAACGCGGTGTTAGATTTTGGACAGAGGGAATACATGAGCATTGATCAGTTTTTCTGTATTTTCAGAATTTGTGAATTTAAAACGTATAATGATGTTTATTAATATCGATGTTTTGAATTTACAGAAGCGTGCAAGTTCTTCAATCTCTCAAATCCCTTCACTCTCTCACCTTTCCCCTCATCACCCACGACTCCAAACAACACCAATCGACATTTTTTTCCCAAGCAAAAACTCATATTTTTACATCCGAACCACCATTCTAATCTATATTTCATCAGTTCGTACAAGAGGAGAGCAAAATCTGCACTACCCACTTAATTCCTCACATTCAAAAACGGGTGTAACCGTGTAAGTGTTCTAAATATTATCTACATTCTCAAGATTGTGATTTTTGGGTGATGTTTTGTGTTGGGAGATATTTATATTGAAGGAATATTTCAACATCTATGTTTGAATATTTGTTGCACATAAGGTGGTTGATAAAAGTTCTGTGAAGGGGTTGAAGTGATATGACAATTTTGTTAGTGAACTGCACTAAAGGGAAAATTGTGAGGCGTTGAAAAAGATTGAGGTATGCAGTTAACTTATCTTTCACTTTGCCTGTATAATTTTTTTTTACTACAACTGTTGTGACCTTGATTTTACTTGTGATCAATCCTAATATTAATTCCCTGAAATGTTTACCCATAGTGTCCTATTGGCTGGCCGTGGAGTGTGAAGCTTATAAGAGCATCTTCAATGCAACAATGTATATTCTTGTACATTTGGTAATAATCATCTGCTATGTTGTAGTAATCAGTATCATCTCCACTCTCAATCTGATGCTGAATAGAATTGCCACCCAACATGCTGAATTGGGATCTGATTACAAATTTGTGAAATAAAATGCAGTGCAATTGAAATGGCTATTAATACATTTATGAGGTAGGGCTGGAGATGCCTTGTTGAGATGCTTGGGAAGAAGCCATTCCACTGCTGTACTTTTCTTTAGTTTCCTATAGGAAAGGTATCTTTGGGGTGGCTAATTGAATCCCATGTAATGATGTAATAGTCTATGCACTCCATCTACCAATTCTTAATATTGTTGATGATGAAATATGAGATGAAGATAAAACCAATTTTAAGAATTGTGTAGAATTTTGATGTGCCAAATTCTTACCTCTTGGGTCTATACCAGAATTCTCAATCACTTCTCCATTTTTGCCATTTTATGAAATATTTGCAATACAACCCCTTCCAATCTAGGTTTCATATATTGGCATTGTCGAATAGTGTGGCCTGAATTTTGTTTCCCTGCCGGGAAAAAAAATGAAGTTGTCATATGTAATGTTGATATTTTTTAAAGAAGTACAGAGAAGAATTTTCATGTAAGGGAAATTTTTCTAGCATTTGTTCAAGTTAGAAATCATATGCATGGACCTTTGAACTTGAATGGCTTATGGAGAAGCAAGTAGTTGTTACTAAGATGTGTGTGTATTTTCTTGTGTGTTTCTTCAATATGAAAGAGGAGTTGTTAATATAATATTGTTTTTACAAGACATAATTGTAATGCCTAGGTTGTTGGAAGTATTTCACAAGTCTTGAATAGTATTTTATATGCCTATATGCAAGAAGTTGGAAAGGAATCTGTGTCTTGCGGCATAACAATGTGATAAAGTTAGGATGAATGCTTTTAACTATTTGAAGATGTGAAAAGGGATTCTATGGCCTTTGCTAATCTGTTATTCAGAAACAAGAGGTAAAAATAAGTTATTAGATTATATTATATTATGCTATGCTTAGAAAATAATCAAGTGCATCAACTACAAATAAATGGGGTGAAACCTTAAGTTTTGTTTGATGAAACATATTGTTGTTGCTTGTCTATAAATGTAGATGGGGTTTGCTAAAGAGGCAGTGGGTTTGAGGAGATGAGGGAGAAAGGTTTGGAGGGGGAATTTTGAGAAATCACTATGGAATTACAGAGGGTTGCAATTACAGGAAAACTCAGTGGTGGAAATAATGCAAATGGAAGGATATGGACAAGGTTTCCTAAGGACTGATAGAACTTGCCTCCCATACCTATGCATACCTGAAAAAAAGCCAAAATTAAGGGCTTTCTTATGGGAAAGGCCTTTCTTATTGGGGAGGAACAAAAAAGCAGCAGAAGGAATTTCAACTAATGATAATTTCGAGGCAAAAGAAGTGCAAATCATTCCAAGAATACTAATGATAATTCTGTTGTATAGTGTTAGTTTTCTTCAGCCAATCCGTTCATTAGTATTGGTTCAGATTATTCTTATTCATTATATATATATATATATATATATATATATATATATATATATATATATATATATATATATATATATATATATATATATATATATATTGATGTATAGTTAAGTCAGGCATCATTCTCCAATTCGATCACTTTCTATGCCAAAAATAGGTCTCAATATGAGACTAAAACATCGGAACATAACTTTTCGATTGGAAATTGATTTGTGATCATCTTTTGACTAAATTTGATTCCATTGACGTCTTCCTTTATCCAATTGACTCCGAGCACTCTCAAATCTTCATTGTGAGGTTTGGCACAACTTTTAAGTATTTATATTTTAGTCCCCGAACTTTGAATCCCTTACAATTTAGCCATTTCTCCAAATTTGTCAATTTTTGTTTATTTTTTTCGATCTCACCAGCTTACATCACAACATCAAAATCACACATCTAATTATTTATCAATTACATAAACATTACATCATTAATTATTTAATTAACCAAAAAAATTACATCTTTATTAATAACAAATTAATTCTTAAACAAAACTATTAACTATAAACTAGGCAAACGTGCATTGCACGTTGCTTGCACCTAGTATATATTAAAAGTGGCTATGTAACGGAATTTCTTGTTTTAACGGAAAAACTAACAGAATTTGTTGTTTTAACGGATTATGTAACGAAATTTCTTGTTTTAAACAGGCAGCTGCACCTTATTTCATTGTTTTTATCATAACTTTGTATTCCGATATCCGATTGAGGCGATTCAAAATGCGTTGGAAAGATAACTCATCTGGCTAAAACTTTGATTCAGATATCACTCTCCAATTCGATCACTTTCTATGCCAAAAATAGGTCTCAATATGAGACTAAAACACCGGAGCATAACTTTTCGGTTGGAAATTGATTTATGATCATCTTTTGACTAAATTTGATCATCTTGACGTCTTCCTTTATTCAATTGACTCCGAGCACTCTCAAATATTCATCGTGAGATTTGGCACAACTTTTAAGTATTTACATTTTAGTCCCCGAACTTTAGATCCCTTACAATTTAGCCATTTCTCCAAATTTGTCTATTTTTGCTTATTTTCTTCAATCTCACCAACCTACATCACAACATCAAAATCACACATCTAATTATTTATAAATTACATAAACATTACATCATTAATTATTTAGATGGTGTATGTTTCTGCTTTTCAGCAGAAATTAAGCCGTTGGCAGTACAATTCATGTCGTTGGGAGCCGCAATTTTGGACCAATTCTCTCACTGTAGGGCTGTAAGTTTAAAAAAAAAAGGTAACATAATAAATTTTTCTTCCTCTTTGCAGCGCGCCCAGACACGCCCTTAATTAACCAAAAAAATTACATCTTTATTGATAACAAATTAATTTTTAAACAAAACTATTAAATATAAAATAAGCAAACGTGCATTGCACATTGCTTGCACATAGTATATATTAAAAGTGGCTATGTAAAGGAATTTTTTGTTTTTAACGGAAAAGTTAACGGAATTTGTTGTTTTAACGGACTATGTAACGGAATTTCTTGTTTTAAACAGATAGATGCACATTCCTTCAATTTTTTTATCATAACTTTGTATTCTGATATCCAATTGAAGCGATTCAAAATGTGTTGGAAAGCTAACTCATCTGACTACAACTTTGATTCAGACATCATTCCCCAATTCAATCACTTTCTATACCAAAAATAGGTCTCAATATGAGACTAAAACATCGAAGCATAACTTTTCGGTTGGAAATTGATTTGTGATCATCTTTTAACTAAATTTGATTCCATTGACGTCTTCTTTTATCCAATTGACTCCGAGCACTCTCAAATCTTCATCGTGAGGTTCGGCACAACTTTTAAGTATTTACATTTTAGTCCCCGAACTTTGGATCCCTTACAATTTAACCATTTCTCCAAATTTGTCAACTTTTGCTTATTTTCTTCGATCTCACCAACTTATATCACAACATCAAAATCACAATTCACACATCTAATTATTTATCAATTACATAAACATTACATCATTAATTATTTAATTAACCAAAAAATTACATCTTTATTAATAACAAATTAATTCTTAAACAAAACTATTAAATATAAACTACGCAAACGTGCATTGCACGTTGCTTGCACCTAGTGTGTGTGTGTGTGTGTGTGTGTGTCTATATATATATAGAAATGATCTAATGAGCACCGGTGCTCATCTTATCCTAAGCACCGATGAGTTGACACATTAATTCATTGGTGGATAAAGATTTTGTGAGTTCCAATCCACCAATGAATTAATGTGCCAACTCATCGGTGCTTAGGATAAGATGAGCACCGGTGCTCATTAGATCATTTCTGTATATATATATATATATATATATATATATATATATATATATATTTAAAGAAATAAAAATTTAAAAAAATACTTAAAACGTTTATTTTAAAATAAGTTTTTATTTTATTTTATCTTTTTAATGAACATTTTTTTTAAATATAACTTTTTATTTTATTTTTCTAAATAAATTTTTTATTTAAAATTTTTTAAATATTTTATTTTATTTTATTTTATTTTTCTAAGTAAATTTTTTTTTTTAAAAAATAAGTTTTATTTTATTTTATTAAATAAGTTTTATTTTTATATATATATATATATATAATGCAAAGTTACCGTTTTACCACTTTTAAAATTAATGAAAATTGTAAAAAAAAGTTAAGTGGTCATGATTATGACATTGGATGGCCAATGATTACACTAAGTATAAAGTTGAGTAGTCATAGTGAAACAAAATCAAATTGGGTGGTCACGGTGATACCAAGTATAAAGTTAGGTGGTCATTAGTGAATTTAATCCAATCTATAGGAGATGAAGTGAGTATATTCTTTTTAGATATTGTAGAAATAAGGTTAGATGTGACAATCAAGTTAAGAAGAGCTCTAGTTTTAGGTTAGGTGAGAAAAGAGACAGATTTTTTGTGAATTGTATTTGTGTTCATATGATTTTGGTGCTAATCAATATTAATTCATTCTATTGCTGTTGAATTCACGTTTGAGTCTATTGGTTGATACTTGCGACTTTTTTCTATTTTGTCTCGAATAGAAAATATTGAAAAATAAACAAAAAATATATAGATACAAATATATTTCAAATTCTAGGTAGAGAGAGACGTGTAGTTAGCTGTTTTAAGTTCGCTAAATTACAGTTCAAACTCCGTTGGCAATCCGCTTTCAACTTTCGTTGAATATAGATACAATTGGCTTCCAAAGTTTACGTTCTTTTCATAGTCTCTAAGTGTGCCGTAACTTCGGAATTTAAGTGTAAGGCAACAAATTCCATGAGATCGTTTAGAGTTTGATTGCTACGATTTATTTGAAAATTATCTTTCACGAAATTATTTTTAATTATATATTATTTTTAATGAAATTATCGTACATTATTTTTTTAAAAAAAAAATCACTTTTAAAATATACTCTTTTAAGCAAACACTTCAATCTCGCATGTACCCAAATGTACTTGTTTTCTCTTATATTTTCTCGATTCTATTATTGTTGATTGATAGGATTCTTGTTGAGCGTTGTGATTTGAATCGAAATCAATCAAATACAACTCAGAGTGAATTTGCTCACTCAATATTGTCATGCTCGAACTCAAGAAAGTGCTTAAGTACACCAAAGCAAATTCAACTTATTTAAAGTTAAAAGATAACTTGAAACTTGTCACATATACGTAGCGGGAAAACTTGAAATTATTGTTAATATATTAATTTGATTCAATATTAGTACATATCTAAAACTTCCAAAAGTATTTAGGTTGTTTTCGTCAAGACCAAAAAGTTTAAGGACTAAATCAGAAAATGCATAATAAAATAAAAAAATATAATTCGAGCAGGCTATTTCACAGAGTCGTACTCCATATATTCTCTGTATACAGTATACATATCAATAAAGCTATTTGTACAAATTTAGGTACTCCGTCACACACGCAGAGGCTCCGAGATCTTACCGTCGGACGCATAAGTACTGGCGTTGTAACACCGATCTTCGGTGGCAAATTAATCAATGGCGACGAAATGCCGTGTATGTTCTTCAGTAATTAATCTTCTCCTCATAGTCCTTTTACTCTTAGACGTCTTTGTTCACTGCAAGACCCTTAAAAGAGATGGTAAGTTTCCGATCCATTCCTTTTTTTTTTAATTTCAATTCAGCCCCTTTACTGTATAAAGATTCTAATTTTACAGTTTTATTTACCGTGTTTCTATGAGAAAAAAGGATTAGTAGATGTAGATCCGATACAATGTTACTTCTATTATTGGAAAGATTTTAGATTTATTAATTCAAATTAAATGCTGATCGTGATTATTTTTTTATTTATTTCATTGTTTGTAATTTACTGATCTGGATAACTTTTAATACTCTGATGAGTTTAATAAATATAAAAGCTTTGTTTACTTTTCCTTTAATATAGATATATTAATAATGGGAGTTTATTGGTGCTTTATTTAGAGGGATGTTATTGTTAGGTACAATTATTGAAGTATTAAATGCTTGTTTGGTAGTGCTTTTAAGAGCTTATAAGTGGTGGATAATAAGTGGATCTTACTAATTGTAATTGTGTGGATAAAAAAGTATGTTTGACTGGTTTGAATTATAATTTAAGCTTTGCAACATGCTCCAAGTTACTTATACATGGTGCTCTGGGTATATACTTGTCTCTGATAGAGAAGGGGAAAAGAAAGATGCCGAGCATGTTAAAACTTGAAATATGTTTTGTTGTATATATGATTAACACCTGGCGGTCTCATCTGGTGGTTACACGAATGCGATCTCATTTCTCTTGTACTTATTTACTACAATTGAAGATATCTATGAGTTATTTTAATAAAAGACAGAAGAACTCGCAGTAACGATACAAGTGTGCCTGCTTGCTAATACTTTGTGCAGTTAAAAGTTTATCTGAATTTGAAGATTTTATGATTGATTTCAGTGAAGGCGTTAAATGAAATAAAGGCATCATTGGGATGGAGGGTGGTGTATGCATGGGTAGGAGACGATCCTTGTGGAGATGGTGATTTACCCCCATGGTCTGGTGTGACATGCTCCACTGTGAGCGGAGGTGACTATAGAGTGGTCACTGAATTGTGAGTTTCATGTCACTGTTAGTTGTGGTTCAGTTTACTTCTAGTTCCTAACTCATTTTTACATTGTTTTTATAATTGTTATAAAGGGACAGAATTATTTATAATTGAAACGTAATTTGATATGCACATTTTTGTTTTCTTTTTTTCTCATTCTTTTTGTTTGACTTGCAGGGAAGTTTATGCAGTTTCTATTGTTGGTCCTTTCCCAATTGCAGTTACCAATCTGATGGATCTTACTAGGCTGTATGATCATTTTTTCACATTTTTTTACATTTTTTTCTTAATACAAGGATTACTTTTCAGACTCTGGACTTGAAACTATTTTTGCTGTCCAGTGGTCTCTTTACTTTTGAGTTTTTTATACACTATAGAACTGGAAAAGGAATTCTAATGACTATATGAAAAATGCTTGATTTAACATGAGTTATGTTTTTCATTATGAACTAGCGATGTATGACAGAAGTGAAAGAGTTACCTCTTATTCATGTTATTAAGGGCAAGCTTCAAGTTGAAGTTCTCTATGAATCATTTATATTCGATCTTTTGGCAGGGATCTACATAATAACAAACTCACAGGGCCAATTCCATCTCAAATTGGGCGGTTGAAGCATCTTAAGATACTGTATGATCTTCTACTGTCTTATCAATTAGTAGTAAGCTTCTAGTTGATATTTATGCATGATTATAGCATTGATTAGTTATTTGAGAGAATAGGTTTTTTCTATAGATTGCATATCTAAAGACACTTCTGCATTAGTTGGATCCTAGAACATCTTATCAATTATCAGTTCAAGGTCATATCATAAATATGGATTTGGGGGCATCTGCACCTACCAAATTTATCGAAATATACACTTATAAACTGGCACGCAAGCTCGTATGCATGTCAGGACTTCGTATGTATAGCATATTTACAGTAATAAAATAGTGACGATCTTGTATTGAGGCAGTTATATGCTGATGTGTTGAGAATATCTGCTGACCTAGTGGCCACCTTTCTTACTTAGGAAGTCTATACATCCCAGGAATTTTTGGATGAATTAAAATGGAAAAGTGAAATGGGTGCCAGATGTAATACTATTTATTTGAAATGGATGTTCAATTTTATCAAAATAATTATAAAACAAATCGATTCAACCTCTGATAAAAAAAGATATACCTTGGAATTAGTAAAAGCAATGTCTCCTTGCATAATATGGATTCCAAACATTCATGATCTAGATGTGAATGAGTCGAAACATATTTGCCATGATTTTTATGTTAATGACCTCACGCTTGTTTTCCAAGTATCAGGTCTAAAGTAAATGTTTTTGCCTTTTGGAGTCATATAGGCGACCTAGCTTATGCTTGATTCTGCTCTACTCGTTTGCAGTTTCTTCCATTAGCAGTAAACTTAAATGTTTTTCTTTTGATAAATCTTCACAAGCCCTTTTTTTTGTTCCACAAAAATTACTAGTGCATTATAACTAATCTTTTCTCTTCTTGGGAACAAGGAGCTGAATATCCATCATAGAATATAGTCGACCCCTATATGATTTTTTAAGGATAACTTTAATGGGAAGAAAAGACATTTTGTAACAATTTTTTCATTTTTTTGCGTTCTTTATTTCATATCACATACATGCTTGTCAAAATTTGCACATTCTGTAAGAATTGTCTTGGAAGTTTTTAAAAAAATGATAGCAGGGGATTGAAAATAGAATGGACGATATCATCCTTCATTTTAACTTAAAAATATCCTGGTTTTTCAGCTTCATTTATACATGTTTTGTATTACCATCTCTTTCATTTTTGAAGAGTTCAAAGTGTAAAATAAACCACCTTGTCGAATGCAAAACCCGGAAGTTTTAAACCTAATCTGAGCATTTGCATTTTCTGCCTTTTTTTATTCTGTGTAACTTATACCTTCTTCTCATTTTATGTTTTTCCTTTTATCTCCTCAGTAATTTGAGGTGGAACAAGCTGCAAGATGCCGTTCCTCCTGAAATTGGTGAACTAAAGCAGCTAACTCATCTGTGAGTATATTCATATTCTGAGATTAATTTCTTTACTTCAAATTCTCTCTGTACCTTTAACAATATTGCATGAAACCACTGCAGCTACCTGAGTTTTAATAATTTCAAAGGTGAAATCCCAAAGGAGCTTGCAAATCTTCCTGAACTCCGTTATCTCCAACTTCATGAAAATCGTTTGACAGGGAAAATTCCACCTGAATTGGGAAATTTGCAAAATCTGCAATACTTGTAATATTCTCTCTCGACCTTGTAGGGCGTGCTCTCTGATTCCCTTTTCAGTTTAGCTAACTGGGTTTGCATGTATTTCAAGGGATGTTGGAAACAATCATTTGGTTGGGACTATAAGGGAACTCATACATATTGAAGGATGCTTCCCAGCACTACGTAACATGTATGCTGATTTATTTTAATGGACTCTGATTTTTTTGTGCTCATTTAAATAATTAAGGACTAACTATAAGACTTTTCTTTGTATTTTTTTAATTTCAGTTATCTTAATAACAATTATTTTACTGGAGGCATTCCAGCACAGCTTGCAAATTTGACTAACTTAGAGATCTTGTAAGTTTATGTATTAATAAAAGGGAATTTTGAGCTGTTTGTTGCTTGATCTGTTACTATTTTATATTGTGATTTATGAATTTAATTGCTTGTGCTGTTCACAGATATTTATCCTACAACAAAATGTCTGGAATTGTACCATTTGCGCTTGCTCGCATTCCTAGGTTGACTTACCTGTGAGTTTGCTTCTCAGTATCTTTCTTGTGTTAGTTTATGCAATTGTTGAAACTACCGTGAGATAGTAAAAGCGTGTAGCAAATCTTTTGTACTTTGGAAGATGCACCATTTTTCATCTACATGAGGTTCCTTTTAGTATGTGGTGCTGTCGGTTCAATTTCAATTTATGTTAACCTGAGGGGTTCAGAACTTTGGTGCAATTAGGTACCAGTAACAACTGAAACTGGAATGAGATTTGTTAAACCGAGCTCAGGTTCTTTGTTTGTGAACTTTGCTAGCTCCTTTTATGATCTTTTACAGACCTGGCAAGACCCAAGAGCTGTGTTGTTAAATTTCTTGACCTCCTAGAGCATGCTTGTTACACTTGACACTACAATCAACAAGATTTTAACTTATTTTTAAGTTATAATAGTGGCCACACCGTCCAGTTTACTTTACCAATAAGTAATAAAACCATTAGTCCTCGAGTCAGTATTATGGTATGCTAACAGTTTACTCGACTGTACAGGTTGAAGCTTTTTCTGTTACTTAAGTTGTTTCTATGTTTCAGGTATCTGGATCACAACCAATTTTCAGGGAGGATTCCCGATGCCTTTTACAAGCACCGGTTCTTAAAAGAAATGTGAGTTTGGCTTCATTTAATTCCTCGTGACTCATACATCTCTAGGTTAACTTCTATAATTTACATACACAGGTACATTGAAGGAAATTCATTCCGGCCTGGTGTGAACCCAATTGGCATCCACCAAGTCCTAGAACTCTCCGACTCAGAGTTTATAGTCTAGATAAAAGAATCAACTCAAGTTTTTATTTTTAGTGGAAGTACTTATTTATTTATTTATTGCCGAAAGAAATCCATCAACCACGATTATCACACAAAGCGTAGCAGATAATGAAAGCGTGGTTGAGTTCTTAGGCTTTTAAGTTGCATGAACTGTATATAAGAATTTATTTTTTGCCTTTTATATTTTACCCACAGTTACTATTACCTCGTCTAAAAGTTGCAAGCACGATTAATTTAACGCGGATTTGTCTAATAGTTTTAGCTATTATTCAGCAACTTCGAATATCTGTCTTTAATGTTATCATCTGATAATCAGTAACCACTGTCAGATCTCTACGAGATTTTATGGTGCAAGAGAGGAAAATAAAGAAGAAAGCAGCAGTACAAGAGATGGAAAAATACATCATCAAAAATTACAATCCTTCAGAGATGAACCAAAATAGAATATGGCGCACCTATAGAACGGCGTGTTTGTATTTGATACTTGTGTCTACAAAATCAGGATTCCACACATGAAAATCAACTACTATGGATCAGAAAACAGTTGGCTATGCGCCTTCTTTTAAAAAAAAACACCAAGGGGCCATTTTCTTTGCCGTTTTCATCCCGTTTTCTGTTTTCGATTTTTCAAAAATAGTGAAAACACGTTTACTTATCTATTTTCAAAAATGAGTTTAAAATTTACAAAGAAAATCGAAAACGTCAAAAATGTCGTTTTTGGTGTTTTCAGTTAAAACTAAGCTAAAATTTTCAAAACGTGTTTTGGTTGTTTTCAGTTACACGACAAACAAAAACCACCACCATCGCCGCCTACACCCACCACCTGCACCACGCCACCGTCGTCACCAAAAGTGGACGGATCTCTACCCGGTTTCCTTCACTTGGGACCAAAAGTCGGAGCACTTCGCAGTCGGTTTCTCCAGCAGAAAAAACTCATCTCAATCTTTGACGCCGGTGTTGCAGCTTCCCTTTGCTTAGACGACTCCCTTCATGAAAACTCCTCCTTCTTTGGCATCACCTTAGACCGCCACCACCATCGCCTCCTCGTCGTTTTTCACCGCCCTTCCACCCCATCCTTCAGCGCCCTTGCCTCTTACCACGTGAACCTTCAATCAACTCTTCCTCACCCGACTCCCAAACTCCATTGTTCCAAATGACGTCGCAGTCGATTTCTTTGGGAATGTGACGAAGTGGCCTCAATTCTGTTAAGATCTCAGGCATATCGCACTTTCGGGTTAAACGGCGTCGTTTATAACTCCAAGGGTTATCTGCTAGTGGTGCAGTCAAACGCCAAGAAGAGGAGAGAGAGAGCACATTTTTCAATTTTGGGTTTTTGAAAATAATTTCTCAAAATGACAAAAAGAACACATTTTCAGCAATCTCAAAATGGATACTCAAAACACAACGAAATACTGAAACACGAAGAGATTAGCCCCTAACTTTCTCTGATATCAAAACCACCACCACGGTCCACTAACAAACCTGAAGAGGCTGTGCTGTCGAAGAAGGGCGGTGCAGTCACCATACCAGCTACACCGTCTTTCAAGAAAACACCAACCTTTTTTCTGTTGACAAACCAACCACCGGTATCCAACTTAAAGAGGCAATGACGCCCAAGAACGTCGCCACCAGAAAGACCAACATTTCTAGCTCCGGTACAGCTACCTGTGGTTCAGCCACAACAAAGTTCAAGAAAACCTGCACATGAGGAAACTGAAGCATATGCATGGGAAATATGAGAGATGGCTTGTATTGAACAACGATATATAAAGCTTTTCTTGCTTTAACGACGGGCCAATTTTGAATAAATATTAATGAGAAAAACTTGCATAAAAGTTAATGATCTGCTTTTTAAGCTACATCAAACAAACATGGGAGCCTCAATTCATGCAAACATTTTTCATATTTAGTTCTATTTTATTTTTTTCACTAGAATGCACAGAAAAGAAAGAAAAAAAAGGAGCTTGTAGACAGGGACGGAGGCACGGAGCTAGGATAGAAAATTAGTGGGGATAATTTTCACAAAATTTTAATTGTAGGATCAAAAATTGAAAATTATAAGTTTTTTTTATTCTTTATAAAATCATGAAAACATCTTGAACAAAATTTGAAATTTAATGTAGAGGCATCAAACCCCACTGTCCCCACATTAAATTCGTCCCTACTTGTAGAGGCTTGCTTAAGCCTCAACAAGGAACACATTTCGACTTTGGATCCCAGCCAATTGCGGTTCAAATAACATCATGTCCAAATTTTGTGTTTTTCTTATTTCTAAATAGTAGTTTTAAATATCAAAAATTTGTTTCTTAAATGTGCTTTTATATCCATCTTAGAATAACTTCCATAGCAAACCTTCGACGCATAAGAAAAAAAAAGACTAGTTTCAGGAAACCAGCGAATTACACCTTAACTTATGCTCAATCACCTGTCGCGTAGTCATATATAATTTATGTCGCGGAAGTTTGCTCCAAGAATTGTAAAAACGGTAATTTTTGGAATCAATTTCACGTTATATTTCTCAACCAAACAACCATTTTAGAGGGCTAAAACCTACAACTAATATATTCACCTCGATTGCTCCTCAATCTCACCCACGAAAGATAAGATAACAGTGATGATTTGTAGCCATAAAAACAAAAATAAAACCAATGAAAGACACAAAAAGAGGCAAAATAAACACCAAAGGAAGTCACCTGTTTTTCAGCAAGAAGGCAGCCGATTTTTGCTCCCTCAAGGCGCACACGTTTTACGACTAGAGTAAAGACACCATACATATAGGTTAAGTTTTAATTAGACCAATAAAAGGTTAAATGGGTCAAAATTCATATATATATATATATATATATATATATATATATATATATATATATATATATATATATATATATATATGGGCTGTGAGGAAATATATGTGATGTGGCAACATTAATTCTTTAAGCTACTTTCAACAGCCCAATTGTTTACGAATTGAGCATTTGGACTTTGTTGTTGGTAACAATTTAATCCAACATTTACATCATAACTCAGGATTTACTAGGTATCAAAACCCAACAAATCTTTACCTTGATACTCAATCTACATGCAAGCAATCAAAACACAGTTAATGCTAGCACAAGCTATGTTACCCCCACACGGTAACCTCAATCCTAACGTCACCCCACGCGATAACGCGTTAATGCTAAAATTTAAATTGGGATAAGCCAATATACCAGAGCGGACCAATCTGAGTCTGTAAATACCGAGAAATACGAATTTATCACTTTAGGATCACCACTATTCGTCCTAAAGTCTCCAACAATCGCAAAAATCAATCAATCACGATCGAATCCCGAACGCGCGAAGAATAAATCCGTCTGATTCCACTTTATAACTTGAATCGAAAAACTAACACCACCAAAATATCAGAAATGATGTTAGGAACAAACTACATGAAGACGCCATCGTCAAAAACCTCCGAACGTGACGCAAGAGTCCTCTACGCGTGGTCCCATTCACCGCCGCCACGCGTCGTGGTCTCCATTCACGAAACTCCCGGATCGGCCAAAAATCACGAAAACATGTCCAATTTTCCAACAGTTTTTCGATCTATTTTTCTGCCTCGTTTCTTCTACTTTTCTGATCAATTTTTGGTTAATTTTTCGAGCCAAATCCATCACCTTGAAGTTCTGACACCAACTGTCGACCAAGCTTGCTCCAAAGGTCGTCAAAACGGTGATTTTCAGTTTTACATTACCTTTTCTCTACCAAACAATCAATCCAAACGGCTCCAACTTACACCCAATATATTTACCACGATTGCTCCTCAATCTCATCCACAAAAGACAAAATAACGGTGATGATTTGTAACCACAAAGGCAAGAAGAAAACTAACGAAAAAGACACAAAAGAGGCCAAAAAACACCAAAGGAAGTCGCCGATTTTTCAACAAGAAGGCAGTCGATTTTTGCTCTCTCAAAGCGCCCACGTTTTTCTCCTTCCAAACACACAAATCACACACTTTATGACTAGGGTAAAGACACCATATATATAGGTTATGTTAGGCTTTAGTTGGACCAATAAAAGGTTAAATGAGCCAAGATTCAAAGTCATTCAATATGTAATATATATAGACTGTAAGCAACATTAATTCTTTAAGCTACTTCCAACGGTCCATATTGTTTGGTAACGATTACGTTTACATCATAGTTCAAGATTCATTGAATATCAAAACCCAACAGTTGATGAGCTTAATCGAACTTCCGGGAAGAGGGAGAATGAAAATTCCAAAGCTAGATCAAATGCCACGAGCTCAAAACCACAAAACAGCTCTGTTCTTTCCTTTTTTTTTTTTTAATAGGGAATTTGAAGCTTTCAATGCCAAACTCCGATGCCTATCTTGGTTGGACCAACCCAACCAGATATAGATTCAAATTTTCTTCATTATTGAAATAAAATAAAGCAACAAGATTGAAGCCTATAAACATTATAGCTTGGAAACCAACTCTTAATAGCCCGGAATTGGTTATTCTACTCTATTGTTTTTTTGGTAGGACCATTCTAGCTTGGAAACCAACTCAAGGCACCAGTTAAGTTGAACCTACTTATAACAAAACATTCCACGTGTTTCAGCTCTCTAAGAATACAAATGCACATCTTTAAAACAATGTTGCACGAAGAAGAAATCAGACAGAATCACACGAAGTGTTGAATTATGAGCTACAATGACATTTACAAAGACAAATAGCTCGAGAAAACACGATCTCATTCCTGAATATCCTAAAACAAGTTCTTTCGCTGTCTAATTTCCCTCCATGAATTCCGATTCAATAAATTTAACGCCTTTTCCATTATTAGGTTATTGCAACAGTAGGAGGATTACCTGCAGGGCATCTTTGTCGGCGGGGACGTCTAGTTGTCTTCCCCCATCCTGTTATGCTTCTATCCTCCAAACCAGCTTCAATATTATTAAGTTGCTGCATCAATGAATTGCAAACTGGGGTGGGAATAGTTGGGGTTGTTTCAACCACTGTCCGTTGCCTCACCCGAGCACCCCCGTTTCTAGTGCTATTCCTTCTCATCAACCCAGAATTCCAGGGATGCCCGGTAGCTCTCATCAGGCCTCCAAATGTCTGAAGATCCTCGGTCACCTCGTGTCTGGACAACGATGTCAGACCAGGAAGAATGTCCCTTTGGAAGTCCCTCCGCTGCCTTCCTCTCCTCGGGGGACCCCTTCGAGATCTATTTGGTAACGAATCAGGTACTATTTCTTCCATCTTTTTGACTTCTGGAACAAAGGGTTTAGGCATGTAGTCTTCTTTCATCTCTGTCAGTTGCAATGTCATGGCCTCAAAATCATCCATCTCCTCAAAGAGATCCCGAATTGATGCACCATTCCTGCATCTCGATTCTTTGCCCTTGAGTTTATCTGCATGTGTCGAAATAACGTCAACAAACCAGAGCAGGGGTTCTGCGAACAAAGCGTCCGGTGGACAGAATATGATATCCGCTGCTAGGATTTTCTGACTGGAAGATGAGATAGCAATTATAGTCTGTGCTGCATTTCTTACAATTTCATCCTGTATTTGTTTGGCTCTATGTTCGGAAGATAGCAAGGATGCCTGAACCTGTATATTTTCTCTGGACGGTGCATTATCATCCTCAATCTCCAGAATTACTGGAGCTTCCAGATCTATTTCGACTGATGTCTTTGTAATGGCACTGTTGCTTGGAACAGAGGATACCGGTGGATCTTCATCATCATTTATACAAGAGTTCAAGTCGATAAGATTTCTAGTACAGTTACCTTTTGTATATATTTCCTTCTCTATAATCAGTTCCGCTGCTATCTGCTCATCCGACTCACAAGCTACATTAATATCAATTATTCCATTTCTTCTTTTATTTTTGGAAATTTTACCTTCAGAAGGGAGAATACCCGACGTGGAAACATGGGATGCTGGCTCATTTTTATGAACACTCGGAAATTCAAAATTGGGAAACCCCAGAATTTTCTTAATATTCCGAGTCTCGTGTATGGTCACAACCTCACAATCACTTGAAGCTGATATGGCATTTGGGGGAAATGTTTGGTTAAGATCTCTCACTGTTTCGCTCTTACAACACGGGGGAATAGAAGAAGCTTGAAGGTATGCCAAACTTCCCGAGAGTTCTGAACTCCTAGCACCGGTGGCAGCCTCATTTGTATAGGAGGGCTTCGGTTTTAGCCAAGGCCATGTTGACAGATCAGCATGCTTACTTTTTTCATCCATCTTATTGAGATCTTGCAGACAAGATGTCACAATTGATGAGCTCTTCAAAACTACCTCATTCAAGTCAATATCTACGGCACGCTTCCTATCCACATGCGAAGAGCCCTTCAGAAACTTCTCATATCCATGATTAGCAGAATGGTCAGATGCTACATTATCACCCTTGCTGCGGTTAAAATAATCAATGGCATCTGATGGCAAGTGAATTCGTAGTTCTTTGGATCCAGAGACAGGCCCATGGTAAAATCCATTCTGGGATGTTACATCACTTCCCAAGCTCAGGTTCAACCTAGAGCTAGCATTGACTTTCCACTTGTCTCCAAAGGTTTCTTGGCTTGTTGAAGCAGAATTTATAGATGTTGGCAATGAGGTTATCTTTTGAATAAAGCAACTTGTGGGCTTTGCAGAAGACGAATGGAAGTGAGACCATGAATCAGCAAAACCAGAAAATGAGGATGGACCAGGAATCCGAGATGCAACAACTGGTTCTGAATGGTTATTATTGGAGTGATCATGACTTCTCTCTCTCCACAAATCTTCCCTACTGTGACCAGTTGGGCATTTTCCAGGAGGATGACAAACCTGGCTAAGCATGACGTCTGCCGGCTGGGAAGGTATATGCATCTTCTCTTTCGGGAGACCTTGAAGTGCAGAAGTCGGATTACTTTTACTGGATCCTGTAAAAGAATTGAGTAGTTCGAAAAACCATTAGAATCCATAAAAAGGAACAGACGTAAAGAAAAAGTTAAAGAGTCAGTAACGTCTACAAACAGATTGAAGTATTGTGATTTTACATAATTCTCTCACACAAAACATGCTTTCTGGAAATGTTGAGATTGGTAATAGGTCCTTTGAAATCAATTTCTGAAGCATATACTGCGAATTAAGTTGAGAGTTTACATTCTACGCAAAGAATAATAACTAAGCGTTGTTCCAATAAATTTGAAGTTGGCCACGTCAATCCTTTTCCACCACTTTGTTCGGTTGATGTACAAAATCTAAAGCAATTAGATGTTTAGCAACTACCATAGGCCATGTTATTTTCTATCTAGCCCTCCCTGCTATGACTGATGAGCTAAGATTGTATCACCTGCACGAATGAGATCCTCTTTAGCTATACGCAAAACATGTCCTAACCACCTAAATCGATCTTCCCTTATTTTACCTCAATCAATGCTACTTCCTCTTGTTGGCATATAATCTCATTTCTTATCTTATTCATTTTAGCATGACCAAGACATCCATCTTAGTATTCTTATTTATCAGACATTCTATGGACATGTTGTCCTTTAATGGCCGAGCACTCATAACCACAACACAATTGATCATCTCATTTTTTGATGAAAATGGGCTTTTAAGCTCGAGGGAAAATTCTTATCACACAGAACAAGCTAAGAATTTAATTAACAAAAGCTCAAAGCTGAGATAGAGTTAAATTAAAAATAAACTGATGAATTTTATGCAACGTTATTAACACTATTTACCTGCTTCATGTACATGATTGAGCCACCCCATCTCTTTGACTTCACTCCCGATTGATGAATTTATCAAAGATCTGTTATGGCTATATATGGTTTCTCCCAGTACACGTACAAACCCTGCACTTGGTTTAGCCGACAGATCTACACCTTTAGTCTCTCCGGCATTTGAAGTACAGCCAAGAAAACCAGTAGATGATGGAGCCGTTACTTCTTCAATGGGAATGGGTTCGTTTAGATCAGCTAGACCAATAGATCTCCTCAAACAAGAATTTGAAGCCGAGGCATCTCCACTGATGAAAAACTTACTGCTATTGGTGGCAACTTTTTGAACTCCATTAGGTGTACAACTCAAAATTCCAGATGCTTTCCTGTCCTGTATGCATCCCTCATCTTCAGTATCAACATACTGATCAGCTGGAAGTTGGAGATCGAACAACTTCTTCCTCACCTTAGAGGGTCTCAAATCCAGTGCTTCGGTCTCCTTTGAAGAACACCCGTGATGGAACAGGATGTGTCCAGTGTGCTTGTTATTCTCGTTTGTACAACTCAAAGGAGAATTAACAATTTCAACTCCCGAGACAGATGTTCTACCATGACCAGAATGCAACAAAGGAAAGCCCGTCATTTGCTGTTTTCGAGCATCTTCTGATGGTATTTGAGATCCATGTAGACTTGATGACGACGATGATGGTTCCATCATTGTCTGATGTTTACATAGTTCATTCTTTTTTATTTCTTCCATCATGTTCCTTTGAGTTCTGTAAAGGCGATGGAGTTCATAAACCTGGATGACAGCAAAGATTCCACTAATCAAGCTTCTGTTACATTACTGAACTTTTAACTGACAGAACGGGTAAACTCTACATAGAGCATGTTTGGCGAAGCTTAAAAAGGGCAAGTTTTTATACTGAAAATCCAAAAATAAAGTAACTTTTTAAAACTTCAAACATGTTTAGAAAAATATAATTGAACCAGCTGTGTGTTTTAGATCAACAGACGAATTAGCAAAATTAACCCAAGTACCTGATTCTTGAAAATTGCTTCATGTTCAAGTATTTTCTGCTTTAATGCATCCTTATCATACCCCAGATACCCGTCCGTTACAGTCCTCTGCATAAACAAATTGTAACACTGCCCAATTGTTAAGGGCTTGTCTCCATAAAATAGGGGCCAGCTACTGCTGTTAGAATCCTCGTTAAGATCCCTCATGGAAGAATACCCTGGGAAGTAGCTTTTGCAGTGCACTTTCATTGCCATTCCTGAAGAGGATATTCGAGTGAGAAAAATAAATCCTAAAGTCCCGAAAACAATGTGAAATAGTTTGCTCTTTCTTTTCACATACCTGTATTTATTTTCCTCCACTTTTCCAATTAAACAGGTTATTTGAAGGTAACTTATGTTTTATCGCTTAGCATAAACATCTAAGATAATTCATAAGAAAATAACAAATTAAGCCCAATTCCCAAAACTTTTTTTTTATGAAGAAAAGAGCACGGAATGAACACTTGTACTAGTGGTAATAAAAAGAATAATCTTCTTTCTTTTCCATCGAAAATAAACGAGGCAGAGACGTTTTCTCTTATCAGACAACTGAGATCTATGTCAATACAACTCTTCTAAATGTATTTATGCTAATGTATCAGAGATTTGACAACCTAGCATAACTGCACCCGACACCAGAACGTGAATCCAAGATTAACTATGATAAGTTATATTGAAGTGTGGCTACTTAATTGTTTCTTATCAAATAGCTGATGCATTTAAGACCCATATATTGCTTACCAAGTATATAATAATTATTTCACGAGAGCAACTATCATATACATCGTGAGAAAAACCAAGAAAACAACATTTTCAAAGTAAGATATTGAAAATCTAGTGACTGCTTCAATGGACGTTCTATTTGATTAACACTGAGATGTTGGATCTACGAGTCAAGGAGACATATGTTATAAGCGCCTAACAGAACCAAACTTCGAAGATTCGCCTTCACCGGAAAATCACTTTCTTACTTATTCTATCACGACAAAGTAACGAAAATGTCTCTTATTTTCCGGTAAGACACTCCAGCCAACAGCATTACTCCCTATGAATGTACAGATCCCAATATGTAAGTTGAGTCGATTGTTTGCCTCGAGAAGTAAAACCAAATTATAGTAGCAGCATGTCATGCTTATACCAATATAGAGACAACACATCAAGAAACTTTTGAATGGATTATAAAATGGAAGAGCTAGATCAAAATTAATACGGCCGCACATAGTAGTATGATAAAAGAATGATCTGGTTGTAATTTTGGAAGTTTCATAAAAATGGGCCAAATTTAGCTTGCACAAAAGGGAATTCTAGACATGAATACAGTTCAACTAATACTATTAGAACCGGAACAAGGTGGCAATAATTTAACATATGCTACAGAAAAACTAATCACCAGTAGCTTAAATACAAGGAAAATATTTAGATTATTTTTTGCTTTGCAAGATTGAATTCAGGTAAAAACAGACTCTTTATAGGAATTGTCACTCGTCAAATCCAAGAACCCATCACAAAAAATGAAGAACATCCCAATTAAATTAGCTGCTATATTTAATAAATCAAATGTACTTCCAATCATCCTAGACAATGGAACTAATAATCTGAAAAACCCAAAATAAGTCATTTTGAGGCCAGTTATGATTCAGTTTCTCAGATAATTAATCATACCTGAAATAGAAAAACTATATTTTTCTGTTTTTTTCCAATTCGTGGTCAAAATCTAATAAATCTTAAAAACCAAGAAAGTTAATAAAAACAATAATTACCTCAGACCCACATCCTGGAATCACAGCTTCTCAACAAACCCTCATGGATTGAATCGTAGTGAGTCTCACAGTAATTAAGAGCTTATAAAAATGTGAATTTAAGGTTTTTTCACTCAATATCACCAAATAAACCAAGAAAAAAGACAACAAATGATTAAAAAACTGTCAAATGAAAATAAGTAAACAAAAAAAGGTGAATGGCTTGGAAATTTCATTGAAGGAGCTCAGATCCTCGTCAAACTCAACTAAAGATTGCAGATTTTGATCTGCTGGGCCACTCTCTCTCCAAAAAGGAAGTACCTCTAGAGAGAGAAATGAGAAAATACAGGAAGAAAGAATTTATGCAGGTGTATATAACTATTACTGTTATTGTCTATAGAGAGAGAGAGCTAAGAAATCTTCAGAACAAACGAACAGTGACATCAAAATTTGTCAACATCCGGTCTCTTTTCATTCTCTTCTCTCTCTCTCTCTCTCTCTCTCTCTCTATATATATATATATATACACACACATATGGGATTTCTTTTTGCTGTACTGTAATAATTTCTTCGATTTTGAGAAAATGAAAATAAATGGGCTTCTCGATTCTCTCTACGACTCTACCTGTGTTATGCCAGGAGATTTTGCTAGGTTTTATATGGATACTCATTGACAAGTAAAAAAAAAATGCCAATAAAGGGCTGCCATTTCAACCATATAAACTGTCCTTTCATGTACAACAGTACAAGGGGCTTATTCCTTTTTTTTTTTTTTTTGATATCCAGTTATCCTAACTTACACTAGACTATGTCCTGGACCATCCATCACCGGCCCCTCAGTGATGGGTGGAGGTTAATCGCGGGATATGCCCAAATTGACCAGGGTCTATGCACCCTTTATACTCCTGACCCCAAGGGAGCCTTCCTCCATGGATATTACATCACCAAACTGCTCCACCAAAATTGAGTATTACAACACTCAGCTGCTCCATCCAAGAATCGAACTCCCCACCCTGAGGTTGCAGCCCAGCAGTGCCCATCCTTTGCCAACTTGGATGTGCCCCGGGGGGCTACAAGGGGCTTATTCCTTTATATTGACGTCTAATTGTTCGTTTGAATGTTAGATAAATCAAATTAATTGATTTAGTGGGTATTTGATGATGATTAAAATTAGATTTTCAGTAGATTGTGATATAAGTTCTTGAAATGTGTGATTAAAAAGTTGTGGGGCTGATGAAATATGTGATTAATATTAATTATTTGACTTTAACTTATATTAAAATCTGATTTTAATCCGAAACAAATAGGGCCTAAAAAAAGATAAAGAATTCATGATAGGAAGTTGAATAGAGTCAAATCTAAGTATGAAAAAAGTTCAAAGTGATGCGGCCGATTAACAAGTAAAACGGTGTCGAATCTTAACCCGTGCTTCACATTAAATTAAATTTTTTTTTTCAAATTTATTTTCAATCACGTATTCATACAATAAAATATTTTGCACATAAATTCAAAAAATTTTCCTATTTTTTAACCATGAATTTTCCAAAAAAACTCATTTTAATGAATGTCAAACATTGGCATATTATGATCGATTTTTTGGCTCATTTTAATATGGTTTGTACTTTTCAATTTTTAAGTGAAAATAAAATTAGTTCTCAATTTTATTTTGGACAAGTTGATCGAGTTAGTTCGATTTTGACAGCAATGTTTTGAATAATTATTTTTTTGAAGAATGTATAGTTAAAAAGTATGAAAAAATTTCGAATTTACGTGTAAAATATTTTATTTTTTGAATGTGTAATTAAAAATGAGTATAAAAAATAAAGAATTTTAATTTTACTTTAAAGTACACAACTAAGCTAGTTGTTAGACTTGAAAGAAAACTAATATCTTATTTGGAGGAATTATTAAAATATCTCCCAAGTCTTAATCTGCTATGTTAAGTAGGGTTTTGTTAATATTTGACAGGCAAGATGTGGGTCCCAATACTGACAATGGGTAGGATAAGGTATCTTTGTAACAATTATTTCTTAAAAAATATATAGCTGAAAAATGGGGAAAATTTATTATTTATGTATAATATTATTTTATTGAAAAATGAAAAAATGTGTAGTTGAAGAGAAAAATGTATTTTTTTAAAAATGGAGTCCAAATGTAGGCTAGGTTTTATTTATGAAATTATTATTAAAGTTGTATATCTTGTCAGAAAATTTTGAAAAGTGAAAAATATCTTTTTAAAGAATGTTTAATTAAAAATTATTTTGAACAAGCTATTTCATATGCGTCATTTCTTATCGAAGACCAATTGTACACAAATTTATAGATGATAACAACTATGTGATATAACACGACAACTATGTTCTCTGAGATATCACTATATGTGTCATATCTAATCGTAGGAATGTACTTATAGTTATAATAAAACTCGTGAATTAAATAAAACTGGTGTAATGAATCTATTAGTTACTCTCCTTTAGAGTTTGGTAATGTATCGCCTTAATATTAAATGATTTGATTGACATTATAACAAATCTTATTAAATTCCTCAACCACTTGTTGCTAAAATGATGTGTCTCACTACTTAAGAAGTCCAGACTTGTGCCTCTATAGAATTGACTTGGTGAAAATGAATAATTCTGGATTTTTTTTTTTTTTCTCTTGATAGTTAATTTATTGTGAACTTTAGACTTCGAAAATCAAAAGATGTGGTCTGAACACATGTAGTCTGTCATTGTCACGTGAAATGTGTTCGAAGTTACCAATTAGTGGAAAATCTTGATCAAAGATTCATTGATTAATTTGATTTAAGGTTTTGTCTTCAGTCTTGACATATTCTTTAGTCAGTCCACGTGGATGAAAGTTTTTTTTTTTTTTTTGATAAGAAACACGTGGATGAAAGTTGATAACGGAACAAAAGCCTGTTTCTAATAAAAACTTATGATCCTGCTACACTAATTAATTAATTAGTGGACTCAACAATAATTAGAGTGAACTGTAAAAATTACAGTTCACTAATGACTGTAAGTAATTAATTGGGAAAATTATAAAAAATCAGGTATTTAAATATTAGAGTGCAAAAATCAGGTCAGAATATTTTTTAATCAAAATTCAGGTGTTTATTTAAAAATTAAATATTATTCCCACCCTACCCAATCTCAAACCCTAAATCATTTTTATCAATTCATTTCTCCCCCTCTCGTCTCTCACTTCTTTCCTCCTCTCTCTCTTCCTTCTCTCACTCCTCTCCCCTCCGACGGATCCGTCGACAACAAGTGGAAGGCAGCTCAGGCGATCGACGCTCCTCTCTTCTCCCTCATCCTCTTCTGTGTCGCCTGCTACAACACCAACAGCAGCCCTCCTCTGCGTCGCCTGCTACACGAGTAGCAGAAGCCATCCTCTGTGTGGCTTGCTACAGCCGGTGCTGGTGCTGTGGAGGTGGTGCGCTTTGCGGAGATCTGTAAGCTGTCGCCGGAGACACCACCGGAAGCCGTCACTGGGAGCGCAGTCAATGAAACCTTGCCTCCCACTGTTTCTCCTTCACTCCGCTGTTTGATGAGAGGTGTTGCGAGATCTGGTGCACTGTGATGTTCGATCTGGTGGCGTTGTTCATAGGGTGTGTGTCGGACTAACGTTCGCGGGGTGTTGTCGTTCGCGGCTACCGGCTGCCGTTCAGTGGGTGGGTGGGTGTGTGTGCTGTGAACGGCAGCCGGCGGAGTGGATGTGGTGTTTGACTACAGATGTTGTGTGTAGTGGGTTCAGATCAGGTTGGCGGTGGTGTTGATAGTCTGTGGCTGAATGCTATGGTGGTGGTGGGTGTGTCTGCGCGCTGTGCGTGCGGTGCGATGGTATTGGCAGCGTGGGTGTATGGGTTTTGACCAGTCTGGAGTGTGTGGTGGGTTGGTAGGCGGTAGCGGTGGCGGTGCTTTGTTTGGTGGCTGTGGGTGGTGATGGTGGCTGAAGTAGTGCTAGTGGTATGTGGCCAAATATTTGGTTATCTGTGACCAAATATTTAACTATGACCTAAAAATTTGACAATGTGTGACTGAAAAATAATCTGTGACCAACAAATTTGAAAATATGTGACCAATGAAATTAACCATTTTTTTATCTGTGACCCAAAAATTATAAAATCTGTAACCATAAAAAATCTGTGACCAATTAATTTGGAAATCTGTGACCGTGTGACCTGTAAATTTTGATATGTGGCCAACTAATTTTGAAATTTGTGACCAACGAATTAAATGTGACTTATAAAATTTTTGAACTGTGACCATAAAATAATCTGTGACGTATAAAAATTATTATTTGTGACTGAAAAATAATATGTGACTAATTAAATTATAAATATGTGGCAGGAATGATTTTTTATCCCATTAATTAGTGGGCCGTACACTAATTAGAGTGTGCTGTAAAAATTACAGCACACTAATGATTGTACAAACATCATTTCTGAAAAATTTATGGGTCTTCTTTACCAAAATTATTTGCTAGCATTTCAAAATAAAAATAATACTATTCATCATCAACTTAAGTTGCAGTGGACCATTCATTCATTGTCCAGTAAAGGATTCATTGATAACAAATAACCTTACTCTTATAAATATCGACAATTATATGCATTAAATAACATTGAATTAGAATAAAGAGGGACGTGTTTGGTGTACAATTTTTCATAGAACTAAACAACACTAAATAAAAAATGTGATAGTAGTATCCTAATAGCATTACATTATTACTGTTAACATGTGCATTATATTATCACTGTTAACATGTCATGACACTATTTTCATCGTTGTCTGTACGCATATCACATTATCTACATTATTATTTAATTAACATCAACACGTAGCTTGCTTCACACTGGTGTTACTGTTACACTAAGTTGTGTAAACATATGATATGAGATGACACGTGATAGGCTCTCTGCATATTACATTTTCGATAAGTTCAATCTTTTCATTACTTTATGGTCATAAGTATTTGGAGGGGTCAAATGGGCTTCAATTTATTTTCTATATGTAGATTTGAGATATTGTATTTTATTTCGGGTTGATTTAATTTACATTACAGAGGAGATGCTATCGAATTTTTTGTAAATTATTGTGTGATAACTATTTTTCAATGCAGTTAAAAAGTCCTCACTTATTGGAGTGACTCATATTTCAGAGACTATCTGCAAGTCATCGTATCTTGAAAACTATTTGTAAGTATTCATTTGTTCACGACAGTTCATATTTTTTAAGGCAATTCATAAATTCTCGTCGTTGGCTATTTATATGACGTTTGACATTCATTACTTTATTTTTTGATTTGTTACACAATCATTTTCAACCACACATTCAAACAATAAAATATTTTATACGCATACCAATTTTTTTTTTTACTTTTTAATCACACATTCTCCTAAAAATCACTATTTAAAACTTTTTTCTACGATAATGGTTGTCGAACAATATTTTAAAATCCAACTAGCACATAAGCGTCCAACTTGGATTTGAATGATTATCGTTATATCTATAAATTTGTGGTATGCACGTGACACATGGAGTCCCAAGTTGACCAACTCGTCATCGATTATGTTAATTGGATTGAGCCAATTAAATCAAGAAATCTCTTCTTCGATCGGGGCTTGAGCTCGATCCACTAATCCATCTGACCCGTTTCTTTTTCTCTCTCTACATGTGTGAATTCATTTCACTCAAGGTATGTATTTTAACCATAGTCGAATCCTCCTCACCGTCTCTTGTACTCATTCTTTCTCATCTGATTGTTGATTTTACTGTTAAAGTGCAAACGATCGTATGACATTTTTCTCGATTGGTGTCCTTTGCACCTTAACAATGTGTTCCAGTGCGCAGCTAATGCCTATGTGGATGGGAGGTGACCAGATTCTGTTGGCCACGTGTGTAGCCGAATTTTGAAATTAACAAAAAGTATAATCTTATTAACAATATTGTCTGGTTACTTATCATTCTCACATTTTGTAAATATATTACAAAGAAACACCTCACGAAAGAACTAATTTATCGCATTGGCAATGCCGTATATTTTTATGTACGCAGTTAACCAATTATACGGATACCACATAACCCATTAGTCGTATTCTTCTCTTTAAAAAAAAAAGGAAAAAAAATCACAATGGTTAAATTTGACATATAATTTTGAGATGCAATTATTAGTGCAAAATGAGTGGGTAAAACATTATTTAAGTTAGAAAATAATTTTCTCTAAGAAAAATAAACAAAACAAGGATAATTTTACACATAGCATTCGATAAAATTAAATGAAAAATAAAAAAAGCATTTGTTATGAAATCTTCGAAGGGTTAGTTTTGAACTCCTTGTGTACATGAGATTGTTTATTTATTTATTTATTATTAGATAAAAGCGAGAAAGTAAATAAAAGAAAGACGATTATAAATTTGTTTAAGAGAAGTTTATGCCCGAGGATGTCAAAAGAAATTGCACATTGGATAGGAATATATAGATAGATAATTTGAAGAAAATAAACTGCATACATTTCTTTCTTCGATCCAACTGAGTTGCGATCGGACGAATTTAGTAAGTTTATGCAAAGTCATCCACTTATATTGTAGGTTGAATTGAGCCCGATCAACCTAATAGGTTGATAATTATCATGTAAATAAGGTTTTCTTCAAATAAAATAAAGATAATCAAAGTTTGCCTAATAATTTATTAAGAGCTTGTTTGGGAGGGATTAAAATCGGATTAAAATTGAAAATATAGCCGTTATTGTTGACTTTTATTAGACGGGTGAGACCCAATAACGGCCATATTTTCAATTTTAATTGGATTTTAAGCCCTCCCGAACAGGGCCTAAATCCCCGAAGACTATTTATATCGATTGTAACTCCCTAAAAATAACATACTAACCACACTCTTAGCAAGGGCAAAACTGGAAACTAAACACTGTGTCCGAATGTACGACAAAAGTGCAGATAATTTTGTCTAAAATCCCATCAAATACCTTCCATGTCTTTTCAAATCCCGAGGTCGATTCAACCTCACGAATATTGGCCGGGCCCTCTATAATTTCAATAAAGATCCTTATATTCCTATAATATACAAAAAGGCCCTCAAAGAATTTCCTGACGGAATTACCCCTCAAAATGTGGACCCAACAATAACGTTTTCTCTTTTCACACACCTCCCAAAGGGGTTGTCGGGTTGATGGAAGTTTGCCTTTTCAAGAAACTCCACAACCACTCCTCCAATTGCCATTTCTGTATGGAATTACCATATTTGTCCTTTACATAGTTTTTGTTGACTGCTAGAGTGTTTGCTTCCTTTTTTTTTTTTTTTTAAGGACGTATTTTTCTCTTTTAATTTTAACCACCTATTTTTTTAATAAAATAATATTAAGATAAAATAAAATAAAAACAAGAAGATTTGCTTGCTGATCAACAATCCAGAATTTGTATTTCTCGAATCAACCAAAAAGCACGATTGATTACAATCCACAAGTCTATAAATAACAAATAACATATACATACAAAACATGAATATAAAAATGCAAAATATCCAAAAATGGATTGTACAACCTGATCACTCAAAATGGGAAATCCCTAAAATGCTGGAATACCGGAATCAGAAATTCAGTGCACACCACTGCAGAGAGCAAGGAGAGAGACAACTGCTAGCTGCACAAGGACAAATCGTGTTTTTCACCTTCTTACGTTTTCTCAAACTTTGAGTTCTTATCACAGTCATCCTCGAAGTTATGAATTGATGAATACAGTCCTTCAGTTTCAAGTTTATCTAAACATAAATAAAAAAAAAAATTCTTTATTTTTTAACCACACATCCTCCATCAAATCACTGTTCAAAAATGTATTTTTGACTAAAAATGAGGTTGAAACAAGCTCGTGCATCTCATTTTAATTGCAATAACCTTGTTATTTTTTGTTTCTTTAATATGTGCGTGACAAATAAATTATTTTACACTCTCAAAACAAACTTTTTAGGGAAAATATATCATCAAAGACTTGGTATGATAATTATTAGAAGTCGATGATAAGAATGAAACGAAAAATAAATTTTTTGAGTTCGAGTCTCATTTTTATAAAGATTTTAAATATCAGGACTTTGGAAGAAAAATAAATTCAATGTGTACTTAAAAAGTCGGAGGATGAAGCTACAATTTTGTAACCATAGAGGCTCATTAGTTGCGTAGCAATTCTTCAAATATTTTACAATTTTCTTGTTCACTGTTAATGTCCGGTTAGAGTTAATTATATATTTTTTTTCTCACCTCGATAACTATTTTTTGTTGGAAAACAATACCACCCATGATATTAGGACCAGTCTTTAGATTTTTCATATTTGAGTCGAGCTTTTAGATTTGAACCCTTAAATTGTAATATGCATTCAATTGAATTGACTCGATTGAACCAACTATGAACATAAAGAAATTGCAATCCCCGTATAATAGTCCGTTAAAATTGCACTAATCTGTCTTATTTGTTGAAGTGACCGTCTTCTTTTATCATATATTCCAATGAAATGAAATGCGTATCGTCGAAATTGAAAATAGAGATGAAACAGAGAAGTAGCATATAAATAAAATTAAGAAATGTATACAAACACAATTTTTTTGCCACAACATACAAGAAAAAGTGAATCAAGATTTTTGGGTTATTCTTGAAAGTACAAAAAAGAAAACTAGAAACCCAAAAGGGGTTGTTGACAAGAAACTGGGGAATAGTTTGGGAAGTGACTACAAAGGAATAGGTTCAGAAACATAAATAAAATAAAAAATTGTAGAAGCAAGATTGGGGTCTCGTGACTCTAGTCTTCTACAGGGGAGAGATGAGAGATTGAGATTTGGGTTTAATTTGGGGCTTTGGGTCATTTTCATTGGGCCTGGGACTTTGGTTTTAATGGGTTTTTATGTGGATTAGGGCTTGTCTGCTTTAAAACGGGTCAATGTTAAAAAGGCCAAAAAAAAAAAAAAGGAACAATACATTTATAAGATATTTACTTTACACCTTTTCAAAAATACAAAAACAAGTTTGAAAATTCACAAATCAGGTTTTTTTAATTTTTAATTAATAATTAATGAATTACTAAATCAATTTATTATTAAATATTTAATTCTAATTTAATATAATTACCCCACCCCACCTTCACCACCCCAACCGACTTTCCGATCACCACTCTTCTCCGACGACCGTTCCGACGACTTTTCCGGCGACTGATCCGATTCCGGCGAATATGTTAAGGTCACAGATCTATACAATTTGGTCACAATTCAAAATTTTTTAGGTCACAATTTGTTTATCGGTCACAACTTAAAAATTTAAAAGTCACAATTTTTAAGTCGGTCACAAATCACAAAATTTGTAAGTCACAATACTTATTTAGGTCACAATTTATCAATTTATTGGTCACAATTAGTAATTTTTAGGTCACAAATTAATAATTTTCAGGTCACAATTAATAATTTTTTGAGTCACAAGAGTATTTCTTAGTCACAATTTATTATTATTGGTCACACACCAACAAATTTATTGGTCACAATTTGTGACCACCACCAACACAACACCACCATCGTCAACACCAACACCACCACATCCCAGCAACAAAATCCCCGTTCCAATGCCGACATTTTCACCACCACACCTTCACCGCCACCGCCACAACACAGCATCACCGTCAAATAAACCACTGCACATCCACCTCCACCTCCACCTCCACCTCTACCGCACCATACCACCACTGCGCATAACTCACACACCACCACCTCCACCGCACAAAGCAGCGCACCAGTCACCGCATCTGCAGCACCACAAAACACATCACCGCCGCACCCACCACCGCACCGCACACCTCCACCACCGAATCGTCACCACCACAGCACCACAGTACCACCATCGCGCACAACACCATACTAGCACCGCACATAGCACCACACCATTTCACCCAACCACCGCACCTACAACAACACAGTAGCACATCACCGTCGCACCCACCGTACTACACATCTCCACCACCAAACTCAAAAATAAAAAACAAAAAGGGAAGAGGAATGGATCTGGGCGAAGCCACTCCACCACTACTACAATTTACCGTGCAAGGCACCTTCGCCATCATAGCACCGCCACAACCCATTAACTGGTCTCAACAACCGCCACAGCCACCGTCTTCGTTACCACCAACACAAACATCAAACCCAACATCAACCATCTTCATTACAGAGAGTGATATTCGTGATCTGCAGCACACAGAGGTGATGCCTCTCCTCGCTCGAGTCGCTTTATGCGCGACACTCATCCTCGTCTCTACGGCTGCACTCATCGCCATTGTCAGAGAGGATATTTGGAGAAAGAGATGGGGGCGGCTCTGGCCTCGGCTGTATTGAGAGAGAGAGAAAAAAAAATTGGAAAATAATTAGGGCATAGGGTAGATGATAGAAGCGGTGCCGCAACTATCGATCGTCGACTTAGGTGCCGACGAGGTGGTGCCAGTGGTGGTGCGCCGGTGGGTGGTGGCGGTGGGGATTGAGAGAGAGGGGAGAGCGGCAGGGGAAGAGAGTTAGAGAGAGGGAGAGAGAAAATGAAATTAGGGTTTGAAAATTTTGTACAATTGATTTAAATAAAAATTAATTTAAAAATAATTAATTAAAACCTGATTTATGTATTATTAAAGTTGATTTTGGATTTTTGAAAATGGTAACTTAAAAACCTTTGTGGGTGTAATTTCCTCAAAAAAAAAAAAGAATTGACAGATTTTTGGGGCCCATTTAGGCAGCCTCTTAAGCATCATGTGAAGTCTGAATATGCACATTCTTTTTCATTAGAGTAATGTTATTCGTCTCCAGTGGGGATGAATACACAATCTATGTGGCTTTAAATGATAGGTTAAATGAAGGTGAAATTAAATGACTTATTTAATTTCACATATCATTTAATGCTACATTGACGCCATGTAAACTGTGTTTCCATCCCCAGTGGAGATGAATAGCATTACTCTTTTCATTATATCCCAATTTGTTCTTATGTAAAATAGAAGTATCAAAATAGATGGATTGAGTGTATTCGACTTTAACATAGCAAGGCTCGCTTCTTGTGTTTTTTAAGCCTCTATTTAGAAAAAAATTATAAATTATTTGTAAATGATCAAACTTCATCTTCAATTACACATTTCAATTGACTTACAATTACTAATCACCTACCGTTCATTTTTGTTTATAAATTATTTCCGAACAGAGGTTAAAAGCTTGGGGGCTAGCCTAGATAGACAATGTAGCCCGATATTCGTTCGGAAAGAAAAACTTACAAGGGGCAACCGACCTGTGTTTTACACGAGGGAGAAGAAAAATCACATTTGTGTCTTTATAGTACATTTTTTGGACCCCATTTGGCATCAAGGAAAAGAAAATTATGGAATGGGGCTAGGATGAGAATCTTGATAATGGAGAGAGCTTTATGAAATTTTTATTTTCACGAACTTGGGTGAAGCATTAAACATTCTCTTTAGATTCTATCCAATTGTTAACCTATAATTTCAAAGAATTACGTCATATCCCAAAAAAAAAAAAATTTACGCGAATAAAAAATACGAAATATATTTTACTTACTAACCACTTTTAATGTTACGACTATAAAGATTTACACTTAGATCATGGTTTGGAAATTTACACTTTTTTTTTTGTGATTTTGACAATTTTGCAAATCTTAAATTTTGTTGAACATCCTCTAAAGGTTTGCAGATGTTTGGCAAGTAGATATAAATGAGTAATGAATTAAATGAACAATAATTGTAGATCTCATGAGATATTTGAAATAAATAGTGATTTGACTTAACACTTGTTTAAAATGTAAGGGATTAAATATATTATAAATTTATGTAACTCCCTAATTTTGTCGAGACCTAAGTTCTAATACTTGAATAACGTTCGCAAATGAATAAAATATAGTATTCAGACGACTTTGATGCCATGCTTATGGTGTGTTTGAACCACATTATTTTGGAAGAATGTATTTTGAAAATGTAAATTGATGGAGAATGTGTGATTAAAAAAGAAGGAAAAATTATTTTATTGAAAAATGTGTAATTAAAAATGAGTAGAAAAATGAGAATAAAAATTTTAATGTGGCTCAAACGGGGCTAAATGAACTCCTCTATGATCGGTGTTCAAATAATTATTATGGTCTAAAATTTCAAACAAAAAAGCAGTTGCTACGAATAAAGTCATGGAAAAAAGTTGAAAGGTGAACTTTATAGATTCGAGAGATATATAATAAATTTAAAAAATAAAGCATTTATTGGTTGTGGATGCCCTTAAATGCCGAAAGCGTACAGCTTCTTGGGTGCGAGGCGAGCGAGAGAGGGAAAAATACTATGGAGAAGGCACTGGTGAAAGTAGGAAGCATAAAAGCTGGAAGCTTTTGGCTATCCAAAAAAGCCAAGGAAGAGTTCAACAATGTCGCTCAAGACCTCACTGTATGTACTTCATTTCTTGTTTATTGTGGTAAAATTATAAATGAAATGGGTTTTATTTAAAATCTATCGTCTTGATTTATTTCGGAAAATATTTCTTGTTTTATAATTGTGTTTCCACATAAAGATTAAATTATATCTGGGTTTTGAAGAATGGAGGTTTTTCTTGAATATCTGTCAAATGAATCTGGGTTTTTTTTTTTTTTTTTTGGCCTGGCAATGGGTTTGAACTAGCAATTAAGAGCTAGAACGAACGGTGTATTAGGATTCACGTCTAGAGATTGGACAAAATTTTTAGCATTCATAGTATCTATTTGACTGCTTTATGAAAATGGGTATGGAAGAGATGACAAATTGAAATTGGGAAATAAATCAAATGAAACTGGAAATGGAAATGGGATTGTTTTATGAATTAATCCAGTGAATTTGCCTTAATATATGCATCATTTTCTTGATTATGCTAGAAATAGATTATTTTGATTGAGAAGACGATACAGTTACCAACTAGCTAGGTATATATTATTGAGTCTTAAACTAACTTCATTTGTAAAATCACCTAATGTTGCAGACTGTTTCGAATGTCGTCGAAGAGAAAGCGAAATGGATATTTAACAAGCTGAAAGGTTCGTTTTATTTCATACTCGTTGGGAGACATTTAACATGTTTTGCTGTTAGACATCAGAGAATACATTTATTTATGTGGTAAAATTGTCAAAAACTTTAGTATTATAGTTATTGCTGTCCTGTTGATAATGTTAGTTCTTCTAATCTAAAGAATAGTGATGGCACCAGGCTACTTAAATTAAGGTCATGTATCTATTCTGGAGTTGTCAACTCCTTTGAAACCTACGTCTTCGAGGTTTTCAGTATAATTAGCTTCTCTGTTGGGAGTTTCAAAAATCCAATTTGTTTCTTTAATATAGTTCAGAAGGTGTTCTGATTTTGGTATACAAAATTTATAGTTAGAGCATGTTCGGCTAAAGCTTAAAGGGTTTGCTTATAAGAAAACTAGTTTGTAAGTAAACTATCTTTTATCGGTTGAAGTCGGAAATAAGTAAAATTACTTATTTTGACAGTAAGACAAGAAAATAGAAAGTTATCCAAAATGTATAACAGATCTAAGATCCAAGACGTGCTAATTCAACATTTTCTCTCTCTGTAGGAAAGCCATCGAGAAGTTTACCAGAACTTCTACGAGAATACAACTTACCAGTAGGCCTTTTCCCTCAAAATATTACTTGTTATGAGTTTGATGAGTCAAAGTCAAGGCTGACTGTGCACTTACCCTTCTCTTGCGAATTGAGCTTCAAAGACTCCTCCGTGATAAGATATGCCCCTCGGGTCAAATGCATTCTATTAAGGGGCAAGCTCATGGCTATAGAAGGAATGAAAATGAAGGTCCTCGTATGGGTCAAGATCACAAATGTGGCTGTTGAGGGCAACAAGTCGGAAAAGGTCTGTTTCACGGCTGGCGTGAAGAAGTCGAAGCCAAAGGATACTTATGAGATGCCTCGTTATGCTGTTAAAGTAGACGATGTTTGAGAATATAAGTTTATTATGGTCAGGCTTGATATGAACTCGCTGACTAGGCTTCTCAGACTGGTTAGGACTTGTTTCTCTTTAGTTTAGTTTGCACGATAAGGATAATTCTTTATCATGGTTTTGGATCTTAAAAATTAAGACCATTTGATATTATAGATGTCATTTCTTGCCTTTGGAATGACATGCTTTATCTATTTTTGTCGATTATCTTCTCGTTCAGGTAAAATCGTGTCTCTATATTAGATTGGTCGATGAATTGCAAGTCTTGGAACTCTATCGGAGAATTTGCTAGTAGTATTTGTATGACACGGTGGAATTTATTATTATTTCGATACTTTCTAAATAAGTGTCATCTTCAAAGTAATCAGGTTAATTGTACCAGCGGTCACCCAACTTTCACAACAATAGCAATCAAGTTACCAAACTTCAATTCATAGCAATCAGGTTACTTAACTTCAATTTGGTTGCAATTAAATCACTCATTTTCGATTCCGTCAATCTTTGTAGCAGGAAAAACTTAACTAGCCGGTGAAACAAGTATTGCTGATGTCCACATTAGCCACTTATTGTCTTCACCGCCTTTCCCCTACCTCAACATCACCACCCGTATCGCCATCTGTGAAGACACATTGTATTATTTTCTTTTCTTAATGTAGAGGAAAATGTGTCTTTATGTTAAATAAGCAATGTTCTAAAATGCATGCATATACTTTGCATATATCAGCATATACTCTATACATTTTTGAAACATCTCACATATAGGGTATGTACACAATATTGCGGTTAACTCATTTCGTTGACAGTATATGCATCTTAAACGTCAAAATGTGCACACGTTTGTGTTAAAAATTGTGTCAAAATTAGATTAGTAAAGTCCAACCCATTTTTATAATTTAAAAAAGACAAATTGAGCCCAACAAATATCAAATTAGCACAAGGGAACAATACATTTTTAAGGTGTTTACTTTACACCATTTCAAAAATACCAAAACAAGTTTCAAATTTTGACAACTCAGGTTTTTTAATTTTTTATTTATGAAATAATGAATTATTAAATCAATTTATTATTAAATATTTAATTCTAATATAATATAATTACCTCACCCTACCTCCACCACCTCTAGCGTTCTGGTGACTATTCTGGCTACCGTTTCGGTCACAACTCATTTCCGGCGACTATTTCAACGACTGCTCCGATTCCGACGATTATTCTGATGATCGTTCCGCTGCCACTTTGTTCCGACGGCTACTCCGATTCCGACAAGTGTTTCAACTCCGACGAAATTTTATAGGTTACAATTCAAAATTTTCATAAGTCACAATTTGTTTATCGGTCACAACTTAAAAATTTAAAAGTCACAATTTGTTCATCGGTCACAATACTTATTTATGGTCACAAACATCACATTCATTGGATATAAATTATATTTAGGTCACAATTTATCAAATTATTAGTCACAAATTAATAATTTTCAGGTCACACATCTTGTAATAGTCATATTTTATTTAATTCATTGGTTACATATAGTTTATTGGTCGTCAACAAATCAAATTACTGTTCACAAACAACATAATCATTTGTGGCCACCACTAAATCATTCGTGACCACTTCGCCACTGCCTCCACTAGCGGCACCACCATCGTAGCTGCCCAATAGCAACATCAACATATTAAACACCACACCACACCACACCCTCCCACCACCACTATCATCACCCCCAAAACCGCACCCACCACAAAAAACTACCACTACTTCACCATCACCGAGACGGCAGCGACAATGATGCCACCAACACCACCGTTTCTGAGCTCCAACTCACTACCCCAAAAACCCCCCCAACAATACCAAAACACGAAACCACAGCCGCCACTACCACTCTAACAACAAAAACCACGATCTCAACACCACGGAACCACGACCGCCACCTTACATACCGACACCCAACCGCCGCACCCACACACACCCAACCGCATACCTAATAGATCTGCAACCGCCACAACAGATCTGGCCAGTGCCTGTCGGATTGCGATAGCAGTGTGCTACCTTTAATTTTAAAGCTGCGAAGACGCTCATTGCTGATTGTAGCGGCTCTCGTCGTTGTTTTCAATAGCAGTTGTGCTCGCCACCGGTGAAATTTGCAGTAATGTTCAACGTTGGTGCTAGTAATTACCGAAGCACCGCGAGCTGCTTCTATATGGCGGTGCGTCACCGATGTTAAACAGGCGGCGACACACCGCCATTAATATCAATAGATGCCGATGCCAGAGTCCAAGAAGAATATGGGAGAAGACAGAGCAGCATCGCGAGAGAGAAAGAAGGGGATAGGTTATTGAGAATGGGCCGGTTGGATCTTCGAAAACCTAGTGAAAGAGGCGGGTAAGAGTGAAGACGAGAGGGTGAAGAGGAGAGGAAAAAAAGCCAGCGACGACGTAGAGCGAAGAGACAGGATGGGGAATTGAGAGTGGAGATGTAATTGGTTAATTGATTTCAGGGTTTGGAGTAGATGGGGTGGGGGGAGTATATATAAATTAATTTATTGTAAATAGATATAAAAATTTAAAAAAAATGTTTTTAAATTATTAATTAAAACTTGATTTTTGTTATATGAAACTTGATTCAGGATTTTTGAAAATAGTAATTTAAAAGTATGCATGGGTGTAATTTCCTCTTAACATAAATCACTCAAACCTATGAAATATATACAACAATATCTGTAGGGTTTTGATATTTTAAAAAAATCAGAACAATTTTTTCATAAAGTTCGCAAACTATCTATGCAGGATTCGAACCCCCTTTTCAATCTTTCTATAGTTTTACTAACAAGTGATGCTAGTAATGAAATTTTTTGAATTGTTGATGGTTGTGATAATGAGGATGATATTAATAATGATATCATACCATCTACTAGAGGTAATGAAAATTCTCGAGTTGAAGTAAGGAGCTCGATAAAATGATATGACATTGGATGAGACGGAATATGACTTGGATAAAGAAGAGTTTGAATTAAAATTCGATAGAGAGTTAGACAATATTTAAAAAAATTCTTAAGCCGATGTTCATGTTTAATCTAATTATTGGGATCGAATACCAAGTAATTGTAGTATTTTTAGTTCTGAGCATTATATTTTTGTCAAAAATATTGAAGAATATATATGAAGTTCAAGTAATTGTAGTATTTTATGATTGTGAACAGTATTTTTTTTATTTCTTTGAAAAGTTGAAAAATATGTAAAAAGTTTAAAGAATGCATTGTTTTATTTATTTATTAGTTTAGAACATTTAAAATAATGTTAAAATTTGAAAAACACATAATTACTTATATGCTTCGCATAGATATTCATAGTTTTGTAATACTTGATGTTAGATCGAAGCTCATTGTCATGCATTAAGCATTTTAAAACCTTGTAAAATAAATGGGTGACGCGGCTAGTCTACATGGATGCCAAATCTGTACTGGTTAGTTTTAAAGATCTATTAAACATAAGTTAGAATACACTTGCATTCTTTTGTACACAGCTTTGTGTACAGCCCACTCACATGGGGTGGACCCCACAAAATGTGGAAGCATTCTCCATAAAACATTCTGTTATGAAGACGGACTATTTAGCGACATCTGATAAAATTAGGACATGTTCAGTAGAGATTAAAATCGAATTTAAATTGAAAAATTAGCCGTTATTGTTGACTTTTGTTGGATGAATTGGACCCAATAACGATTATATTTTCAATTTTAATAAAATTTTGAGCTTTACTAACCAAGCTCTTAATCCGAATAGGACTCTTCTGCTAAATTTGTCATTATAAGGATTTGTTGAAGTGTGTGTGTATATATATATATATATTTTTTTTTTTTGGAAGAATATATGATTAAGTTTGGGTCGGATTAAAATCTGATTTTAGTCAATGTCAAACAAGAAATATTTACCACATTTTTCATGGATTCTACGTCCTTTTAATTACATATTTCAAAAACTTCTATTACAATTCATTAAAAATCTAATTTTAATTCCATCAAACACGCTCTAAAAATCAGTAAAAATTTTAGATACGGGTAAAATTATTTTATTAAAAAAAAACGTGGTTAAAGCTTTCCAAAGGCAAGAATCTGTGTAGCACAGCCTTGACGCAAATCCCAAAGAAATCTCATCCGTCCGCCGCTTCAGCCCTCTAATCCAACGGTACAAATCCCCGTTTCCTAATCCAGAAACCCTAAAATCTCCCTCCCCCACACATATACAAACCACCTATTTCACTCTCTCCCCCTTTAGCCTTTCGTTTCTGCTCTTTCTAGAAATTTTCCTACTTTCTCTGTATATTCGTTAACTATGTCGGACGAGGAGCATCACTTCGAGTCGAAGGCCGATGCTGGCGCCTCCAAGACTTTCCCTCAGCAGGCTGGTACCATCCGTAAGAATGGTTACATTGTTATCAAAGGACGCCCTTGCAAGGTTTTTTTTCTGTTTATATATTATGTGATTTGTTTGTAAATATGGAAATCGTGAATTGATGAATAAGTATACGTTTCACTGTGTTTATTCTGTTACATTTCAGATCTGAATGTTTTAGCGACAGTTTCGAGCCGTGGGCATGGTAGTTAATTAAATTCTAGTTGTGATTAAATTCTTTGAAGCTCATGTTATAATTCACTTCATCGATTATCTGATTTCAAAGTTTGTATGTTGATTTTTTTATTCTAATATTTGGTTATTAGATGGTTTGTCAAGTTTAGTGTGAGATTTATTTTACTATTATTGCTTATGTATATTTACAGGTTAGCTCGAATATACAATATCTTAGAATGGAAATGTATTTTTAAGCTCTGTATATTTGGTTATCTGATGTTTGAAAATTAGATCATGTAATTACTTTTTTTTATTGATGATTTCTTGCATATTTTCATTTTTAGTACAATCATATAAATTTATCAGAGAAGATTATATCACGTCTGCTATCGGTACTTCTGATAAATTATTATGACATACAAACTGTTTTATGTATCGTTCCTTTTCAATTTAATCCATTGATCTGAAAGGTACCAGCACCACTGCTACTAATAAAACTTGTCAGCTCATGATAGTGAAATCTGAAATTATATGCCTTTTTCCAATGATCATTCATTTGATCTGGGATTTATGCCTTGTATGCACGATTGAGCAGGTTGTTGAAGTTTCAACCTCCAAGACTGGAAAGCATGGTCATGCTAAATGTCACTTCGTTGCGATTGACATCTTCACTGCAAAGAAGCTTGAGGATATCGTCCCCTCTTCCCACAATTGTGATGTATGCACATTCTCTTTGTGGTTTCTTACGTTTTCTTCCATGGTTTATGCTGTTGTTATGATCAATAAGGTGCCCATAATTACAGGTTCCTCATGTTAATCGCACTGACTATCAGCTTATAGACATCTCCGAGGATGGATTTGTACGTTGGTTCATTGCTTTTTCTCCTTCTTTATATTGAAATTGGCTGCATTAGCTAATAGAAGTTTGCAAAATATGGTTTAGGTGAGCTTGCTAACTGAAAATGGGAGCACTAAGGATGATTTGAGGCTTCCAACTGATGAAAATCTGTTGAAGCAGGTTTGTTTGATTTCAATCTTTTCGTCTATTGTTAAGAATCTCCTTTTGTTATTATCTTTTGTTCCAAATATCCACCTTTTTTTGGTAAAATGGACAGATTAAGGATGGATTTGCTGAGGGGAAGGACCTCGTTGTGAGTGTTATGTCTGCAATGGGAGAGGAGCAGATTTGTGCCCTTAAGGATATTGGCACCAAGTAGCTGTTTAATTTATGTTCAATATTTGTCAATTCAATGAGATAGACATGATATTATTAGATTAGTAAAGGATGGGAGGACCATGTGCCATCTCATTCAGGATTATACAAACTGAATAATTGATGGTTTATGTCCTTGACTTCTGAGAGGCTACTCGTCCCATCTCATATGAGTCCCTTTTTTCACCTTTCTTTGAACTGATGAGATGTTTATCATTGTTGTCCTGTTTTGTTTCTACAGTTGTCTCCTTGTTGTACATTTTTACTATTTGTTTTGGGCTAATTTGGAATTGAAACATGGAAATTTTGTTGAGTTGCAAGTAGCTATAATTGCCACATTTTAGAAATTATTTGTCACATGAAAGGGGTTATGGCATTTCTTGTTTGGTTATTATATATAGCAAAATGAATTCTCGCATTTTCTGGGCAAATTACCATAATGTTTTTTTATGAGAGGGCATCATTTCTATGCTTCAACCATTTTACATTTTCTACTAGACATAATCATAGTATGGCAATTTATTTAATTCATTGTGGTTTTATACATATAACTAGATAAATGATTTTCCAAAATTTCATTAACGTAATTTTTGGATTAATAAGAGGTTTGGGTTCTGTTCATACTTTCCTCCCCTGTTAGCTTGGAACATTTTTTTCCAGGGGTTCAGTTCTTGCCGACAATATTCTATTTCTAATTAGCCAATTGATGTAAATGGTCGAGTTAAATTTGAAAAATGCTAATCATTAACATCAACGTGAATGGTTTTAACGAAGATATTAGGAGGAATTTAGGTGTTTAAATAGTTATAGTTTAAAAGCTTATACAGTTTGAGAACTTTAATTGAAGGAATTGAATTGGATTGAACAATTCAGTGCCATATGGAGATAGAACCATCGATTTCAAAAATAATCTTTCAACGCTTGCCAACTCATAAATTGTCAAATTCATTGTACAAGTAGCATAGTTCTTCTCCTTAATCTTCCGAATAATGTTGTATGTGCATTTTACATGACTACTTGGTTGATATTCTTACTTATGTGGAGAAAATTTGTACAGTGATGTGATGAATGATTTCAAAATCAAAAGTCTAAATGTTATCATGTGGAATAGTGTAAAAAATAATGTAAGGGAATCTTCCACCACCAAACTTATTCTTTTAGCATTAATTTTTGGCTTCTCAGGGGAGGTGTATGGAAGCTGTTAACTTTACACGCCTGTATGCTTCATTCGTGTATTCCTACTCGTTTTTAAGATCTTTGAACCACGTTTTTAATTAAGGTCATATCATGTTCCAGGCACTCGTGATTATTCTTTTTTTTTTTTTTTTTGGCTTAAATGATGGAGCTTTGCTAACATCAATCTGTCCCCGGTAAATAGCAATAGAGGTCCCCAAATATTTGACACTAATAGCAATTTTATCCCCAACCTTTTTAAAGTAGTATTTATGTTCTCAATCTTTCATTTTGATGGCACTTACATCCTCAGTGGACAATTGTACCCCTATTTTTCAATACATAGTTGAAGTTTGTCCAAAATGATGATTTTACCCTTATATTTAACAAACAAAAAGGTAGAACAAAGCAAGTTAGAAAAAGAAATAGAAACTAAAAAAATCATACTTTCTTTTTTCACCCATGGTCTGTTCAAACACCTCCACCGCACACCACCACCAAATCTCCATTCCTGCCTAGTTTCAATTTCTACTTTCATAAAATAATGTCAACTTTGATCTCATTTTAGGAATGTATGGACTACGGCAGGGATGAAAAAAATTCTATCTCCCTAGCATTGTCCTAGCCTGAACAGGGCGAGAGATCTCCATTTCGAGCTTCATGAATCAATCCCAAATTTGTTTATTTTATTTTAATGTTATTCAATTTAAAATTCTATTAAAAATAAATAATATTAAACAATTAATTAATTAATTGGCGGTAAATGGGTATTTTTTAGTCGTCATCCTGCCTCATATCTTCACTTTGTCATCCCTACACTACGGAGTTCATTCAAATATTATCTTGATTATCTTGGTGTCATTATTTTTAGAAAATATATTGGTGGGCCCAAATTGATGATAATTTTTTTTCTTTCCAGCTTTTATCTATTTATTTTGCTTATTTAATTTCAATTTATAAGTGTACATTTGCCTATAAGAACAAATTTAATTAATTGATCATAAATAAGGGTAAATTTGTCCAGCGGGAATCAAATAGCTACTCAAATGAAAGGTTGGAGGCGTAAATGCTACCTTCTAAAGTATGGATACAAATGTGTAACAAGTGTCAAAGGTTGAGACCTCTGTTGCTATTCCGATAGGCTGCATCAGCGCTTTACGAGCAACTCTTCTTGTTCCATAATAAAAGTTAGTTGTGACAATCAATCTTACTTACGATTGGCTTTTTAAGCATTTGGACTATAGCCTATAAGTGACACACAAATGCTTATTGACAATTGGTATTCAAGTTCTTATTTCGCAAATCTTGAAACTTATAATGAGTTTCGAGTCCTAGTTTGTATGTTGCCTATTGTTGCAATATTATCTAGCAAGTGAATAGCATTGTTACGAGTATCTGATGAATGGAATGTCGAATCTACGGAAACAAAATATTTCAAGCCTTGAGAATTTTTTATTTAATGTTGTATGGCATCCTCGAAATATATGTAAGGGATCCGAAAGGACCTAAAATCAGGTCCAAAATAGTTTAATTTATCACGTATTTGGTTTCAGTTAAAAATCTGGACTTGCCTTAATCAGGTGTGGCGTGCACTTACATAGATTTAGAGCTTGTTTGATATCCACTATTTTTAAAATATATTTCTCTATTATTTTCAATCACACATTTTTCAATAAAATAATATTACGCGCAAATTCAAAACTTTTCCTTATTTTTCAATCACATATTTTCCATCAATCTATTATTTAAAAATACATTCTTTGCCAAAATAATGGGGTTCAAACAAGGGCTTAGTGCATACACACTATGCTTGGATCTAGGGGTGTTAACGAGTCGAACCACGAAACTCGAGCTCGGCTCGATCAAAAATGGTTTGAGCTTTTTTTGGCAAGAGATGAGTCGAGCAAAAGCTCGGTCAAAAAATTGAGGCTCGACTCGAGCCTCTGGTTTGGGCTTAGAGAGCAGAGTTAGCTCTTTTTTTTTTTTTTTTTTTTGTGACGAATCTAAATTTTTTTAAAGAATAAAAATTTATGCCATTTATACGTATTATAAATTAAATAAAAATTACAACCCTCCTCCTTTATTCGGGTTTGGGACTAACTACAACCATCGTAGGCAAAAAAATGGAGACTGGAATACTGAATATTGAATAAAGAAATTGAAAATCGATCGAAGTAAATTGATATGAAATTGTAAAAATTTTTTGCTTATTTATAGCAAAAAAATATGTATATGTTTCGACTACATTTGAAGTTCAAATTTAAATTTTTAAAAATTGGGAAATTTACATTATCTGCCTCGTCAAAGGCAAACTGACGGTCAACTATGTTTAATTTTTTGTTAATGAAGCTCGACTCAGCTCGCCTGGGCCGAAAATGGCCCGTGATAAGGCGTGTGGGGTTGGCTTGGACTCAAGCTGATGCCCCAAAATAGGGCTCGACTCGAGCTAATGTCCCAAAATAGGGCTCGGCTCGAGCCACAAACAGCCCGAGCCGACGAGCTATTTTGACATCCCTACTTGGATCTTTTTTTTTCTTCTTTTTCTCCTTGTGTGGCGCATACACGTGAAGGGTTGTTATGCATATGTCTACTGAGGGCAACTGACCTAGCTGGTTTGCCGACCTCCAGTTCTTCAGAAATTGCACAACTACATATCAGCATTATAGTTTCCTCAAATCTCGGTCCCTGATCTTTTAGTTTATTCCATTTGATCCTCTAACTTCTGGTTTCTTCCATTTTGGTAACTTATAAGTTCTTCAATTTTGGACATTTAGCTTTCCGGTCTTCATTTTTGTCCCCAAACTTTATGAAATCTTCCAATTGAGTCCTATAATTTCCCAGCCTTTATCTAACACCGTTATTGTATCCAATCAACTCTCCAAATCATTTCATTTTGATTTATTTATTCACCTCCAAAATAGGATTTATCCTAAAAAAAATCAAACACACCATTAGGTGAATAAAAACTAAAACAGGTCCATACAACTTTTTAAAAAAAATATTCAAAACACGTTTTATTTATTGTAGTTTTAGACTCCCTCCATTTGTTAATCATCTAGCCCACTTCCTCCTGTCAATAAACATTAAGTAGTGAACAATGCCATGTTTGTACATCTATTGACCAAATGCAGAGCTTCCATGCCATGTTTGTACATCTATTGACCAAATGCAGAGCTTCCCTGTCTGCATTTAATTTAAGGCAAGAAAATTGAAGCCTCTCCACCTAAACAAAGAAAATAAATTAGTTAATTAAGTAAAAAGTGGTACGAAAACGACGAGTTTTATCGTCTTTCTTTTTCAGTTCATCACTTGTCACATATCATACGTCAACCGATGCTAAAGATTAAGAACTTACAACTACAAAGTTTCAATTATTGTGTGCAGAGATAAATAAAATGGTATATTTCTCACGTTATATCAAAGAATACGAAACTGAAGAGAATTGAAATATAGAGATAGAGGATTTTGTTCGATTTTATTGAGTCAAATGTTCTAAATGTATTATAAAATAACTTGCTAAATAGTGGTGACAATTCCCGTCCTTGCCTCCTCCTTCCTCGATCCCCGATCAAGGCTAGGCTAGGCGGGGCGCGGCAGGGCAATCTCTTGTTTATTGTCCCCTTTTTATTTTTAATTATTACAGCAAAAGCCCAAAACCTTTGAAACATTATCAGACTTTTCTCAAACCTTTGATTTGTTGCAACCGTCACCCCTAACCTTTTCAAATGTTGCAGGTGAAACCCTTTTGAACTGTTTCCATATGTCAGTTAATCAAAAATTTAACTTTGACCACATTTTTAATATTTTAAAATGGGGGAAAAGAACAACTTTCCATTTATAACAATTAAAAAAAAAAAAAATACACACACACACACACAATCTGATATGATCCAGGATGGATAATCACTTGGTCGAGTTTTGGAGTTCAAATTGAAGAAGTTGACAAGTCAATGTTCAAGTTTCGTAAGAGGCTCGGGAGCCGAAACGAGTTGGATTCAAGGTTTGGAAGATATTTGGAAAAAAAACGAGCAGCGTGGATGAAAAATGGCATAACTTTCAGTTCGGTTGTCGGATTTTCGCCCATGAGTACATTCCGGAAATGACACGAAATTTTGCACAAGGATACGTGAGCTCATGATACTTTTGGGCTTGCAATCATACAGAAACATGCAGAAAACAAGTTGGCGGATTTTTCATATTTTCACGAGATTTCCTTGTTAGTCTAAGATTCTATTTTATTTTCAACTTTGACAATATTTTATGATTTAATTATGTTTTATTAGGGTTTCTAGCATTAGTATAAATATAAGATTTATTTCATTGTAAAACTAAGAACCTTTTTAACATTATAAATTAAATGAGATTTTTCTCTTTTTATTTTTGATTGAACATGTACCGAACTTATCAAATATTGTTATATTTGTGACGTTAAACTTTAGAACTTATCAAAGAATTAGACACCCTTTGCGGCGTTTGCAAATCGATGTTTGTTGATTTTGTAATGGGTAATGCTACATGTACACACACACACTTTTACACAATCTTTTACACCTCTTTCACATGGAGGGGGGTCCACGATTATTTTATTATGTGTGGGCCTCCTTCCATGTGAGAGATGTGTAAAAGATTGTGAAAAAAATTGTGTACACTTAGCATTATTCTTTTGTAATCAAGAGGTCATTCAAACTTTGTTTTTGTTTGGTTGCTTGGTTCAATAATTTGCGGGTTGAGATTCTACCGTCTACAACTTGAATTTGGGCTTTCCCAACGTTTTCAATTAATTTCGCGATTTCTACGCTGATCTCGTACCTGGGTTCCCGTCACAATCGCCTTCTTCCTCTCAACCCTTACCCACTCCACCTCCACCTCAAACTCAAATGCCCAATTAGAATATCAGAAAGAAAAATTAATCAAGAATTTGATTTTAACTTTCCATGAAATGCTTGAACATCTCTCTTAATCTCTGAGGATATATTCTCTTCTAATTAAAAGCTATAACTTAGCCTTTAGGTCTGTGGTCTCAGCGTGGTCTGTATTTCTTTGAATTGTTGGTGAATAACGTTTGTTTGCTCTATTCTAGAGTTCTGGGTCTGTGGGATGATTTGAGGATTCTTTGGTACAAAATCGAGGGTTGCTTTTTTTTTTTCTGGGAAAGCTGTGTAGTGACTTTTGTGGCTGAAAAATCTGAGCTCACGTGTTTATGGTCTGAAGGAAAGAAGGAGGCCTACGAGTTCGTAGGTTATCTGTTTTTGTGTAACTTGTACATTCAATCTTGTAATCTATGAAGTTTTAAGGATAAATCCCAATGTCGTTGAGACCAAGTGCCGACATTACCCCGTACAAAAGTAGACCTTTCACCTTCCTATTTTGCTTTCGGAAGTGGCTAGTTCATCTTCTTCTTCTCTTGTCCAAAGAAACTTACCAAGTGCCAAGAAAACCAGAAAATAAAGATTAATCAAGAGTTTCTAATTATAACAACATACAAAAAGAATGCAGAATCCATTTCCTCAAAAAGATTTATGGGAAGCAAGAGTCCACAACAAAACCAAAAACAATGTCAAAGATCGACTGACAAACCCACAATTCCAAGACCAGTCGAAGGAGCGAGATTTGCAATTCTATCAGTAGCAATGCATAGCAATTGAAAAGTCTTAAAGGAGGAAAATCCTCAAAAACACATTCACAAAATTGTTGAAAAATCATATCACAAATATGTTCCAGCCACCAAAATGAGCAATTAAACAACATTTAACTAAATCCCATATTCCAAATTCGTCTCAGCTACCATAAAGAACAGTTAACAAAAAATTAAAACGAAAAAGATCCAAAAATAAGTGGAAGCTTTTGGTAGAAATTCTGAAAATCCACTTCTCAATTTTTTTGGACTGTAATGGTTGAAGAGCTGCCGATGTAGCAACATTAGTAATAGAATCATTATTATCGGTTGTTGATGCTTGTAATGATTGGTGGAGGTGGTGGTGGTGGTCAGTGTGGATGTTGGGTTTGAGGTGGGGGTGGGTTATGATCGAGAGAAAGAAGGCGATTGTGTGTGTGTGTTTTTTATTTTTTATTTAATGTGATAAATGGAAATTTATTCTTTTACCCATTTTTAAAATATTAAAAATGTGATCAAAGTTAAATTTTTGGTTGACTTACAGAATTATGGTTGGAAACTGTCCAAAAGAGCTTCACCTATAACATTTGAAAAAGTTAGGGGTGACGACTGCAACAAATCAAAGATTTAAAGAAAATCTATTAATATTTCAAATGTTTGAGACTCTTCCTACAATTATCCTTCAAGAAAACCCCAATCACTTGTAGTTAGTTGCTTACTTTAAATTTATACTCCTAGCCTACGATGCAGACCAATATTTTAAACACAAATGGATCTCCCAAAGCCTCAATCGTGAGCACAAGTATACTAATACTTTATTTATCGTTGAAATAAAAGTGATAAAATCATTTTCAAATAAATCAGATACCTTAAACAAGAAGGTATGTAAAAAATTACAACAAACATCATTTTAAACTAAGTGAAAAATTACACAGATCTTGACTAGATAATTATCACGTTCAATAATTGACGTATGGGATTATAGCAATTATGTGTTACGTATAATAACTTCAACACGTCATGCAAGAATCTATGTCAAAATTATAGTAATCGACATTTGTAAATGATAATCTCAATGCAGGAATTACACGCATCTTGACTAAAATCTAAATACCCCGTCGAATTCATAGCATTGCTATTCAAAATATGGTAATCTTAAAATAAAAATCGCATAAATCTTAGTTAATACTTAAATATCGAGTGAAAATAAATTGTAATAATCATCAACCTTCTATAATCTTAATGTGTCAATCACCTAAATATTGACTAAAATCGAAATTCTTCGAATAAGAATGCGATTATGTCCTGCACATGTATCCAAGGTGCTCTATAAATACTCTTGCTAATTACACACTTTGAAGACGTAAAACATTCCCAAATTCTTTGGAGTAGTTTGCTATAAATTGATAGTACAGGGGCCAATGTGCAAATTAGTACTCAACATTTTTTGTATCTACAACGTGGACTTTTTAACTTCTCGATGAGAAAAGGAACTCTACAGAGACGACTTTCAGATTCTAAGCTGAAACCAAGAAATGGAACAGAGATTTTCTCCCTGTAAGAATCCCTTTTCATTTTAAGCGTGAAAAATATTATTTGTCATATATAAAAAGCAAAATTCGAGCAAACTCCGATGTCTGAGCGAGAACAATCATCGTCTGGACCTCCGAAGTCTGTACGGCCGACGATCACTTTGCCGGCTCGGAGTTCAATGGATAATTATTTTATCGGCGGTCCAGGAGCGAGCCCAGGTCCGATGACTTTGGTTTCCAGCTTCTTTGCTGAAAATGAACCGGAAACTGACTTCCGGTCGTTTTCTCAGCTGCTTGCCGGCGCCATGGCGTCTCCCACCGCGGTGCCAAATGTCAGGCGTGACTTTCCTCCGTCTCAGGATGCGGCAGTTCATAGGAATTCGGGCGGTGATGTGTTTCAGCTGAATTGGCCGGCGGGTTTGGTGGCGTCGGAGCAACTGGGCGTGTTTACCATACCGCCAGGATTGAGTCCGGCAGGGTTGCTTGATTCGCCGGGATTCTTTCCACCGGCTCAGGTATTCAATTAAACATTGAATTTACGTTTCATAATTATTATGGAGAAATTAATTTATACGTGCATTTGAATATAATTTGTGAATTATTTGAATTCTGTATAGCAGAAGCGAAAGATGGAATTTTTTTGGGTCCAAAACTGAAAATTTTGATATGAAAAAATCAATGATTTGTTTGATATAATGTTTGAAAAAGAAGATATATGTCTTTTGTGAGTATTTTGAGAGAGTTTATTAATTGTTGTGGCTTTTTGCTTAATATAGGGTCCTAATGGGATTTCTCATCAAAAAATGCTGTCTCAAGTTTCGGCTCAGGCTCTGGCTCGACAACAGATGCCGCCCCCGATTGCCAGCCATAACATCACGAAGGAGTTATCGGACATTTCTCATTCTGATCAGACATATCAACCTTCTAACTTGACCGTTGATAAACCTGCAGAGGATGGGTATAATTGGCGCAAGTATGGGCAAAAGCAAGTGAAGGGCAGCGAGTATCCTCGAAGCTATTATAGATGTACGCATTCAAATTGTCCGGTCAAGAAGAAAGTCGAACGGTCTCTTGAGGGACAAATAACTGAGATCATATACAAGGGACAGCATAATCATCAGCCACCCAGTAAGCGCGGAAATTCGAACGGAACCTTGAATGTTCAAGGGAGCTCTGAGGAGTTGCCTTCTTATTCGTTGTCTACTAAAGAAAGGGAATCGAGCCAGGTTACACTGGAACATGTATCTGGATCAAGTGACAGCGAGGAAGTGGGTAATGCTGCAACTAGAGTCAATGGAAGGGATGATGATGAACCACAATCCAAGCGAAGGTATGCGTATTTTTTCGAGCATGACAACCTGCGGACAGCTATTGCTTATTCTGTATATATTGAGAAGTGTCTTATCTTAAAATGTTGGCAGGAACATAGAGGTTCAGACGTCAGAACAAGTATCGAACCATCGGACAGTTACAGAACCTAGGATCATTGTTCAGACGATCAGTGAAGTTGACCTTTTAGATGATGGTTATAGGTGGCGAAAATACGGCCAGAAGGTCGTTAAAGGAAACCCTTACCCAAGGTATAACATTTGAATCGGTGCACTAATGTAGACCCTCGCTTGTTCATATTGCTCTCGGGTTTGGATTAGGTGCTTGTAATGAATCTCTGCGTATATCTTCTTCGGAATCTTTTCTGAATAATCTTAATTCTGTTTGCAGAAGCTACTACAAGTGCACTAGCGTCGGCTGCAATGTCCGTAAACATGTTGAAAGGGCTCCAAGTGACCCAAAAGCCGTCGTAACAACATATGAGGGCAAGCATAATCACGATGTACCTGCTGCCCGCAACAGCAGCCACAGCGCTGCTAACGCTACTTCACAGGCAAGACCCCTCAATACTTTGATTGATATGCAATCTGCAAATAGAAGAACAGAATTTGGGAACAATGAGCAACAGTGTATTGCACTCTCTGGATTCAAAGAAGAACAAATAAATTAACCGATGAGAGTTGTTTCAGTGAGATTTATGTCGTGTTGTTAGCCTGTTTTGCATCATTTTGAAATATACAAAAACAAAATACAAAGACGAGAATTGAATAGGATTGTTTGTAAATGTCATTTACTACAAACAGTGTTTGGAATGCATTATTTCTTTAAAAGCCTTTGTAATGCCAGTATCGTGTTATGTATTGTGAAAGTGGCTTTTAACCCTTGTGTTGGAACATTGAGAATGGATCTTTGAATATTGAGACCGTAACGAAAGGTGTCAAATGCTGTAGTTTAGTACTTATTTCGAGATACTTGTAAATTGTAATTGGTGTTAGCTTCCAATTTTCGAGTTTAATGAGTCTATAGTTCAAGTGACATTTAAATGTTACACTTTTGTCTATCATATTCTGAAAGGGTTTGTCTATACGTACATAATTTTATGTACATAATGGTGTTAAATGGATTAAATTAAACGGTTCGAAAAAATTTCAAACCATTTCTTCAAAATGATTTGAAAATCGCAAGAAATGGTTTGATTTGGTTTCAAAATCACAATTTCGTCGATTTGACAGATATACCCTCACCCTACTAATATCTAGTGCGGGAGGTTTCCAAAATTTTCCTATGACTACATTGATGTTTTATCTTTGGGAAAAATTCATAAATAAGGTGTATTCTTTACACCAATTCAAAAATAAGGTTTATAGTTTGAAACTTCAAAAATTAGGTTTTTTTTTTTTTTTTTTTTTTTTTTTTTTTTTTTTAATATAATAAACCCACCCCACATGCACCACCCCCTGCTCCGGTGACTATTCCGACGACAATTCCGACCACCACTTTTTCTCCGGCTCCGATTCCGGCGACCATTCCGGCGAGGTCACAGATTTTTAAAGAGTCGCGTATTATTATAATCACCGGTCACATTTTGGTCACAGATTTACAATTTAGTTAGTCACATATTATTTTTCAGTCACGGATAATAATTTTTATACGTCACATATTATTTTACGGTCACAGTTCAAAAATTTTGTAGGTCACAATTGTTTCTTTGGTCACATATTTCAAATTTAGTTGGTCACATATCAAGATTTATAGGTCACATATCAAAATTTATAGGTCACACGGTCACATATTTCAAAAACTGGTTGGTCACAGATTATTTTTGAGTCACATATTACTAAATTTTTAGGTCACAGTTGAGTAATCAGTCACAGATTACCAAATATTTGGTCACATACCCTCAAATACTTGGTTCCATAACCAAGTAATTGGTCACATAACCAAGTAATTGGTCACATACACCAAAGAGAGGTCACACACCACACCACACCACCGTCACCAACACCGCTTGTGACCACCCGCACCTCGGCACCACCACAACAGCACCAACGCCACACCACCACCACCACCGATATAAGCCGCCACCACCAACAAAACTGTCACATATTCCTTTTCAACGCACATCACCAACAAAAAGTCTATGAGGTTTTCAACGCACATCACCACTCTGGATCTGAAAATCACCACCACCAACATCTAAAAAAACACCATCCAAAAACCCTAAACCAATCTGAAAATCACAAAACAACCAACCATCACCGCCAAATCCAACCACATAAACGCAGCGAAATCGCTGCCGGGAAAGCTCTTTCCCGGCAGCGAAATCGCATTCTTTGAGACAAGACAATGAAATCGGCTGCTGGATTTCATTCTTGTCCCCGGCGACGAATCGGCTGCCATTTCTTCTTGGGTTCAATGACGGCGAACAACGACGACGAATCGGCTGTTGGGCGAATCATTCTTGTCCCTAGCGGCGATTCGCTCTTCTTGGGAACCAAGCGGCGATTTATTCTTGCTCAGCGATTTCGCTGCAGGGGCGATTCTTTGCTTAGGGGGGGGAGCTGAGGGAGGGAGGAAGGGAGGAAGGCGGAGGGAGGGAGGAAGGCGGCGGCGGAGGCGCGGCGGCGGTGAAGAAGAGGGTAGAGAGGGAGACGTGAATGTGGAGGAGGAGGAATATAATATAAATGATTTAGGTTTTGTTTGGGATTAGGGTTGTGTCTTGATATATACCTGATATTTGATTAAACAAATTTTGCACCTGATTTTTAAAAACTAAACTTTAAACCCCTGATTTTTTATAATTTCTCTTTATCTTACACATTTGTCAAGATCAAGAAATTATGCTGGCCATTGTCAATTGCGAAAATGAAAAAATATTGACTCACTCGTCAAGAAATCAATTCATCAACAATATTGAACCATTGGAGATTAGTGAATGAATCAGCCAATTGGTCTCTATCAGTCGTAGTAGGGCCGTGTCACACAGTTCGAGAAGCGTGGACCCAGCGTTACTTTTCTTGCTCCACCCAAGAGCATAACATAAAAATAAAGTCTAATATATCTGAACGAATTTCTTAACCTGTTTGGATAATTAGCTTGTTCTGCACCTGTTTGGATAATTAACCTGTTTGGAGAACATTTTCGAGCTTGCAGTGTTTTGACATTAGGAGGATAATGATAATTTATTTCTAATTTTCGTTAATGAGAAATTATTTACTTAAAAAACATTTTTATAAAGTTGCTTATAAGTAATTTTTTAAAACTTGACAATGCACATAGCCACCAACCCCTTGGACCGTCCAACACGTCTGGAGAGTCGGGGGTTCATTTGAAAAACCCAACATTGGTTTTCTCTTACGAAAGTTCAGGCGAGACACTGATTTCTTGACTAATCAGGCAATTAAGATTTTTTCAAAAATAAATTTTTGGTCATTTTTTTTAGAATTTTGATTTACAGTTCTAAAAATCCGCTAATTAGGATTTCAATTATCCTATTTAGAGAAAAAAAAGAAAAAAAGAAATAACAATATATAGAGAGGGAAAAAGCAAAATTACAGAGAGAGATCTTATTGTCTTCGTAGTTTCTTCATCGTATTTCCTTGGACAAATAAATCTACAGTGTTCACATCGATTTTGTTTTGACCATATTTTACACGATTCCTTTGTAGGGTCAGACGCGTTATATTTTACACCATTTCTCTCAGCGACATCTACAGAGTATGAAACTGCTTGCTACCATTATGATTGTGCATGTTCGGTTTGAAAATTTCGCGACTTGGTTAAGAAAATGAATAGAAATGGTGTTGCTATAAATAATTCCACGTGATCGACGTTTCATATCCTTAACTTTTTTAAGTTGCATTTCTTATTTGTAAATCATGTCTCCATGGACGATTTCTATCAAAATATTATGCTAGCTTGTATCGAAATTATGGTCAAATATTTTGTCAAACTTTATATATATATTATTTTAAAAACAATATGCAAATTAGTCTTTTTATACCATTCTATCCAGATATTTGGATGAAAACCATCATCAAAGACGAGCCGAGAAGATAGAAGGTTCAATATAAAAATGCGATGATAAAAAGTTGGGAACATAAGTGCAAAAATGAGTACGGATTTAAAGGTGGCACAATTAACAAAAAATATGGTATAAATATAATTACACATTTTGATATTTATCGAAGTTAAACTTTAAGCCCTCGTATAGTTTAATTGAAAGAGTTATGCTACACAAACAAGCTCTATAACATGTTAAAAAAAGGGAAACGCTTGTCACACATGATCTGATTATTTGAAAGAAAAAAAATTCAAACGATGTTGCCAAATAGCACCTGTCACTCGTCAATGTCAATAACCCTGTTCAAAGAGAGTTATTCTAATTGACAAATAAAATTTTTAATGATTTTTCTTGAAAATTGATGGAATGCATGGTTGGAAAGTCGTGAATTTTATAAAATGTATCATTAAAATTAATTGTTGATTTTAATTGAACCAAATATGGGTTATCAATTTTTTTTTCTTTTCAAAAAAGTAAAATAAAAAGATAGGGAAAGTAATAGGCTGCCTCCCAAGCAGTTTCTATTCCCTCCAATATTCTACGCTATAAATTAAGTCGCATTTTACATTTACCCGGTTGGTTGCGTAAGCGTCGCATTATTATTATTATTAGCACCGTTTAGTAACCATTCTTTTTTTCATTCTCATTCTTCTACTAATTTTCAACCACACATTCATCAATAAAATAATATTTTCCATCACATTAATAACTTTTCCTTCATTTTCAACCACAAAAAAAGTGTGATTTGACACAAAGAATACATTTTTTTCTAGAATAATAGTTACCAAACGGTGCCTAATCTCTAATGTAAAATGTGAAGCGATGTAAGGGTACACTCCCGCCACTGTAGTAAAGAGGGAAACAATCTATCTACTCTAAAAGACAAAGCTCAAGGTTAGGGTTTTACACACAATTTTTTTTTTTTTTAAATTAAATCACAGAGATTTCGAATCTCTGTCGCCACCGATCAAACCAACAATATATATATATATTTTTTTTCTGGAGATTTTGAGTTAGAAAAAAATACGCGTCAATATTCATATAAAGATTGCAGCTTGTCGAAGTGAGTGATTTTTGTTCTAATTCTGCTTAGCTCCCAATGGCTTGGTGGGAAGGCGTAAATGAAACTCGTGTTCTGATTGCACCAGGTATTATCTTGCATACTGATTTTATGCATTTGGTACTTGACGTTTTTTGTTTGTCTACATTTATTATACAATGTAAATTTATCAGCTGAACCGAGTTTTAATTACTAATATCTGTTCATTAGAATTCTTTTGAGCTTGGCTTCAATTTTTATTTTATCAGTTTCTCCTTTTTATTTCTTTATTTCCCGTTTTCTCGGGATTAGGGTAGAGATAGATGTATTTTTGCATATTTCTGTAAATTTTACAAGTTTCATGTGTTTCCCATATATCAATATATTGCAATGGAACAAAGTTAAAGCATGTCAACAACTTCCACTGAGAGTTTGCGTCATTTCAAGAGTTAGGGTCTGAGCGAAGAACACGGGTTACAACATGACAAATGCATGAAATTTGTTTTATAACTATTTCTTGATGTTATATTACAACTGTAAAGGAAAACTCTGAATTCTTGTGGTAATTTTATTCAAGCATACATATCTTGAGATGTCTTTGCATCGCAATTTATTCACCTATGATGTTATATTACAACTGTAAAGGAAAACTCTGAATTCTTGTGGTAGTTTTATTCAAGCATACATATCTTGAGATGTCTTTGCATCGCAATTTATTCACCTATCTCAGTTCTTGGATGATTTGCCATGCTGTCTACTTCTTTTAGCTATTGTTGACCTATTTTTCTTTTCTGGATGGCCCGGGATCCAAGTTTACTTGTAAAATTGTAGTACCACCCTTCCACAATTTTAATAACCTTTGCCTTTGACGGAAAAAAAGGTGCCAACACACATAGTCTAGCTTTCCAATTTTATTGTACAGTAAACACGCAGGCCCATTTGATAAATTAGACACCAGCTGCACATGCCATTGATTCCTTGTGTTTTCTGTGAAATGTATTTGTACATCTTATATATTTCCCTTGGAAAATTATTCAGTGAACTTTAGAGACTATTTATTTATCTCACCAACTGCAAAAGAACTAACAAATTACTGTAGGGTGAACTCGAATTTTCAGATGTCACAATAACTTAAGTAAGAAAGGCTAATTATTCAGAAACCATACCTGTTGCAGATACTTCAGGGAACAATTATATTAGTATTGACATTATAAGCTGGCCTGTGCGTCCTTGTGCAGCACCAGGGATTATTGTGTTAATGCAACTGTCAGGTTGTTCCACTTGAAAGTTTGAACTTTGAACTGATGGCCTATGGAAATCACTAAACACACGTTAAACCCAAATCAATGTAATAGTTGTTTTTCGTCTCCGTGTCATTTTTTTATCGTGTATGTTAGGCACTTTGCTTACTACTAATTGAATCTGATATGCAATCAATCATCCTTATTTTTTCACCTTAGCGATCTATTAGGTTTTTAAGCTTATAATTGCAGATCCTTCCACAAGCGGGAAGCATGTGGGCCAGTTTTTATCACTTCGGCATCCCAAAACTGGTAATTTTACTTCCTCGGTGAAATAAATTGTTTATACCTTGTGGAGATGAACAAGGTCTGGTTAGCTCGTTCTCTAATAAATCGGCTCATCATTTTATTAATTTGTTTATCATATTATTCCGTTTTCCCCTTTTTTCAAAAATTATTTAGCCTCTGTTTGAAAGAATTTGTAAATGGTTTCATTTATAAATATATAAAAATGAGTGGTGGAAAACTGGATAGTACGTGTTGGTCCATTGGAATGTGCGGTTGAAAATGATGTTTGACCATTTATAAATTGTTTTATAAAGTGTTCCAAACCGAGTGTTAACTTTGGATGTTAATTCCACTATGTTATGTTCAAGTCTTTGAGGCAATTCACTTACATGACAGGAAATATGGCATGCTACCTCTTTATTGACAGAGTTCTTCAAGAACTTCACTGGTTCAAGCAATCTTATGGGTCTTGGTTCCTTGGGGACTATGTTTGTGAAGGTGAAGACATCCATTTAGCATAATTTGCACATCCATGTATATGTCATTCACCATGGATGACAATTTGAATGGATTGATATATGCCATTTGGCAAAACTTTTAGTTTTTGCAGTCTTCTTACAAATACCTTCATGCCACGTTCCTTTTCACCAGTGAATAATAAGAATCCTGCCAAAATTTCTCAGTCAACATTTCTTATTTGGCTCTTTTTCATTTTCCCCATACAGACGGTCGCTTGTACACTGCTACTGCAGTTGATCCTGTCTTCATTCTGTTGCCAATTTTTGAGGAAGCACGGATGAAGGTCTGCAGTCACTGTTTAATGTTGGCTGCGGCTTTTGGATTTGAGATGCTTTTCCTTGTCTGCTTTGCTCTTCTGGCATATGTTTCTAGTAGACTTAACCTCACAAGCAGTAGAATATAAGCATTTTGTTATGGACGATAATTTTTATATATCAAAATCAACACTATTTTTGCAATGGCTTTTCTTCTGAACTCTGAAAAATATGATTCATTCATGTTTTTTTGTTATGTCAACTTGTGAAGTGCAAACATAAAGATGTGTGGTAGCCTAGTTTCTCCTTATCATCTTTAGTGATTCCTCACTGTAATTTGTGTAGAAAGGGGATGATCCGGGAAAGTTTAGGCAATTGGATGAGATAGTTTATGTTGATGGCTATCCTGGATATCATACTCTGTTGTCCATTGCGGAGAAATCTATGCAAATAGTCTGTGATCTCAAAGGTGATCTATTTGCTATTCTTTTGGTACAAGCTGTACATATGGCAATGTTGCATGTTAATGCTTTGTGTGTGTGGTTTTGGGGTGGGGTGGGGGGGTGGGGTTTGAATATTTCCAATCAGTGGTTTGTAATTATGGATACATATATCAGCTGTTAGCGTTCTTTTCTGAGGCATATTTTCTGTGCTTCTTCCTGTCTTACAGTATTTAAAGATGCATGATCTGGTCACCAATTTTAGAACATATGAAACTGCTAAATTATTCAATTCTGTCTTCAGTCTTCACTATCCTTAGATTTGTGGCAGCGGATTGACATCGTTTGTTGAAATCTTTGACAAGGTTGTCCACTAGGATCTTTCCACTTCGGACCAAGCTACTAAGGCTTGTCATAACTCTTGTTAAGCAAATTGCCAACTATGTCTAAATTTGTTTCACCAAATTTTTCTCTCTTCTTTCTTACATGTTATATTTATCCTTATATAAAATCTCACACATTAATCCCTTGTTTGGTGGAGATTAGAATTAGATTTTTAGCAAATTTTGATAAAAGTTGATGGAATGTGTGGTTGAAAAGTTGTGGGTCTTATGAATTGTATGGTTAAAATTAATTATTGAATTTGACTTGGATTTTAATCAGATTTTTTAGTAATACCACACGGGCTATATGAAAGAATAATTCTTATGGGTTTGGCCACTTCCATGTCAAAGTTAATAGTTATATAATATAGTGAAGGCTATCTTCTCTTATACATCGTTCCAAAATGATAGCAGAGATTCCCAGAAATGAAATAGCTTAATTGTGAAGTATAGGGGTGGCATTAACATTGTTTATTTTGTTCTTTTGAAACATATAGCTGCCAAAGTAAATAGTTTCCTTCAGTTTTATGTCATTTTTTTTTTAAAATTAACTGATGAAGAATTTTCTGTTCCCCTATCCATTTCTATTACAGAAATTGGGTCGACCAAGTTTTTTAGGCTCAATGATTTAAAGGTATTGAGGTGGTTGTGCTACAAGGTTAGTTTTGTTCTGTTTTGGCCTTCATGTGTAGGTGGCTATCAGAGTTAATGAGAACACGTTCTTCAGTTTGCAGGATGTAATTTTGTAGTTATTTTGCACAATCCCTTTTCCCCCATGCATTTATTTAATACCTCGACAAATTGTAGGTCCATCAACTGAAGAAGACTCTACCAACATTGGATAAGAACTATGCTGCTCGAGATGAGAAAGACACATGTATGTCTGTAGCATGTTCAAAATTTTGTCACCTTTTCTCCTGCCATCTTTTAAATTTTAACTACTCCAAACCTCTTGAGATTCTCATCAGGGATTTTGGACTAGATAGGCTATGAAGAGGCACAACTCAAAGATTTTGAATATTACATTTAATTGCACATGCTAGAATCAATAAGGAGGCAAGTAAAATACGGAGATTGAAGAGCCATCCTGTAAATATTTTCAATGAGTACATTTAAAAAAGCTGGTCTCAAGGATCCTATCAAGACTGATAGTTGTATTACTCCAAGACCAGCTAGTTGACATTAGCCTAAAGCATATCTTGTACCTTAACAGGCAAGATATTTTTCATTCATCCGTTTATTGTGCCGTATTATAAGAAGAATTTTGATATTCCCACTGCTAATGATGATGCAAAACACACATTTCTTGGTATTTGATTCTTAGATCCTAGTTGCAACTTTGCAAGATTACTAATTAGGCATCCATAATCAAGTAAGACACCTGATGTCTGTATCTGAAGGGCTAATTAGTTTCAAACCGTTGATGTGAGGTGTCAGACTCACCATTTAGGTGTGTGTCAGAAACAATTTATCGAAGTAACTGTAAGATAGAACACAGTCACATGTTGTTAGAAATATGGTCATTGATTTGTTCAATGTTTAACATGTGTACGTGATTCTTATACCTGAAGCATTAAAGTTGGCTTGTGTATGAGTTATTACAGGGTTGGGATATCTAATTTTTGTTTTAGTTTTTGAGATTTGTATAAGATGTCAAATTCGTATAATAACAACAAATGAGATTGTAATTTATTCACAAAATATTAGGGCATTGCTACCATGCATCATAGGTTTACCAAATTCCGCTTGCCATATGTCATCATCTTAGATTGTGGGGCAATATATCTTCGTAGTACAGGCTGATTGTTGTTTCATTAACATTACTGTGTCTATATTCATACCTTCAATCATTTTCGTATGCTAAAATTTACTTCATTTGTGTGTCCAGCATTATGCATTATGTGCCACTGTCTCATAAATATGAATGATCATGGGTTCATCGTTTTGCCTTGATATTATTACCAAGTATACAGGTGGTAGATCTTACTGTCTCCTAAACCAAATGTAAAATGATTTGAAACTGATTAGCGTCTTTGGATGGTTACAGTATTTGAAGCAGTGTCAATAGTGGGAGAGTACTTGAAGGAAGAGCCTTGGTTGAACCTCCTGTGCAGCAAATTCAAGTATTGCTTTTCACCAAGTAACAATTATCTGTTTTTCCCTTTATAGTCGTATCATTCACGGTCTTTAAATAGCTATGGTAATTTGCCTAGCACCTATTTTGAACTGAATGGCTTTGAAATCGAAACCAAATACACTAGTGATTGGTTGTGATGACTAATATGTCTGGCACAGTAGGTTAGGCGTCTTAGTTAACTTAAATAGATTCACAAATAATAGAACATTTGAAAGGGGATTTTGCAGTTATCCAAATTGTGAAATATAAGTATTTTAATTTCCAAAAATGGAGAAAATTTTGCTCTCATTTCATGCTAGTAAGACGTGGCCAACCATGACTTTGGTGACTTTTGCATGACAGCTAGAGTTTTGAAGTATTGCAAAAAGAATGTTTTTTTTTTTATGTTGGATATCAATGTGATAAAAAATAAGCATTTCCATAAGAGCAAATTGATCAACATTTACTCTGAAGATTGATCGCTTCTGCATTGATATAGCGGTCTCTGTCCCTTGCTAACTTTTATAGGACACCTTGACACATCTTGCATTGGGGTTGGAAAGAGATTAACTCTTCTGTGATTTGGATAAAGAGGGCCTATCGTCTGAAATCATCTTTCTTCATCTTCTATTATGTGTTTACCAATCATTTTTTGGTGATTGCAACTGCAGATTAAACTTACAAGAGGCAGCGAATGCTCGAGATACTGAAGTAGTTTTACATTCCAACGGAAGTGGTCCTGCATCATTTAATCCTGTTCAGGTATGTAAAACCAGAACAGTTTCTTAATAATTTGTTTTTCTTTTTCCTAGTATGTGATCAATTGCACATCTTTTACAAACAATGAGTAGACCAAGATTGTCATCTCCTCCCATTTAGATTAAAGTTCGAGGTTTGTTACTTCCTTCATCCTGGTATTCTAATTGGGTTTTTATGATAAATTCATCCTCTTTTGTTTAACCAAATTCACTGTCTTCAATATTATTATGTACAATGCCCTTCAAACACGTGTAGTAATAAATTCAAGTATAAATAACAGCCTGGTTTGAAACACCAATGCCAAATCTGTTGGTAAGTGCACTCTAATGGTTCGTTTGGTAAGGTGGATTGCATAGAATGGACATAAACATGGGTTGAATGTAGGGGTGGGCAAAAACCGAACCAACCCGACTAACCCGACCGACCCAAACCAACCCGATCGGGTTGGGTCGGTTTTTTTCCATTTTTTTTCCTGGGTTGGGTTCTGGCAAAGCTTAGTGGGTCGGGTTGGGTCGGGTTGTGGGTTAATCCATCCAACCCGACCAAACCCGACCCAACCCAACCTGTCAATAAAAAAAAACAAAAAGGGCCATTTTTTTTCAAACATATTTCAACTAAACCTGCACAGCACTTCCAACATTTTCCCCACAACACAAATCAAAAGCGCCGACTTCCCAGATCTCTCTTTCCTTCTCCTTTCTTCATATTTCCCCCCCTTTTTTTTTTCTCCTTTTCGGTTTCTATCGGCTATTCAACCTTCAATTCCTTTCCCAAGGTAAATTACCAAGTTTGCATATATTTTTTTCCGGCTTATTACTAAGATTCAGCCCTCATTTTGCAGACATTTTTGTACAAACTTATTTAATAGATCATTGAGCATGACCAAAAAACATATTTAACCTCTCATTTCTTCATCTTCACTACTTTATTTAGTGGCTACTCGTTTATTTCCATATATTCATTTATTTCTCTTAGATTCTCGTTTTAGTTCTGATTTTCTTGTTGAAAATTTGAATTGAGACATGAGCTAAAACATTGTAATTTAGAACTAGTTAATGGAAATCATCGATACAAACCGACCAACCCAACCCAACCCGACCGACACATAATTGGGTTGGGTTGGGTTGGGTTTCAACATTTACATGGGTTGGGTTGGGTTGGATTTCGAACAAACCGACAATGTTGGGTTGGTTTTGGGTTGGGGCAAAAACCGACCCAACCCAACCCAACCCACGCCCACCCCTAGTTGAATGTATTAATTTATTTTCCTTTTCTCCACCTTTTTCTTGTTGAGTATTACTAGGTTTGTTTTTTGTCTCTCTCTCCATATGACAATTCACTTTTCCTCCAGGAGAGTAACAAGAAAACTATGCGGACCACGAGGCAAACTAAGAAGGCCAAAGTAGAGGAGAATTCGAAAAATATCAAAGACATGTTCTCCAGGGCTGCAAGAAAGGGAAGATGATGTTATGTCCATAGATGTGGTGCTGTATTGGAGACTGAAGAGGTATCTTTGAAAGGGTAAAGTAGTCCTTTTACCCACCTAACTGAACAGAATGGCCAAATGAATGAACTCAGTGACCACATCTTGAAAACCCTTTTAAACCGGCATTGAAGTTCATTGTTGTATCACTATTGTTTAAACTAAATTTTTGTGGATTTATGAATAATGCCATTCTTGTGCGAATATTTTTCCCATAAATAGGGATGTAACGTGACAGCTTGTTTTTCCGTCCCATGGGCCTCTTGATCACTCAGTATTTTTCTTCCATCAGCCCGAATTAATCTACTAGACTTCATCGAGGTCATGGATCAGAAGGGCTTTTCTACCACCACATAATGAATCTATATAAGCTTTGCCTTAGTGCTTTAGATATTTGGGCAGGGGCGGCACAAATGCAGGCCCTCGCCCTGCTGGCCACAAATTATGATGTGGCCAACCTTAGTTGGGGTTGGGCACCCTTGTCCAAGTGCAATGGAAGTCACCAACCCAGGCCTGGTTTTCTTTGACCCGTTCAGGTGTGTGTAATGAATTAACCAGGTCCATGTTTATAGTGCTCTCCAGCCTTCGTTCTTATGGCCCATGCATTCATATATTTTTTGGTTTCTGTTTTCAATTGATTTTGTCCTCTTCGAAAAATACGTCTCTTTTATTTCTCATAAATTTTGCAACTTGAAGAAAATCAAGAGAAAATAGAAACTGTAATTTGGCTGAGCTTAAAAATTTATTTTTAAAATAGTAGATGTGTCAAGATAGACTTGCAACTTAGGCTTGAGATGATCGCCCAATAAAAATTGGATTATTCTATGTGTACACCCGTGGTGTACACAATTTTTTATGGATTGTACTATGTGTACACAATCTTTTACACCTCTCTCACACACGGAGAGGAGTCTCACAAATATTTTATTGTGTGTGGCACTCCTCCATGTGAGGGAGGTGTAAAAGATTGTGTAAACTATTGTTTACACATAGCACTTCCCATAAAAATTAGATCAAAACCAGCTCAACTCGGTGGATTGAATGTTGCATGATAAAGCTTTGTTTATCAAAAGAATTAACATGTAAATTCTAAATTGATAACAATGAATTACTGGACAAATGATGCACCTGCTCTATAAAATTTGAATTATTTTTGCAAACATGCTGCCTCCACTTCGTACTGAAACAAGTTGATCAAATTCCAGAGCGCACATAACCAAGAAAAAGAAACCAACGATTTTCTCTCTGCAACAATCCCTTTTCGAGATTTTAAATATCACAAAGAAAAACACAAATTCAAGTTAAATATATGGCGGAAGAAGAACCGCCACCACCATCTAGATCACCAGCCTCAGTGCGGCCCATGATTATATTATGGACCCAGAGTTCAAAGCATAGTTCTCAACTCGTCCCTCATGGCTTTTTTGAAGGTACGAGTCTTGGATTTCTTGATTATTACTTTCATCTTTGATCAATATGGGAGTTAACTGCCGCAAGATAATGTCTCGCCAATCTTGAATTTCAATTACTATTTGAACGTTAGACCGATCTAATTGAAGAAGGGAGTATTTGGAGCCCTTATTTGTTAATTTTCATTTTTCATCTTGAGTTGACGTATTAGTATACCCTTAACATAAGGGGGTGGAGAATTTATGTTTCAACAGAATAGGCCAGATGGTTTAGTGGTTTCGGAGCAGATAGGGATGCTTACTCTACGGCCTAGGTTGTCTCCGGCGAGCTTGCTTGATTCACCGGAATTCTTTCCTCATTCTCAGGTAATTTATTTAACTTAATTTAGAAAATTGTTTTATAATTACAGCTCGATAGAGACAAACTGAGTGTTAATATTAATCTTGGATTATTACTAATATTGAATGGCTATGGAAATTTTGAGGAAAATTAATAGATGAAGTTCATTATAATTTGTCAACAAATCTATGGCAGAAACCGAAAAGGTGGAATTTGTTGATTGAATCTTTGGAAAGAAGTGTATCTGATGTGAGTAATTTGTGATAGGTAGTTATTTCATGTTGTTTAACTTGTGAAATTCTTGAAATATGGAGTTGGAATTCTCCACATGTTTCTGTTGAATATCTCATAGGGATTTCCAGCTTAGAACATGTGGAAAAAGGGCGATACAGGAAAATTAGTCTTATTTTCAATTTTTCTTACAAAGTGATGAATATTGGTGACAGTTCTTACATAAAACGTATTGTTAAATTAAGTTGTTTTGAGACTTATCAGAAAACTGAATTTTAAACTGTGTTCGGACTTTTCTTGTTCCATCGAAATCATTTCAACTCTAACCTTGTGTTGTGTAGGTTATTTTCTGTGGGATTGGTTGTAGGATGTCTAGAAGTTGTTTTGACAAGTCTCTTTGATTACAGTTATTAGCTGTAGGGGATTGAATGAAAATAATGTGAGAAGGAAAGAGCTATTGGTGAATAAGGCTTGGGTGGCTGTATTTACATGCTCTGAGGTGCTAATTTACCGCCGTTTCAACTATTTATTTCCAGCTTTTCGTTAATGTAGAGTCCTTATGGGATGTTCCGTGGTGCTAACTCTTTGAGACAGACGCCTTTTGATTTAAATGTTCCTCCTGCTGAGCACCCCCCCCCCCCACCACCCACGGGCACTAGAAGACTAGAATGTTTGTCACGCCATCAACAAATAGTGGCTCCAATTACGACTCAGGCTCAAGCATCTATACGAAGACAGATTCCGCTTCCTATAGCCGACCATAACATCGTGAAGGAGTCGCTCAAAATTTTTCATTCTGATTAGGAATCTAAACCTCCTAACTTAACGGCCAATAAACCCGAAGACGAAAAGACGAACCTCCTCCACCATCATCGTCTAATCCACTGCCATCCGTACTGCCCACGATCAGATTACAGCCCTGAAGTTCAATGCATAGTTCTCGGCTTCTTGATGGCGCCATGGCGTCTCCACTGTAGCGCGGAACATCAGAACTCGGACTAATCCCACTTATACAGGTGGTGAAAAATTTACATTTCAGCAGAATAGGCCGGTGGATTCAGTGGTTCCGATGCAGATGGGGAAGCTTACCATACAGCAGGGGCTGTCGCAGGCTAGTTTGCTTGGTTCGCCTCAGGCAAGTTCACTTGGTTTGCCTGGGCTGTCTCCGTCGAGCTCGCTTGGTTTGTTGTTCTCGGCGAGATTGCTTGGTTCGCCGGATTCTTTTGGCTTGAACAGGTAATTTAACTTCATTTAAATGGTTTTATAATTATAGTTTGATAAAGAAACCGTGTATTAGTATTAGTCTTGGATTACTATTAACATGGAATTGTTATGGAAATTGATATATAATTTGTAAAGAAATCCATGACAGAAATGGGGGAAAGTTTGGAATTTATGAGTCTGATGATGAAATTTATGTAATGAAAATGATAATTTGTTGATTTAATCTTTGGAGAGAAGATGTGTCATGTGTGTCTATTGTGATTATTTGAGATCGTCTCCTAGTTATTTCAGAAATATGGAGTTCAAATTCTTGACAATGTTTCTGTTTAATCTCTCTTTGAGATTTCCAGTTTAGAACGTGGAAAAGGGTGATAGAGTAATTTCGAAACTGCAATTTTGTTAAGGGTAATTAGCACATAACGTCCCCACCTTTCATTGTTATTGTGAAAAACGTCATTACCTTTCATTTTTTGGTATTTTCACCCCTATTTTCACCTTTCATTGCGCAAATGGTCATTTTCATCTATTTTCTCAATTAAAAATTGTGAAATGACGAAAATACCCTTTCATTTAAATAAAACAAAAGAAAAAACTAATTGCAAACATAGTCCCAACATTTTCGAAAAGCGCAAATGAGTCCCAAATAAATTATTAAAAGGGTAATTAGCACATAATGTTCCTACCTTTCACTATTATTGCGAAAAACATCCCTACCTTTTATTTTTTTGGCATTTTTTCCCTTAATTATATTTTGATAGCGTAAATCATCTTTTTTATCCATTTTCTCAATAAAGAACTGTGAAATAATGAACATACCATCATATTTAAATGAATAATATATTTTTTTAATTTTCAATTCTTTAATAATTTATTTGGGACTTGTTTGCACTTTTCATAAAAAATTAATTTTTTAAATAATTTATTGGGGACTCGTTTGCACTTTTTAAAAAAATTGGGATAATTGTTGGCTTGTTGCAATTAATTCTTTAGATTTTTTTATATAAATATGAGGGTATATTTGTTGTCTCACTATTTTTTATTGAGAAATTGGATGAAAATGGATAGAAATGATAGTTTGAGCTATCAAATTATAATTAAGAAAATGCCAAAAAAATAGAGGTAGGGATGTTTTTCGCAATAATAGTGAAATGTAGGGACATTATGTGCTAATTACCCTTTTAATAATTTATTTGAGACTCATTTGCACTTTTCAAAAAAGTTGAGACTATGTTTGCAATTAGTTTTTTCTTTTTCCTTTTGTTTTATTTAAAGGGAAGGGTATTTTCGTCATTTCACAATTTTTAATTGAGAAAATGGATAAAAAAGACATTTTGCGCAATGAAAGATGGAAATAAGGGTGAAAATGCCAAAAAATGAAAGGTAGGGACGTTTTCCACAATAACAGTGAAATGTGAGGACGTTATGTGCTAATTACCCTTTTGTTAAAATCTGTTTCGTTTTCAAAAATTTTGGTGAAAATAGTTGCACGAAACATATTGCTAGTTTGAGATTGTTTACCTGAAAGTTCTTACAGCTATTAGCCATAGATGATTGAATAAAAAGAATGTAAGGAAAGAACTATTGGTGAATAAGAATTAGGTGGTTGCTCTGAGTTGGTATTTTACCCGTGTTTCAACTATTTGTTTGTGGGTTTTGCTTAATATAGGGTCTTTATGGGACGTCCCATCAACAAATACCGGCTTCAATTATGGCTTAAGCCTCAAGCATCTATAAACAACAGATTCCATGTTTGAACTTCACTGCCAAATCCTTTAGATGATGGAAAGCTCGTGAAGGGTGATCGATGTCATCGAAGATATTATATACATAAGCATCCAGATTGTCCAGCCATTAAGAAAGTCAATGAGACTATTGATGGTCGTCAAATAACCCGAGCATAGACGAAGGAAAGCATAATCATCAGCTACTCAGCATTGGAAATTCAAATGGAAACTTGAATCTTCAAGGAGACTCAGAATTGGGCTCTGATGGGTTGCCTTCCAGCCAAGTTACACCCAGCATGTATCTGGATTGAGTGAGAGGAAGCGGGCGGTACTGAAACTAGAGTCGAAGGAAGGGATGACGATGAACCAGAATCCATGCAAGGTATAGGTGTTATCCTGAGCATGTCATTCTTCAGACAGTTAAATACTTTTTCTACGTATCTTGAGCAGTATATCTTATTGAATTATTGGTAGGAACATAAAGGTCCAGACATCAGAGCAAACATTGAATCCCCAGACAGTTACAGAACCTAGATTAGTTATTGTTACGGCCAGTGAGGTTGATCTTTTAGATGATGGCTATAGGTGGCACCAATGTGGCCAAGAGGGTGATATCAGAAGCCCTTACCTGAGGTATAAACTTTTCTTCTATTTCATCTATCCCTATAAAAACTTTGTGTCGTGATATGGATATATTTTAATAATTTGAATTGGGTGCTATATTTACTCAGGGAAAAACTGGAGTATATATGTCTATTGATTTTATTGATTGGTGAGCATTTACTAATGAGCTCTAGTTATACAGCATTTGCACATTAGAAGCGTCCTGCCTTTAATTTTTTAATATGACTGTCGTGATCTTGCCTGTGTAATTGCAGTTAATAGCAAAGTGCCAATAAATCAGTCCCCACGGCCTCTGTTTTGAAATCATCTCAACATGATCAAGAATCTAACCTTGTCCAATTCCCCCCACCCCCTGAAAAATAAAAAATCTAATTAGAGATGAAAAATGAGTGTTAGGAAGTGCAAATGCTGCTAGTCCTCTTGCATTTTGTTATCGGTATGTCTTGTTGGACTATTTGGAGCCTAATTATAGTGGTCACTAATGTCCTTGACCGTGGATTGACCTACGAACCATTTTTAAACAAAGATAGATATATAGACTGAGAGAGGCCAGATATCTCCATTGTTCACAACTTCTTCCCCCCTCTTGATTTTTAGTGAACATCTACAGCAGCATCCATAGCTCTTGCATTGAGGGTGAACAGCTATAAATCTATTTGTTTGTGCATGTGCACTTCCACTTTATCAGTAACATGTCTGAATAATTACCATTTTGTCTCATGTGCTGGTAATGAACCTCTCTCTCAATGGGTAGTTTCTTTAGAATTTTTCTGAATCAGCTTAATTCCATTTGCAGAAGGCACTACATATGTGCAAGCGAGGGCTGCGAAGTCTGAAAGCACGTTCAAAGTATTGCATGACCCAGAAAATGTCAAAACAACATATAAGGGCAGGCATAATCATGACGTAGCTTCTGCCTAAACCAGCAGCCGCAGCACAACCAATGTAGTCTTCACAGTTAAGACCGGACAATGCTGTCATTGATAGACAAGCGACAAATGAAAGAAAAGAATAGGTAACAAAAAGCAACAGACTATAGCACTCTCGGATTTAAAGATGAGAATAGCATAGGATTGTAGCACTCAAGGCCACGATTTAGGTGCAAGCTATATTCAAGCGGCTTCAGAAATACAGAATATACAGTATTAGTTAATAGAAATGACCGACTACACAAGATACAAAGATGAGTATTACATTGGATTGTTTGTAAATTTCATGTACTGGAACAGGGTTTGTGCTGTCAGCATTTGCGCTTTCTTTCTGTAAAAGACTTTGTAATGCCCATATTGCATTCTAAAATTTTCCTTTAACCCTTGCTTTTGAAAATTATGTATCTGTGGACTTGCACTTTTCTTTGAATATTCTGACTGTAACTGGAGTTCTTTTTATCTTTATTTCAAGATATATGTAGTTGGGGTTGGCTGCAAATTGTTAAGAGTTTCTTATATGGACAGAAATCCATTGTCTCAACTCTTACGGGAACGTTGTGTGCGCGTATTAGAGGTGCTGAGAAAAACCTGCAGTGGCGAGTAAACGGAGCACGAATCACTTTGTATCCATAAAATGTTCTTGCATGCATATATGTTTGACTTCTATATGTTGATTGGCAACAAAATTAAAGGAAATACTAGTTTATATGAAAAAACTCTGGTCGGTGAATTTATTATCGAGGAAAGAATGTACTTTAAATAGTAATATGATGTGAATTATGTGGTTAAAATGTAAGAAAAAATTATTGATGTGATGAAAAATATTATTTTATTGAAAAATGTATGGTTGAAAATGAGTTTTGAAATAATGTATTTTGAAAGAATGTGTAGCTAAGAATGAGTTTTCTTCTACCATATACTGAACTTATTTAAAACTTGGGTGTGACTTCTATCAATGTAGTTGTCTCAAGATTGTTGAAGTTTCACTATAAGTAATGTTATCTGATAGTTTCCCAAAAAAATTTGAACTCTGGAGCAGGGACGGAGCTAGGAACTTATACTATGGTGGAGTTTCCAGTTGGAGTCACTGGTAGGGTGGGTGTGGTCTCGTGGGTCAGTTTTGAGCACAATTTAAAGCCGAAGCCGACCAAGCCAATTTGGGTAAATTCCACCTGAATGCCAAATTTTAGAGTGTGTTGGTGAGAGCAGGGAAGGTATAGGGTTGAATAATTGGGATCATGGTTTAATGGGCTTAATGGGCTGGGATTAGGATATAAAACTTAGTCGACCCAATTGGTTTGAAACAGTCCATCTTACTTTACACGTCTAGTCTAACATACCAAATATGCTTTCATTTTAACCAAAGAACTAAGGTTGTGTTTGATTTGTAACATTTTCCTTGGAAGTAAGAATATATTTTCCAACTAAACGAGTGTTTGATAGCAAAACAATTTCATGGAACTCCTCTTCCAGCTTTCACTTCACGCGGCCACTTTTCCTTCTTTTTGATGAAATTGTTTTCCCATGGTTTTGATGGTTTTATGTTGTCTAACTTTTTCTTTTTGGCAATTAGAAAAAATTCTAAATACAATGGTAAAAAAATTTATTACTTTTATTAACAATTTTTATGCAAAACAAAGTCAGGCTAGTGGTATTCGGTATGGTAAATTTTTATTTTATTTTTTTGATGACATTTTTTTTTGCATGCAATATATCTTTTCTGTAATTTTTATTTGGGAAAATTACGGCCACACTCCCTAACCTTTCATATTGCGTGGTTTTCATGATCTTTTATCAAAATCTACTAAAAACTAATTTTTATCTAAATCAAACAGGGGCTCAGATTCCAATTTTTGCGTTCTTTTTAACACATAAATTTATGCAAATACTTGTAAAATGTTATTTAAAAAGGACCAAAGTTGGAGTCTTGGAACATAGACTTGGCCATTCTTTGGGTTGTATACATCTAGTGGTTGTGATTTGGAGTGTTTTCAGCCGGCTGTTGTGATCTGGGGTGTTTTCGATTGGTGGTTGCATTAGGTAGCGACTAAGAATGGGAAGGTAGTGGCAGTAACGGTGATACACACATATATATAAAGTCTAGGATTCTATCTTAGGAAAGTGTATAAATTAGGATCCTAGAATAAGGTAATTAACTAATTACAATCTATAACACCAAATAATTTCCAGTAATAGGAGCATGCTTTTTAAACTTTGCAGGGTGCATAAACCATTCAATGCATTTGTTTATTTATATTCTTACCAGTGCAGTATATACGAGTTGGTTGAATTAGAACTAAACTCAAGCCTGTTAGTTGTTAATTGAAAGTACCTTTTCTTGATTATGCTCTCAGTACTATTTAGGATGGGAAGCTTTTTTAATATTTTGACTGTTTATTGATGCTACATCCGATTAGAACTCTGGCTATTGTAAGGAATTCAATGGACACATTGCCAATAAAAATTCTGCTTTAGCTTCTTTAACCATGGAGCTGTAATTATTAAATTTTTTTTTTAGTTTTTTTTTTTGAAATTGGAACAAATTCTAGACCCAATAATAAAAAAAATTATCACTTCAATGGACAATTTTCATGAAAAACGAAGTCAAACGGACACCAAACTTTCAACATTTTCCAAGTGGAAAATTATACTAATCAAACACCATTAATTACAATTCTTAGTAAAACAAATTCTAGGCAATTCATTTTCTTTCTACCTATTTTCCACCATTTCAATCAAACGGACCCTGAGTACTTTTCCATTTGTACCGAAAATGAATGACAACGAGTTTGACAGCCTCTCATATTTGAAATTATTCATGTACACCGTTCGAGGCTAAACCTCAAAGACAGTGGATCCATGCTGGATCTAAAACACTTGTAATTAAATAAAGTTTAAGAGAATTTTTGCTCTTAAACCTTCTTCAATAAAACTTCATGTTTTAGGCTCTGTTTGATTAGCCATATTTTCCATGGATTTTTTCCATTTTCCATCTTTTGCGCTGTTGGATAGCCTAAATTTTCCACGGAAAATATTTTTCCCTCCACCCGCCACGTCAGCATTTTCCACGAAATCCTTGAAAATATTTTTCCACCATTTTGGTGGGAAAATATTTTCCGGCCGGCTGCTCAATTTTTTTTTTTTTTTTTTTGGCAATGGAAACAAATGTCATGACCAATTGTAAAAAAAAATTTCACTTTAATGGACAATTTCCATACAAAACAAAGTCAAACGAACACTAAACTTTGATGAAAAAAATGATTTTTTAGGAAATAATTTTTTTTTTCATTTTTTTTAAAACTTTTTGGCAATGGAAACAAATTTTATAACCAATTGTGGAAAAAAAATCACTTTAGTGGACAATTTTCATGTAAAACAAAGTCAAACGAATAGAAAATTAAAAAATTTTCCGGGTGGAAAATTATACCAATCAAACACACTTTAAATCATTTTCCCTACAAAACATTTTCTAGGCAAATCTTTTCCATGTAAAACATTTTCTTTCCACCCATTTTCCACCCTTACAATCAAACGCACCCTTAGATCATGTCTTCATACTTCTACTCTTATATGCAAAACCCATGTATGGATCTATAAGGATCAGGACAAAGAAGTACCGCTAGGCAGGAGGCCGTTAGGGAAACAAGTCCAGACGATCCACCATAGTGAGGCATGGACAGCATATCAGACAGAAGCGTAAGAAGACGACCCCAATTTCTACATACCCCAATTTCTACATACAGTAAGACGATTTATTTGCTTAAAAGCTTTATTTATTTATTTTACATGTGCTCTAGTTGGACTCCATTGTCTACATTTTCTTACTTCATAAAACATTTTACATTCCGCACACATAGCTCCGAAAATTGGTAATTCTGGCCTGCATTAATTTTTAACTAAGTGCTGGTTTTCCTGAGATGTATGCTCATTCATATTTTTCAGAACTTACCTAGTGTAATGCGAACATTATGTTTTCAGATTAACACCATGTTAATGGTAAAAGATTAATTTGAAGAACAACACGGCAATGGGTAGAATACCAATAATGCGAAGCATAAGAACAAGTTATTGTCACTTTAATCTACAGAATCAACAAACACAAGGAGAAGTGTCGATTCTGACTTCTAACTACACATATCTTCCTCTGTGCGAATTGAGTAACCTACACTAGTGTACAATACCTTGGGGTGCTTAGTAGTGTTTGCGGATATTGGTGGTATTGTTCCTAAGCTAAAAGTCTGTATAAAGTACTAGTGTTTATGTCATTGATGACGTGGCTCAATGATCTTTCAGATAATTTCAATTAACTTAGTCAAAATCAAACATTCATAACTACTACCATTTATTATTATCAACAAATTTTATGGGATCCAGTACTATTCTCTTAATATTCCTACTTATAAACCATTTATGAGTTTGCCAAACGGAAACTTAGTTGTAAGCTTAATTTGATTTGTTGACTTCGGCTTCTTGTTCATACCCCTGACCTCTCTAAGAATGACAAAATGTCTTGCCCTGTCACAGAATTGGGACAAGGATGGAACGCATGACCCATCACATTATTTTGCCCATGGTTGAGCATCATTTTTTAAAAAATTTATTTTAAGGGTAATTGGCGCAAAACGTCCCTACCTTTTCCTATATTTGTGGAAAACGTCCATACCTTTCGTTTCTTGACACAGAACGTCCCTACCTTTCACTTTTTTTGCGCAAAACGTCATTTTCCCTAATTTTTAACGTAAATGATCGATATACCCTCCAATTTAAATAAAACAAAAAATAAAAGAAAAATAAAAAATAAATTGTAATATGCTCCTAAACTTTTTAAAAAAATGCAAATCAGTCCAAAACACTAATTTAATTTCACCCAACATCACAAACCCTAATTCTCTCCCTCCATTCTCTCTCTCTACAACTCGTCGCCTCCCTCCAACCGGCAACCTCCATCCATTCTCTCTCTACACCGCCCGTCGTCTTTGCCCGCCACAACCTCTCACGGCCACCATTTCAGGAGCCATCGTCAGCGACTTCGCCCTCCACAACCACTCACGGCGTCGCCAACCAGAACCATGAATCCCCGGCCATTCTTTCCTCCTCCACCATGACCTCCATCTCCTCCCTTCCCAATCTCCCACCCTGGAATCCCTTCTCTCTTCCACCGCCATTTCACTCACCAACCTCTATTCTCTACTCTCCCTCTCCTTACGACCCACCCTACCACCGCCGCAAGAAAACTGGTTCCACCAATTTTTGTCATCTCCTAATTATGGAGGATTATGACCCCAGGTGGGTTCAATTTTTTAATTTGTCTAAGCCTTCTTTCACTCTCCTCCTTCGGCTTCTTACTCCTTCTTTGACCTCCCTCCACCCTTTGCCACCCAATGCTGCCCTCGTCGCCACCTTCTTTCGCCTAGCCCACGCTTCCCCCTTCTCTGCAATATCCCGCCGCTTCACCATCGACTCCCCTACCGCTTGTAAGGCTTTTTATGTTGTTTGTAAGGCCATTGTTGATTCTGGCCATTTGTTTGAGTTTAATTCTGATATCAATAGGATTATAGTCGGATTCAGGTGGATGTCCTTGCCTAATTGTTGTGGAAATTTGAGAATTGAGAAATTTGAGTTTTGTTGCTCCTCTATGATTCTTAACGATTGGTTACCAATTTGACAGTGAAATTTGGAGAATTTGGCTGTAAGACTAGGGGATGGTGAAGTACAAAGAATTTTGAAAAAAGTATAGGATCGAGGGAGCGTGGTGGGAGGGAGGAGGGAGAGAAGGAGGGGAGATGGATAGACGGCCAAATATCAGTCCCCAATTTGGTGGTTAGTCCAAATTTTGGCATTGACAGCGACGGGGTGGAGGTGAGAGAGAGTGTGTGTTTTTGTTATTTTTAATATTTTCATAAGTTTTGGACTGATTTGCATTTTTAAATAAGTCTAGGAGCAGATTGCAATTTTTTTTATTTTTCTTTTCTTTCCCTTTTTGTTTTATTTAAATTGGAGGGTATACCAGTCATTTTACGTTAAAAATTAGGGAAAATGACGTTTTGCGCAAAAAAATAAAAATAAAAGGTAGGGACGTTCTGCGTCAAGAAACGAAATGTAGAGACGTTTTCCACAAAAATAGGCAAAGGTAGGGACATTTTGCGCCAATTACCCTTATTTTAACTATACATTCTTTCATAAAATAATTTTAGGCGGGAACCTAAATTTTTTTTCTTACTTTTAATCACATTTTTCAAAATATCACTATTCCAAAATATATTTTCCCAAAAAAATGGGGTCAAATAGGAGCTTAATAATTAATTAAGGGTAATTAGCAGAAATGACTCATATCGTTTACATTCGTTGCTAAAATAGTCCCTATCGTTTTAAATTTGATATTTATACCCTTATTTCAAACATTTGTTGCGGAATTGGTCCTTTCCGTCCACTTCCGTTAAATCCTCCGTTTAATGAGGCAAAAATGGTTTAATAAGGAAAAAAAATTTGTCTCAATTTTGGAACGGCCTATTTCGACAAGTGGTAACTTTCGCTATGGTTGGCCGTTTCGTTTGCCGTTGGAGATGGGGAAATTAAGTCGTAAGCACTTCAAAATGGTATTAAAAATTCAATATTTCGACTTCGTTTGATATCCCGCAATAATCTCGCAAAATTGAGACAAAAATAAGAATTTTTTTTTTATATATTTTGGAACGGCCACTTCGACGAGTTGTAACTTTTGCTACGGTAGGTCGTTTCGCACGTCGTTATGGATGGGGGAAACTAGGTAGTGAACATTTCGAAATAGTATTAAGAATGCAGTATTTCAATTTCTTTTGACAACCCGTAATAATCCCGCAAAATTGAGACAAAAATAAGAAAAATCGTTTATGTAGTTTGGAAATGCTTACTTCGATGAATGGTAGCTTTCGCTACGATTGACAGTTTCGCATGCCGTTAGGAATGAAGAAAACTAGGTCGTGAGCACTTCGAAATGATATTAAGAATGAAATATTTTGAATTCGTTTGACACCCGTAATAATTCCCCAAAATTGAGACAAAAATAAGAAAAACTCAAAACCATTTTGCCTAATTTAACAGAGGATTTAATGGAAATGGATGGAAATGACCAATTCCGCAACAAAGGTTTGAAATAAGGGTATAAATATCAAATTTAAAACGATAGGGACTATTTTATCAATGAATGTAAACGATATGGACCATTTCTGCTAATTACCCATTAATTAATTACTAATATTTGTATAGTTTGCAATTACTAAAAAGTTGTGGACCGGAGAGAAACTAAAGATTTTCTTCTTTCCTACCTATTTTCTTTATTTTCTTCGTTTCTACCCTCCGAGTCCCTCTGAAATCTAGGTCCTCACAACAGTTTCTTCCTCATCCCAGTCACCTCCGATCGGAGTCAACTCGTTCGTTTCTGCCTTTGCAAACTCATTAGTTCCAGGTCCTGCAACGCTGAACATGTTTACAGTTTACGTATTTATCTTAAAAGTCTTTTAGTTTTACTAATTTTCTTGTTTCTTCAATTTCTTGAATTTTGATGAACTGAGTCTTTTCCATTTGATTGGATGGTGGTTTTATGTTATTTAAACTATGAAATTTTTTTATGCTTGATCAAAAAGTTGACGTTTTCTATTCTGGGGTTTGAATTGATTAGGAATTTGGGTGGAAAGATGAGCGAGGTTTATCAAGGATATGAAAGGCAGTACTGTGAGCTGTCTGCAAATTTGTCAAGAAAATGCAACTCTGCCGCTTCTCTTCTCGATGGAGGTACGATAAGCGTTTTCAATTTCACATTTTAGTTCAAATTTTTCGAATAATTTTAATTATTTTTTATTCTAGGTCATTTACAGTAAAATGTGTTTCTTGAGTTATCGTGGTTAGTTTTATCTCTTGATGATAATTGGGCTAAGAACTTAGTTTATTTACAGGAGTGCGCCTAGTTTACCGATGCGAAGAATTTATATATACATGAATTATGAATAGATGTATGTCTGTCCAAGTGAAAAAATTATGTAGAGAAACTTTTGAAATTTTTAAAGAAATGGAGGTAAAATTTACATTACATGAACACAACTTGGAAATTATAATATTTTGGGGTTGCAACTGGCTGATTGCTGAATTTGGGGATGTAGATTCTAAATTTTGCAACCTAGTTTTAGGCATACTGGATCAGGAATTGTATATTTTGGTTTGATGGGTGGTTTCATTGACAGGGAGGGTTTTAAGTATCCTTGCACATCTGGACAAACTCCTTGATATTATTGATCTTATTTGCCAATTAAGTGGTGCCTATGTGAAGTCCTGTGTAAAATTAGGCAGTGATGCAAATGCTTGTCATAGAACTTGTTTTGAGGATATCTTCCCTTTTGTAATTAAAGGCAGTGAATATGTATTTCTATATTTCAGAAAGAAATGAAAGTTTTTCAAATCTCTTTTCTCCTTTCACTTTTAGTTTTAAAACAGTATTGTTAATGAGTAACATAGTGGATTTGTAATAAATGTGAGTTTTTTCTGGGGGGAGCTGGGATAAGTGGTTTTTTTGGCTGTTAGGATAGTTTTAATTGTTTTATTGAATTATGTCTCAAATTTTCTTGTCAGCGAAAATTTTGAACCACATTTTGCATAAATAATTGAAACTGACCCCTCCAGTGGTAATAAATTAAGGAAAAGTTAATGCCACACTTAAGTACATCCAGACAATCTGAGTGCTTCTCATATTTATGTTTATACATCCACATCTCCCTTCTTTATTTATTTGTTTAATTCTGGTTCAGCTGCATCATGATATTTTCTAATGATATTCCATCTGAAATTAATTCCTCTTTCAATTGTAAAGTTCATTCTCTTTTTAAGAAATAAGACTGAGATGAAACTTGCTCTGTGGGGTCAATCAATGTTTTAGAGCACGTTTGGCTAGGTTCATGGTATAAAAAGGCGGTAGTAAGGCCCGCCTTACTGTGAGGCGCATGTAGTATGCCTCGAGGCAGTATTTTTGAGGCTAAAAATATGAGGTTCACGCCTCATTTAAAATTTGATTTTTCAATTGTATGAAAAGAAATCAGAAATGACCCTTCTTAAAAAAGGAAAAAAACCCATTTAAAAAGGCATTTTAGGCGCCAAACAAAACAATAAAATACCTAAAAAACTAAACGGTAGCCAAAAATTAGATGATAAAAAAGGGAATAGATTCAACAGAAATTCGAAAGTCAGAATTCAAGAAGAGTATCGTTTTGTTCATCAGTTCAACATGTATGTTTTTCCACTTTTCTTTTTCTTTTTCTTAGGGTTCAGTAAATCTTGCATGCAATTAGTTGCTTCATATACACATCTGGAAATTATAAATTTTATAAATGTTTTGATTTATATAATTAATACACGATTTCATCAAATTGCTTGTATAAACTCTAAAACTAGATGAATATGGTTTTGTAGAAATTGAGAGTAGCGAAGAGGAAGATGATGGAGAAATTAGATATGATGATTCCATTAACGATGCTAGTAATAGTGATGATAGTGCAGACTATTAGCTTTTTTTTTTAGTTTAAGCTGCTTCTTTTTTTCCATTACAAATGGAGTGATTTCTAACTTCTGTAATGCTTTTTATTTTGTTAAACATTTTCTTTCTTTAGGTGGACTATATCTCAATATGCTAATGACTATATATCCTATTTACCATATGCTCCAACTTCTGTATTTTTATATATCCTATTTACATTTTCTTTCTTTAGGTGGACTATATCTCAATATGCTAATGGCTATATATCCTATTTACCATATGCTCCAACTTTGATTTTTTTGTATTTTTATATTATTTTATAATTCTTTTACTAAGATTTTTTTTTTTTTTTTTTTTTTTGTGAGGCTTACGCCTCAATCAGCCTCATAAAGAAAAACCACATCAGTACTTAGTTTCGCCTTTTTAAACCTGGGCTAGGTTTAGAAAGACTTAAAAGTATTTTTACAAAAATAAGTAAATTTCTGAACTAAAAATCTCAATAAATAAGTACGTAAATAAATAAAAATGGAAAAAAGGGTAACTTCTCAAAGAGCTCAGACATATTTGACAAAAAATGTTACTTGAAAGGAACTTTTGAGTTTAGCCAAACATGCTCTTACTCAGCATCTTACACTTTGAACGCTTAACTGGTCTGAATGTGGCATTATTTACTCACGTTTATATCATCTTATAGTTATTTGTTGAAACTCATCTCTTTGTGGGCTCTGATAATTGTATTTTTATTATCTTCAGAGAAAAAGAAACAAGAGATTTCTGAACTCCAAGTAGCTTTGGATGATGCTGATGTTCTGGTAATGCATAAGCTTCCCACCTTTACCTTGTTATGATTTTCTCTCCGTACTAACCTAAAATGAGTTATATTTCCCAGATTCGAAAAATGGATCTTGAGGCAAGAAGTTTGCAGCCAAGCTTGAAAGCTACACTACTTGCTAAGCTCAGGGAATATAAATCCGATCTGAATAAGTTGAAAAGGGAAGTTAAAAGACTAGCTTCGCCTAATTCGAACATTCCTGGCCACGAAGAGTTGTTAGAATCTGGAACGGCTGGTGCAAATTTGGTATGCCTGTATTAAGTTGCCCTGCTGAATTTTTTGTCAAGATATAATGTATCTATTTATTGCACGGAGAATTGCAAATGACTTTGCCTCACAGGAGATAATTCAGTCATGTCTGGTTGCACAATGAGTGAAGGCTTTTATTTTATATTATGTGCATTATTTTATTTTGAAGAACATTAATATTAGGATTCAGTATCTGTTATGGTCATTGGTTTTCAACTCCTGGATCAACTAGACATACTAGGCGACAGATGTCATGATGAGATCTTGTAGATTAGATATATTTAATCTAGATGAATGTTTGTTGAAGATGTCAATATTCGTATCATGGTATTTATGTTCTTACTGTCTATTATCCTATTTTATTATGCTGCATTAGCTTGTATCAAAGAGACGAGTTGAGTAGGGTTGACTTGGTTATCCTCCCGAGACATATTTTTTAGCTAAATCATTGGTCGTCTCCTTGTTGCTTACTCTACATTTAAACCATCCTCCTTGCCCATTTCTCATTTGCTGGATTGTTTTTCTTGCGAGTTGTACTCCTCTTTCCTACCTGCCATGCATAGCATTTATTACCTTAAGATTGAAATAATCATTTCCAAATGAAACAGGCTTCTGCAAATCAGAGAGAGAGACTGACAATGTCAACTGAGAGGCTCGATCAATCGACTGACCGAATCAAGGAGAGTCGAAGAGCTGCACTTGAGACAGAAGAGCTTGGAGTGTCAATTCTTGAAGATCTGCAACAGCAACGTGAAACTCTCTTACATTCCCATAAGAAGGCACGTGTCACTCACCGTTTAAGATTTCTTTATGACATGCTTGTGTTTTTCATTAAGTTTATATTTGGTATGCAGAACATGGTAAGACTAATGAACAAGATTTTAGCTCATTTTTCTACCTAAATAGCGTTGAGTCTTTTCTAATCCGATATTGCAATTATGCAACAAGCGGTTCTCTTGGAGTCTGTGTTCCATGTCATTTACTTATTTTGTGGATCCTTCTGTAGCTACTGTCTAGGCCATGTTCTGATTAGAATCTCTCCCTCTCTTTGCAGCTTTATGATGTTGATGATGCCATTGACAAAAGTAAAAAGATCTTGACTTCAATGACGAGAAGAATTAGCCGGAATAAGTGGATCGTTGTCTCGATAATTGCTGCCCTCATCCTGGCCATCGTCATTGTCCTGTACTTCAAAATATTTCACTAATTTGAACGATTTCTTATCTGTGTATCGTATGATTTATATGATTACTCGTGTACTGGTGTGGGGATAATATTGTACAGCTTGACATTTGTTGCTGAAGACGTGATACATTGTTGATTCACAATAGTTGAGCTTTGGTAGTTTGTTTCAGTTGATGTTGGCTGTTTGGCTAAAGCTTAAAATGATACTTCACGAGTAACCATTTCAGTTATAAGATGGAATCTGTATACTGACGTTAACAGTGCGAAGACCAACTTGCTCCTTTTCAAAATATGGAGACTAAGCCCCCGTTTGGCACCCATTTTTTTCTCATTCTCATTCTTTTTCTCTCTCTTCATTTCAACCACACATTCTATCAATAAAATAATATTACACATAAACCTAAAAATTCTCCTTACTTTTTAACCACACATTCTTTCATCAATCACTATTCAAAAACACATTTTTCTACTAAAATGGGTGTCAAACACCCCCTTAATTGCTTCTTATGTAAATAAATCTATCACTCACTAGGATCCACTGAGGAATATCAGTCACCTTCACGATCAAGGAAGGCAAAATTAATCGATCAAATTTCTTAAAAAAAAAAAAAGGGAACTCCTTATTTCTATATATTTACACTTTTCTGAAATTGAATCGTTAAAATGAATTTTGGATATGGATACAACTTAAAATGAGATACGTTTTCATCCAGGCACTGTTTAGTGATCAGTTGTAACAGAACAACGCTATTCAATTTTACCAATGTATGGAATACCATGACGCCTTGGTGGTGACAGACGGAGGCGAATATCAGAGAGATTTGATGTAGTTTCCATTTTACGTGAAGTAAAATAATGTGAAACATGTTTGTTTGTTAACAAGTGATTTGACAACGGAATAACGATCCCAAGAATCTTCAACACTTACTGATGACGGTCGAGTTGTCAGCAATTCCATGCCTTCGAGCTTCATGCTGCTCATTGCCACTTTCTGACAGCATGTTCTGCTAAGCTTCAAAAATGTACTTTTTAAAGTATTCTTTTCTTGTGTTCGACATGTTTTGCATAATTTACTTTAAGCACATCACGCTTCTAAGCTGTAGTGTGCAGTGGTGAGCCTTTGACACTTCAGTTGCCTGCAAAACAAACTCGAAGCTTTTGTCATTTAGCTGACATGGTATGGCGAAAGATCCTTTTTTTTCTGTTCAATTAGAAGTATCCGATGATATATCGTATGGCAGTACTCTAATTTGTTTTGGTTGTACGAAGATTGATGGTCTTATTCGACCAATGGAAGGACGGCCAATCAACCTTGGGAATCCAGGTTATTATCATTACTTGATAGCACAAGGATTCAGGTTAATTTTACTAACCAATAATTTTACTCAGTTGAATTTACAATGTTAGAGCCTGCTGAGACTGAAGGAGGCAACTTCTGCTCTTTTGCATGCTCTCTCTTTGTTCATTGTTAATGAGTAGGTACTTATATGGTTCAGTGAAGCTATTATATGATGGGGCCTTTGTAGATGATTAATCCAAGAAGTCGAAATTGTAGCTGTAGATGATACTCGAGTCCAGACAATCCTGGCCAGAGAACCCATTACAATGAAGGCAAAGGAATTTCTAGGCTTGGGAACTGAAGATCAAGTTGTGCGATGGCATTCCCCTCATGGTGGAGGTTTTTGCAAGAGGCTTGGAGCTACGACAAAATGAATACTTAATTGTCAAATCACATCGTAACCTCTTTTACTAGTGTTGTGTAACCTTGCATGCAAGAAAAGCCGTACATTGACAACTACACCATTTTCCATAATCTACTTAAAATAAATACAACGTTTCCTAGTACCTTGTTCAGTAGAGAAGAAGACAGATTAAACTGATCTTTGATAATGCTATAGAAAAGGATATCTCGTCTCAATGTACCCTTAGAGTAGCTACAGCATCCTACCTGCACATGCTCTTCGACAAAAATCATTTAGACGATGCAAAGATCCACTTGCTAAAGCAAAAGCACTCTCCACCAACTACATCATTTGCAAATGCTTTCACAAACCATCGTATTTATAAATCTTCAGTAAAGATCAAGCAAAGGCATTTAAACATCTCGTCCTAGATGTTCACCAAGTTTATCCCAGCTGCTGAAGCACGTGTTTGTAAACTTTTCTCCGTGAGGCAACCATAAAGATTGCCTCCTAGCATGAAAGTCCAGCTTCAAGAGCAAGTCCCCCATCTATATGGAGCAAAGATATGCATATGCTCCCTCCTCTTTGCTGTTGCAAGACAAAGTTAACGTTAAACCTCAACATATTAAGAACAAAAATCATCCCCAATATCACAACAGTTAACTATATCTCCCCGGCCTACATGGTGAGGCCAAAATCTCAGCTTGAGGTATTTCAATGAAGAGAGATTCAAACATTGAAAGTTCACTTGGAATACAATGAAATCCAAGCCATTGAACCATGAACTTCAATCAAATTCAAGCCAGCATTTAATTCAGATTTGAAAAAAAAATTTGAATCCCAAATAACAGAATAGTTCTTACCCCCCATGGAACTTCTATTACTATTCCTGCAGGGCATAACATTGAGGAGCCAGCTCAGCTAACCACAAGTAATCTATTCTAGAAATGTTTCGAATATAATTATGATTAGTTCGGACTAATTCATCAAAGATTATGCACTCAGGTTTCATCCGGAATAAAACAGATGACGGATGGATTTGCACCGTAAGACCACTTGACAAAGCCCTGTCATAACACAAACAAAATGCACAAAGTGATTGTTGTTTAGGATATTAAAATCTTAACAAATAATGGTAATACCTCAAAAAATAAATTAAATAATTTTGTTTTAGGAAGTACTGCCAAACAATTATAAACACCTACCTGTATGTACCATCAGGCTGCTTCAAAGCTGCATTAAGAAAAAAGGAAGCAGCTAGGCATCTGCGAAAAGGAAGCATGTCGTCTCCACATGAAGCGACAAGGAGACCCATTTGTTCTGCATTCCTCCGTATTTGACTACAAATGAAGAGCTAAATGAAATTTAGAAATAGATATCTAGAGAAACTTCATTCAGAGGAGAACAATTATTTTTCTCTGCCAAAAAAGGGAAATAATACCAAAAGAATACAGTCTGTCTTTGAGATATCATAGTTCGAAACTAAAATCTTAGAAACCCTTACAATATGGAATGTTAATATTTAATATATTAAAGAACAATTTCAATTAAAAGAAGTTCATAATCAGGAGTATAATTCAGTTAACTTTGAGGTTTGCCATTAATATCTGGTCAAATGGACATTACCAACCTGTGGATGTCACGAGCATGCTTCAGGGACCGGCTATTGATAAAATTTTCCTTGCACCATTTTCTGAGATTTTTTTCAGCTTTTTCTTTACTGTTCACTAAGTTGCTCTTCTGCAAGAACTCATCAGAAGCACGATATACCTTCAGGAAAGTCAAATGATCCCCCTCTGGACTTGAGAAGCTTTTTAAAGCATTCCGAGACTGCCAACCAGAAAGGACTTTTAGATATCAGCTTGCAAATAACTTCTGTAAAGTATAAAAAAATATAAGTTGATATAAGAAAGAAAAAGAAGTTAAAAATCTCTCCAAATATATATATATATATATGCCCGATAAATATTCTGCCATTTATGCTTGTTTGATAAGGTAGACTAAATAGTTGACATAAGAAAGACAAAGAAGTTAATATCTTACTTATTGTATCCATTGAGTCAAGTGTTGTCTAGTAGTGTGCACCAAAGATCTTAAAGCATATAACATCGAACACAAAACTTTAGAAGGTCATACAGTCCATACCTCTTCCAACTTTTCACGGGGAGCATAAAAGATAGATTCCACAGAGAGCATTGCAACAACTATTAACATTTCTTCCAAGCAGTTAAATTCACTGGCAATAATGAGAGCCTTGGAATAAATAGGATCCAGTGGAAGCCTGGCCATCTTTTGCCCCACTGGATCAGACAGTTTACTTTCGTCTGTTAGAGCACCTAACAAGAATAACAACTCCATCGACTTCACGATAGAAATCCTGTATGGATACATAGAAGGCACAGTAAAAATCAATCTGAGATGAATTCCTATACAGCAAATGTTAGATTCTTCAAAAAACCAAATATCAATAACCAATGGCAATTAAGACGCAATTTATTTTATAATCATACTCAAGAAAGGTGGTGTGGGTAATAAAGAATAAACCTTCAAACAATATGCAAAGAGAAAGCATAGGATTGATGAAATTAACACTAAATACTAGTCAAATCACATAGAAATTCAGCTGTATTTTAATCATTTATTTTCATCCATTAAATACATTACACAAAATGGTGTAAGTTATGCACGAGGCACTCGACATGCCCTGAGGTTTCAACTCAGCTTTAAAATTTTCACGCGCTTGTTAACTTTTCAAAGCTTTCACCACAATTTTCATCCCCTAGAAATCAACCGTTCACATTAACACCATTATCACACCTGGAAACCAGCAATTTTGAATCTTAAGTTGGCTTCGAAAATTTACAATTTAAGTGAAACACACAAGGTCCCAAATTAGACTACCAGATGAAGTTCAAATAACACATTAGAGCAAACAAGAAAATAATACACATGCTTATTTGACATATTCACCAAGAGAAAATTCAGATATGGACAACTACACATCTACACAACTGTCATATGCAAACAATGCACCTCCATTTACATACTCACCTGTCTGGTTGTTCAATGAAGTCGAAGCCGATAATATCATCAATGCCTAGAGCTTTAAGATGCAAAATAACATTTGATAGGTTACATCTTTTAATTTCAGGTGTCGTGGAATCCTTGAGCTTATCAAATTCACTCTCTGGGTAAAGACGGTAGCATTTCCCAGGTCCTTCACGGCCTGCACGTCCACTGTAACAGGGATTATAAAACTTTTAAGTATCATTTAATCGTAGATATTGGTAAATGACAATAGGTTTACCATGCCTTACTTTCTTCAGTCGCCTTCTTCCTATTCATGCTCAAGGGACTGGGGGTACGTAATGAATTCGTAACAAGAAGATGCAATTTAACTATCCATTAATTTTACTTCAAATGATACTAGAAATTAGTTTCACATTTGATTGTTTTCTTAAAGTCCCACTTTAAGAGAATCCACAGGCAATGTTAATCATGTATTATTTGGAAAACAGAGTTAGCTATGCTACAGTATCTGACTTAATGTACTCAGTACTCACTTGCAGAACACACTGGAAATAATGAAATAAGCTGAGCCAATTTGACGCTCCAGATACAAAATAAATAAATAAATCATAGTTCTCAACTTTTCCCCCAGTATAAATGTAAGAAAGTTTAGTAGCTCTACCTCCTCTGAAGTGCTTGTGCTTTTGAAGTTTTGACGATGATTAATGGTTCAATCCCTGTAGATGCCTCGTACGTGCGTACTTTCACCATTCCAGGGTCAATGACATACTTGATTCCTGGTATTGTCACTGATGTCTCAGCAATATTGGTAGCTAATATTACCTGAACAGCAAATGCAGGCAGACAAACGTGTGGTTAAGTTCGTATGACCTGAAGACTTTTACGGCATCAAAAAGAGTATCACAATTGTAGGTGGACAACACTAACACGTCCTGACAAAATCCAGGAACTTCTTTTCTTCTCTAGGCATTTGTGCCATGAGAATGTTCATAAACAACTAAAACTGGACAGTTCCTTAGTCAGACAATATTCTAAATGATGCTCAATTTGCAAATCATACTTTTAGTATAGTTTCTGGGTACATAAAAAACTTATTTTTATACAAAATACTGCATATAACAGACATGAGCACAATTTCAATGAAGAGGTAGCATTTGTCTTATCCAATCAACATCTCATAAAGCTTTTGTGTAAGCTAAAAAACTTACACAAAATATCTTTGAAGGAGAAAATAACTACCTTTCGAAACCCAATTGGGGCAGGCATGAAAACTTTCATTTGTTTCTCTGATGGAAGAGATGAAAATATTGGAAAGGTCAAAAGCTTCCGTTTGCTTTCGGACAATTGTGGAAGGCGCTCATGGACAAGCCTTTCCACAGATTCTATTTCTTCTTGGCCAGTCAAGAACACGAGTATATCACCAGGACCTTCCTCTATATGTATCTGAGGAGAAATATTAAGAGACTTCCACAATTATATGGGAGAAAAACAAAAGTTTGAAGTTAAATGCTACAAGACAATGCAAGATCGCGGAAAGAAAAAGTAAATAAGCACAACAAACTAATTATCTCCTACTTATTGGGAGAGGGCAAGCAGGATTTTACTCTAGTGTGGCATAAAATTCTCTTGCAATTAATTTAATTGATTTAATTGAACTAATTGGAAAACTACAATAATGATTTGAAATATAGAAGAGTGCTTGATTTGAAATTATCGATTATCTGAAGACACAAAAATATATGTTACTATGGCTCGATGGCAACAAGATCACTAAAGAAACCATCACGTTTTAAATCAAGAAATTTTCAAATAAAAAGTAAAAGTTCATAAAAATGTAACCGAGGGAAAGATACACGTGCATTTATATTCAATCCTTTCTCAAGGTCAGCTAAGAAAAAAAATTGTTAAGAATTCTCAATATTGTTACCCTTTTAATTCCATCAGAAAAGGCTTTAACACGCAATATTAACAGAGTCCCACAGTTAAAGACAGTAAATAAAACAACCAAAATAAAAAATAAAGTGCGGAGATCTTTATGTTTAGCTGTGTGTTAACTTATCAAAAAAAAAATGTTTAGCTGTGTGTTAGCTCAGGTACTCTTTTTCATAAATAAAGGTTTCTGAGGAAAATCAAAATACAAAAGCTTTTTACTCAACTTTGAATTTCTAGGGGAAGGGAGCCACCACTCTTTCCAGTAATTGGATTCAGCCTAAAAGATCAAACTTAGCAATATTGTATCCTTCATTTTAAGGTTTGCTAAACATATGTTTGATAATTTAATATGCAATCAGGACAAAAAGAGGATTGAGTAACAACCTGAAATATGGTAATCAAAGCTGCATCTACATAATCAGTCTCAGGTTGACGAGTATAGAGTATATCAACAGGGTACTGTCGACCCAGCACATGCACAGCTCTTGCACCACCAAAGTACTCGGAAAAAACCCGTGCGTCTAGACTGGCAGACATAATAATAATCTTCAGAGGAGACAATTTCTTGCCTCGGCAATGCTTCATAGTACTGGCAACTTCCGAACCATTATGCTTTTCCAACAGCATGCCATTCTTGACTTCCCTATGATCAATATCTGCTGCATCACTGACAACTTTAGACCTCGTCTTTTGTACAGTCTTCAGTAAGCCGAGCAATACATCAGTGTGGACGGTTCTCTCATGAGCCTCATCAACGATAATAACAGAATACTTGGAGAGATATGAATCAAGTAATGCTTCTCTGTAAAAATATTCAGACATCATATGTTAATTCATTAAAGGATCCTCTTTTAAGAATACTTAGCTAACATGTAATATTACTCATTGAATAAGAATATAATCTATACACCCACTATACATTTGCAAAGGTAAATTCAAAGACAAAAATATCTACTAATAATTTAGCTAATACAGTATGAATAAAAAGACAAACATAAGCACAAATATTCTCCACCTTAATAGCAATCCGTCTGTCATATACTTGATCCTTGTTGAGCTGGAAGTCACATCCTCAAATCTAATGGCATATCCAACTATTTGGCCCAATGCAACTCCACATTCTTCAGCAACCCGTTTTGCAACAGTGACAGCAGCAACACGTCTAGGCTGAGTTATCCCAATTATCCCACCATCGCAACAGAACCCTCCGTTATTAAGATACTGGGGCAATTCTGTGAAGATGTTTATAATTTCACATATAAGTTCCAGAAGAACAATAAATAGCTAAAATTATGCAGATAAGGCTTTAGGGGAAGTAATTTGTCCATTAGTCAAGCTAAGTCATAATCAAGAGCCTTTATGTCCTTTGGAGTCTTAAATAATTTAGTCAACATCAATCTGAAAACAAACTGCATGCATGTGTGAGTATAATCTACACAGCTAAAGAATTATTGAGGGGTCCAAAATTATTGATGACATGAACTTACTGAAAAGGCAAACTGTGATGATCACTGTGATCTTTAACCATTAATAAGGAAATCTTAAATTGAACAGGAGAAATCATTTTCTGCCCAACATTCCAATATCTAGTTCCGGCCCCTTTCATTCTTTCAAGGTAAAATTTAAGGCAATTCCAACTGATTCCAAGGGGAAAGTAGCAAGGCACAAAACCAAAACTATTTTGAGGAGAGACTAAGGATAATAATATTTCCTTCCCTTTCACCCTATACATATTTTCATCACTATTCTAGGTCTTATACTTTAGTCCTCACACTCCTAGACTAAGGATCATAATATTTCCTTCCCTTTCACCCATACAAATATTTTCATCACTCTTCTAGTCCCTATATTATAGTCCTCATACTCCTTTTATGATGATAATTTTATAACTCTAGTTTATGTACAGTCTCCTTATATCATAGTATCATGAGTATAGTTTAGCTAGATCAATATCAACTTAAGCTAGATGTATAGCCATTATGTGGATCCAGTCAAAGAAATGAACTCGGTACAACCCAAGAAAATTGGACTATTGAAATTTTTATGTAACTTTTCTAAGAAAGCCTAATCATATATCTTTAGGTAAGCTAACCATTTTTCTCTAACATAAGAGCTAGATATGGACAAAGCTAAAACCAATTATTCAAGCATAAGCCAATAATTAAGGGAATGACTTGTGGACACTTGTGTCTGTGCATACATCTATGCGTAAAACAGAGAGAAACTAATGACAATTACATGCATACACAGGATACATGCACAAACAGGAATTGAGAGACTATTCTAAATGTGCATTATGGAATGTATTGGTTTAAGAGCACTTCTGACTTTTCTGTCACTTTTTTGATAATTGAAAGTGATTGTATTACAAGAAGTTTTTGAGGGCACATCCAATCTACATCTATTGGTGTATCCGTAACATGTAACACAGTGTACACCAAATGAATCATCGTCATTGTTAAGCGCTAATATATCGAGCACATTGCTTACACAACTTCCTTCGAAGGCAACCTTTAATAGAAAAACATATCAATGCACTTCAAGCATAGAAAAGTAAATTTCCAGCTAGAACTTAAAGGATAAAAATACTTACGTGTTGTCTTCCCGCTGCCAGTCTCACCAACAATTATTAGTGTGTCATTATTCCTAACCTCCTCCAAAAGTAATTTTTCAGCTGGAAGTACATAAATATTTAAATAAGAGGCAAGTCGGCATGGAGATCACAACTTGAAAACAGTATCAAAATGAAATGAAGGGCCCGAAATAACGATAATCCTGTAGTTCCATATTTGTTTAATTGTCAAGTCAATTTAATTTTTTAAAATAACTAACGTAAAGATTTTGAACTACCTTTTAGATGCTTAAACAAAAGCAATAACAACTCACCAAAGTCAAAGAGAAACTATGTTAGATGATGTTCAAATAACACAAGTCACCCAGTAGTTGCACTGTTCTAAAAAATATAAGAAATACACAAAACACAGCATTCATGTAAAATAAAATCCACAGAGAAACTTCAAAGAAAAGCCTTTATATAAATAAAAACAATAAGTATAATGCTTAAACCTTGACAGGTGCAGATTTGATAAGGATAAAACTATTAATCTAGAAAAGATCAGAGTCCCCGAGCTGCCTTTTTCTTTTTCCAATGAGAAAAGGGACATTTCGGACTCTATGCCTACATCTCATTCTCCCTCGTTCTAAACTGCACTCTATTATACAGAGACGCATCTCATAGTTCTTAACACTGTCTCTACAAGCTTCCATAGCCAACAAATATAAAACAACTGTCGAATTACTGCCCATAAATTTTATTTTCTGAAATGCATTACTTCCAGATGATTTATTAATTTTTTCACACCCTTCGATAATATATATATAAGCAAAATAATATAAATACCGCTCGGAACCTTACAGCCAAACGGAAAAATCAACAACTTCGTTGCAAGCAAAAAGGCAAAAGAACAATTAGATTGTACGACAATTGGTTGAAGTAAAAGCCAAAAAAACAAAAAGAAAAGAAAAGAGAGAGAGAAATTTACCTGCAGCAATTGGCAAAGATTTTCTCTGCTGTTCGATATTTTGCCTCCTGCAAATTTTTTCCTTTTCAGTAAAACCACATAACAAGAACAATGTATACAAAAATTTAGTACTGTTCTGAAACGGACCTGGCAAAGTGCTCTGCTTTGGGTCTATTGAGTTGATTGATATTAGAATTGTGTTGGCTCTGTGTGGAGTTACCGGAATCCATTGAAGGCATCGGAGCAAAGATTTGGGTGCCCACGGCGTGGTTCGGTGATTACGAGCTGACCTGCGGCGCGAATGGTTTTTACTTTTTATGTTGTGTTGGGTTTATATTCCAAATTGGGCCATTTTTGGATAGGTGGCATTGGGCCATGTTGTAGGCTTTTTGTATTATCTATCATGAAATAAAAAATCAGGCCACAAGTTTTAAAATTACAAAAATCTGATTTCCACGAATTAATTAATTATATTTCACAATTATTATATTAAATTAAATATTAAACTGTAATCAGTCACAAATAATAATTTTTATTATTTTACGGTCACGGTTCAAAAATTTTGTAGGTCATAGCAGGGACGGACCTAGCATTCGTATTCAGCCCGGGCGGACGTTGACTGGTCAACGTCGACAATCAACGATCGTAAGAACGAGGTCATTTATTAATATTTAATTAAATAATATTAAAAATTATTCAATATATATGTAAACGCACAAAAACCCTAAATTAAAATGGGCCAAAATCTCAATCACTCAATCAACCTAAACCCTAAATTAAAATTCGTTATTCAAAATTTCAAACAATAGTGCAACTGAGCAAAACATACTAATTTCTCATTATCTCAGAACTCAGAAGAACCAAGTATAACTAAATCTAATTGCCAATTTACCTATCAGTCTATCAGCAAAGAAATCAGACATCAGACAGAGACAATGCACAACAAATTTGATAATCAGGCTCAGGCATCACTCATCAGCTCAGCAAAGAAATCAGAATTCAAAGTCTCAGACTCTCAGACAATGCACAACAGCATAAGACAACAAATTTACTGATTGAAATTTGCAGAAGAACCAAGTATACCAAATTACCTATCACAGATTCACAAATCACAAATCAGAATTCAAATTTCAGAGTCTCAGACAATGAATGCACTTAAATTTCATGAATTAACAACGAAAAATAATTCATAAACTGATAAACAATTAAAAATGAAACCCGGTATATAAAAAGCTACTTACGGTTTTAAATTCAACAAAACTCCCCACGGACGGACGAAGGGAGCCACTGACCGGCGATGGACTGATTGCAGGCTGGCCGAACTGGGCTAACCGGACTGGTGGTGGTGGGAGACGACAGCGACGGGGAGTGGGCGAAAGATTTGGGAAAATTGGTGAAGAATCGAGATTTTTCCAATTGGGGATGGATTTGGATTTCGGAATTAAGGGCTTAATTCTATATATTATATAATTAAGCAAATGGATCCAATTACACAAAAAAAAAAAGGATGATGGGCTGGCCGAATTGGCCCAATTTTAAAACATAAAAAAAAAGATTGTGAAATTGGGCCAAAATTTCACAAAAACAAAAAAAAAAAGAGGAAATTACACCTAGAAAGGTTTTTAGATTCCCATTTTCATAAATAAGGATTCAAGTTTAATTATACATAAATCAGGTTTTAATTGATAATTAATATAAATTAATATTTAATAATAATATATCAATCTATACATACCCCCTCCAAACCCTAAATTAAATTACAACCCAAACATTTCTCTCCCCCCATTCTCTTCCCAAACCGTTCCCTCCTCACCCGCTACCGCCACCGCGCTTCGCCGGACTGATGTGAAGATGCCGCCACTACCACCACGCGTTGCTGGAAGTCACGACGAGCTTTTGGCGGATCTGAGCATCGCTGCGTCACACATTCACAGCGGATTGACGAGGCTGCGAGATACGAGGTGAGAGTGGAGAGGATTTTAGGGTTTGGTTGGGTTCAAATGAAGGTGGATGCAGCGCCGCACGATTGACTGGTGCTGGTGAGGATGAGATTGACTGGTGCTGGTGCTGGTGCTGGTGCTGGTCGGGATCTGTCTGTCATGGCCGGGATCTGCAGCTCCACGATTGATGTGGTTTTTGCCTGTGTTTTCAGTGGTGGTGGATGGGGGTGGTGGTGTTTGTGTGGCGGTCACTGTTGTAGCGTTGGATTTGGTTGTTGGCGGCAGATCTGGTGATGGTCTTGGCGAAGTGTGGTGTCGTTGCAGACGGTGTTGTTATTGTGGCAGTGGTTGGTGGTTTTTTTGGTGTTACGGTGCAGGCGATGGCAATGGTAGTGTGACGGGGGTGACGGTGGTGGTTTGGATGGTGTTGTGGCGAGGGCGGGAGTGGGGTAGTGTTTGTGACCAATTCTTGTGATTGTGACTTTGTGACCAGTAAAAATTTTAATTTTTTTTTACTCTGACCAATAAAAAATTTTAATTCGTGGTGAAAAAATAATCAGACCATAAAATTCGGTGGTCACAAATGAAAAATTCGGTGGTCACAATATAAATTATGTGATTTGGACCAATAAACAATTTATGACCAATGAATTCAATAAACTGTGAGTACAAGTCTGGTGACCTAAAAATTACTAATTTGTGACCTAAAAATTATTGATTTGTGACCAATTAATTGGTGTTTGTGACCATAAAATAAGTAACGTAACTTTTAAATTTTGTGATTGTGACCGATGAACAAATTGTGACTTTAAAATTTTTAAGTTGTGACCGATGAACAAATGTGACCTATGAAATTTTTTGAATTGTGACCTAAAAGTGGCGGAACGGTCATCGGAATACGTGCCGGAATCGGAGCAAGCCACGGAGTAGTCGCCGCGGAGAGGTCGTCTAATAGTCGCCGGAGAAGAATGGTGATCGGAAAGTCGGTTGGGGTGGTGGAGGTGGGGTGGGGTAATTATATTAAATTAGAATTAAATATTTAATAATAAATTGATTTAATAATTCATTAATTATTAATTAAAATTTTAAAAAACCTGATTTGTGAATTTTCAAACTTATTTTTGTATTTTTGAAAAGGTGTAAAGTAAATACCTTAGAAATGTATTGTTCCCAAAAAAAAAAGGGAAAAATTCATGGATCAGGTATTTACTTTCAAGAAATCACAAATCAGGCCCGAATGTTTAGATTTTCAAAACTCAGGTTTTTCCACGATTTAATTAATTATATTTAACAACTAATCTAATAATATTCTTTCCTTAATTTAAGCGTACAGTTAAGATTTCCTAATATAACAAAACACCTTCCTAATTACAGATTCTGCTTCATCCCCAGACTGATTCCGATTTTGGACAAAATTGACGGCAGATTAAACGAGATATCCGGTCACAAATCAGATTCCGTCGTCGCCGGTCACATAGTTTCATACGGTGGACTTTCGACGGATGAATAAGGATTAATAAATCAAAGTACGTAATCCCCGATCAAATTTCGAATACTGAACGCAGGTTTCGTCTGCGTTGAAGGTCCAATTGAGACCGCCAATTGGAGAAAAAACGCTTTCATTGAAAATGATATGTTTGAAATCTGTGTCTTCCTACATTTGAAATCTGTGTCGTGTATTTAATTTCAATTTAAAACTTATGTCTTCCTACAGTTGAATTCTGTGTCCTTCATATTCTCCTACCTGTGACCCGGAAGACATATCAACCTGTATTTAATTTCAATTTAAACTTCTATCCTACTACAGTTGAATTTCGTGTCCTGCATGTTCTCCTACTTGTGACCCGGAAGACATATGTGACCTGCATTTAATTTCAATTTAAACTTCTGTCTTCCTACAGTTGAATTTCGTGTCCTGAAATAATAATTGAAATGAGAAATATTTGTTCGGATTATTTCGAGTTGGATAGTTAATTATGCATAAAGTCAAACTGTGATCCTTAAATTGCAATGCGTGACATGTACTTAGACGTGTGACTTGTGAAACTCGTTTGTGTCACCGATTTAATGTCCACTGTAGTCTGCAAAAAATCTCCACTTAATTGAAAACCTGTGTTACCAGTTCACTACTATCTGTGACCACCACAAAGGAATCTGTAACATATAGTAAGACCCTGTGACCTGTGAACACATGTGTGACATTTGACCTGATGTAACATTATGTGAATAATAGTATTACTGTGACCTACGTACTCCAAAAATATTACCACGTGTGACCTTGTATAAATCTTCTACTACAGTATGTGACCTGTGTTGCCAAACAATTCCCTATAGTGTTATATGTGACTTGAAGTAACATTATACGAATAATAGTATTCCTGTGACCCTACATATTCAAAAATATTATCACGTGTGACCCTGTAGAAATCCATATAGTGTTCTCTGTGACTTCATGTAGCATTATGTAACTGCTAGTATTCCTGTGACCTACATACTCCAAACATATTATCACTTGTGAAACTCGTTTGTGTCACCAGTTTAATGTTCACTGTAGTCTACAAAAAATTCCACTTAATTGAAAACACGTGTTACCAGTTCACTACTATCTGTGACCACCACAAAGGTTGGGCTTGCAAGATTATTTCTAAGGTGTCATGTGCATTGAAACTCTTAACTCTCCTACGGGATTGGGACCTGTTTCAAGCATAGAAGAGATGAATGAAGTACAAACTGAAAATGTTGAAACACAAGTTCTGTGTAAACCTTCTGTACAAACAATGGAAGCTGCCATTGCCATTGCCAATGGTGATCCCAAAAAAAAAAAGTAATTACTGAAAACTTACCTACTTAATGAACCAAGTATTTGCCTATACTGTGATGGCATGTTTAGAATGGTGGACGAGATAGTATTATGTAGTATCAAGTGAAAAATGAGCATGTTTGGCTAAGCACATAAAAATTAGAAGTAACACTTTATAAAGTATGAATTGCAGGTGGGGAGAGAAACTTTGGTGCCAAGAGCAGATTATGCTCTAAATAGCATTCATAATATTACAGAAGCCCTGCATGAGATATGGGAAGAAGAAGAGGAGGAGAATTTGAGCCAATTATCCAATCTGCTGCAGTAGAAACTGTTGTCCTAGCATAGGCCACGTCTGCTTCCAAAGTCATAGTTTATGGAAAATTTCACCTTATATGTATGAGTAAGTCTATGGAAGAAGTTGACCACTTGTATGCAATCGGGAAGTACTATAAAGTGGCAGTCATACATTGAACATACGAAATATTTCTCTGTTTTTTTGTGAAATTGTCGTACTTCCTCGAATTTATAATTATATCTATAGTATATTGATATAGTAATTGCATAGTAATTCTCAACGCTATCAAATAAATCGAAAGATTATAAAAAGTGAGTTATCATTTTCTCCTAATCCAAAATTATAAAAAAATTGATTGTGAATAACGATGTATTTTTGGCTATTGTATCATTTTCTCCTAATCCAAAATTATAAAAGCCACCAGTTCACTACTATCTGTGACCACCACAAAGGAATCTGTAACATATAGTAAGACCATGTGATCTGTGAACACATGTGTGACCTTTGACCTGATGTAACATTATGTGAATAATAGTATTACTGTGACCTACGTACTCCAAAAATATTATCACGTGTGACCCTGTATAAATCTTCTACTATAGTCTGTGACCTGTGTTGTCAAACAATTCCCTATAGTATTTTCTGTGACCCAATGTAACATTATACGAATAATAGTATTCCTGTGACCCTACATATTCAAAAATATTATCACGTGTGATCTTGTAAAAATCCATATAGTGTTCTCTGTGACTTCATGTAGCATTATGTAACTGCTAGTATTCCTGTGACCTACATACTCCAAACATATTATCACTTGTGACCCTGTAGAAATATTCTAACTGTGACCATCATAAACCTGTGTAACCAAAGCAATTTTCACTGTGACCATCAGATTGCAATGTGTGATATATGGAATGACATGTGACCATCAGATTGCAACTTACACAGCTGCAAATAACATGTAAATTAAACACATTCCTGCTCACAATGAAAATGGTGCCAATTATTATCGAAAATTCAATGTACATTTGTCTCATTCACAAAAACTCCCGCAAATCGAAACAGACAATGACACCAAAATTATCCATTGTTCATAACTACTGCTAAAAGAAATAGACAGAGACAGACAGTCAGAAACTTTACAGAGTTTGTTCATCGTTTCAAACAAAAAAAAAAATGGCCATCACTCAATGAGAATCTCATCCTTTTTTTTTGCTTCCCTATCTTTATAGGCTTGTTTATGCCCCGATGTTTAAACAGCATGTTGCTATGTCCAGCCTTGTTCTCCCCGTATCAAATTTGCTCAGCATTGAATCCTTATCGTCATGTAGCAAATACTTAGCATGAATTTCCAAAGCTACAGGAAATGAGTTTATGTCAAGTCACAGATGCAAATTAACAGAGGTCACAGGTATAGATCACATAATATTCTCAGGTCACATACGTGCATAAGCATATAACATAATATTCTCAGGTAACTGGCATAAATCACATGAAGTGTTGTTCTTATTATTACATATTATTCAAGAAGATGAATTATAATCAACCTTTTATATTTAAGTTAGATTATTACCAACCAAAATGAAGAAATAAAATAATTCCACCCATTTAGCACATGTTTCTGACAGTAGCATCCATAGTAGAATCTTAACATATAAACCAACAATATTATAATTTTTACTCTCTATATAAGATAACATAAAACATGGACAGAAATCTCTAAAATGCGCACTTTTTCCCAAATCCATAAAAATTCCACTCAAAAAAGTAACTGTACAATCACAATGCACGATAATATCAATAGATAGTTCTCCAGTCCTCACCCAAACGGATCAAAAAATACATTTCGTACGGGCTATATCACAAATCCAATTTAAGTTTCAAATTACACGAATCAATAAACCTAAAATTAAATTCCTATTTGTAATTCAATATTTGCCCAAAAAAAAAATCACTAAATCGCACACAAAAAATAAAAATCAAAGAAAATCGTTGATAAAAGTCAATGCACTCTACCATTTTTTGATCTTTTCCTCAAGATGCTGTAAAAATTAGGAATGCTAGGAATGTAATCAGTAAGGAGAATCCGGATACCTCTGGAATGGCCATTCAGAGCAACCAAGTGCAGTGCAGTTCCTCCATGAAGATAATCAGCTCTGTGGATCTAAAATTCAAAAATATAATAAGTTGTGACCTTAGCCCAGAAAATAGATTGCCCCACACATTTCCTTCAATACTACCGGGTAGAACAAATAAAATGGAGTTTGGAGATTTATCACAGAAGTTTTCTGAAAGTGGTGGAGAGAGGGCGCGAGGAATGTAGAGATGAGATAGTGATCGAGAGAAAATAGGGCTTCAATAGATATGGAAGTTGAGATATTAACCATTTTGAAACCCACAATTAACGGGATACGCGCGTCATTTAATTAAAAAATTAATTGTTAAATTAAAAAGATAAAAACCTGAGAAATGAAAAAAAAAATGTGAAAACCTGACTTTTTAAAATGTGAAAGAAAATGCCTGGTTTGGTGTAATTTCCACAAAAAAAAATACCTTGGACGGAGAAGACGAACCAGGCGAGAACCTCTCCACCGCTCCGAGCCTCCGACGGTCCGGCGGAACCCAGCACGCGCGGCCGCGCAGGCTGGCCGGGTGCTGGGTCATAGTTAATTCGTTGGTCACAAATCAAAATTTTTAAGTCACACAATCACATATTATATAATTTTTAGACCACAGATAACAAAATAGTTGGTCACAGATTATATTTTTAATTACAGATTGGAGAATTTTAAGGTCACTGATTAATTTTTAATCACAAAAAACCAAAATCGCTAGATCTACCACCACCACCTCTGCACTATCGCCATGACCACTACCACCGCCTCCACGACAACCACCACTACCCAAACACCACGACAATCAGTAGTAACACCACCTTACCGCCACACCACCAACACCGTCTCCAATCTGAAACTCACAAACATAAACAAAAAAAGAAAACCCAAAAAGTCGGCACCTCCACCACCACCATCACCAACACCTGCCGATCAACCATCGCCACAACCATCATTTTTCAACTAACCTCTATCACCAACGGAGAGCAAAGCGACACTAACCACCTCACCGTCATCACAGTAACCACCACAACCACCTCGCCCGATCTAATCGACGGAGAGCACAGCACCCCGATCTAATCGACGGGAACCGCCATCGCCACACCAACAAACAAACCCAAAACCACCTCACCGTCGTCGCAGATCCACCCCGACATGCACCAACCACCTATAGGACTTCCATCACCACCAAATTGCAGCATTGCCCCTTATGCACGAAACCAAACACGATTTTTTCTTCCCAGGATCTCCGTCGCGCAATGGCCCCACGTCGCAGATCCACCACCACCTACAAAGGTGCACATGTTCTATGGGCAGTGCCAGCGAGCAATGCCCCTCCTGACGGAGCTACGGTTTGGGTAGAGAGAAGGGAATGAGAGACGATAGTGAGAGAAAGTGAGAGAAATGAAATGGATTAATGTAGGGTTTGGATAGATTTATGGTTATACTAGTTTGACACACCTGCGATGCACGTGCCGTTGGTGAAGTTGGGTATTAAATAGTGTGTTGTTCAAGGAAAAAAATGAAAGAAAATAAGGAAGGTTTTGACATAATTTGTAAGTGTATTATAATTATACTGAAAAAATATAGAATATATGTAAGTTGTTAGAATATGAGAAATGATATTCATCCCCAGTGGGGATGCATCCCCAATCTATGTGGAGTTAATGTGGCATTAAATGATAGGTGAAATTAAATAAGTCATTTAATTTCACCTATCATTTAACCAATCATTTGGGGACGCATCTCCACTGGGGATGAATAGCATTTTTCTTAGAATATATGGACAAACCAAATTTTCCATACCACATCATCATATTCATTAATCTGATAAGATGGAGTGCCTCAATTGAATAAAAAATTGAAGTCTAACGATGGTGACAAAAGTGAAACAATGAGTGGGTGAACTTCAATACATTTAATAAGAAAAAACATACTAACTACAAGAGTACATAAAATCAAGTTTTTCTTCTCTTACAGAAATAACGCTTTGATGCTATAATAAATTGATTTAGAGCATGAAATTAACTGGGTATCATGAGATTAGGTTAAAATACGCAATATCCATAGGTAGATATGTTATAACAGCAAAACATCTCTACTATTTCCAGTTATGCACAACCAGATAACATCTAACTTTAAGTACCCTCTCACTGCACACTCACATATGGACTAAAGAGGCATGATTTTGGAAGTACAAGGTATGGCCATTGCGTGAAGAAATGGAGAAAAATTGAGAGGAAAAAGAAAGGGTTAGATGCACACTCTTTTTTATTCAAAAAATATGGACATTTTTTCTCTAATTTATAATTAAACAATTTCAATAAAATAATATTACACGTAAAATAAACAATCACGACTTTACGTTTTACAATTAATGTAAAATTATTTTTGACATCACCCACAAATTTTTAAATCGCTTAAAACGAATATTCGTAACTTAAAATACTGAATCAAACGTAAATAAAAGGAAGTTCGTGGATACTGTCTACATCAGTGTTGCTCAGCCAACTGAGTTTGTCCTCTTTTTTTCTTATCTTTCTTCTCATGTCAATTCTTCAATTGAATGATAAAATTTGATGACATTAGTCCAAAAAAAAAAATAAAATGATATGATCATGTACAATAGATCCAAATAGGTTGAGGATAAATAATATTTATTATAGTGATATGTTCAATAAAAATCCATTTTGACGCCATAAATTTACCCTTTAAATGCAGAAACTTAAGAAAAATGAAATTGGGAGAAATTGGTGTAAGTATGGGGTTGATGGTGGGTTAGAAAAGAGAAATTAACTTAAAATTTTGAATCGGACGCAAAAAGAAGGGGTTTTCACAATTAATGTAAAATTATTTTTGACATAAAAAATAAATTTTTAAATCGCTTAAAACGAATATTCGTAAATTAAAATACTTAATCAAACGTTAAAAAAAAAAGGTTTAGCCGATCCGACCTATATAACAAAAAAGAAAAAAAAAGCCTTGAGCGAGTCGACCCATAAAATCATTTGGAATCAAAATCAAACGTAATTAAAAAAAAAAAAAGTTTGGCCGAGTCGATCATATATTTAGGATGACTGCACTTCAACATTTCAAAACAAAATTAAATCGCTTAGAACGCATATTTAGAACCTAAAATATTAAAACAAACGTAAAAAAGAAAAAAAAAAATCGGTTAAGCGGCTTAGCCGAGCCGAGACTAAAAGTCTATTGGCTCGATTTGGAAACTTAAAAAAAAAAACCGCCGAGCCGAGCTGAATTTTTAAATCGCTTAAAACGAATATTCGTAAATTAAAATACTTAATCAAACGTTAAAAAAAAAAGTTTAGCCGATCCGACCTATATAACAAAAAAGAAAAAAAAAAAAAGCCTTGGGCGAGTCGACCCATAAAGTAATTTGGAATCAAAATCATACGTAATAAAAAAAAAAAAAAGTTTGGTCGAGTCGATCATATATTTAGGATGGCCGCACTTCAACATTTCAAAACAAAATTACATCGCTTAGAACACATATTTAGAACTTAAAATATTAAAACAAACGTAAAAAAGAAAAAAAAAAAAAACGGGTTCAACGGCTTAGCCGAGTCGAGACTAAAAGTCTATTGGCTCGGTTTTGAAACTTAAAAAAAAAAATCGCCGAGTCGAGCCGAATTTTTAAATCGCTTAAAACGAATATTCGTAAATTAAAATACTTAATCAAACATTAAAATAAAAAGCTTAACCGATCCGACCTATATAACAAAAAAGAAAAAAAAAAAAGCCTTGGGCGAGTCGACACATAAAGTCATTTGGAATCAAAATCATACGTAATCAAAAAAAAAAAAAAAACTTGGCCGAGTCAATCATATATTTAGGATGGCCGCACTGCAACATTTCAAAACAAAATTAAATCGCTTAGAAGACATATTTAGAACCTAAAATATTAAAACAAACGAAAAAAAGAAAAAAAAGAAAAAACGGGTTCAGCGGCTTAGCCGAGCCGAGACTAAAAGTCTATCGGCTCGGTTTGGAAAAAAAAAAAGTCGAGCCGAGCCGGCGGCTTATGAATAGTGCTTAGGAATAGTGCCACAACCCTTCACTCTTTTATTTAAGCAGGATATCTTCTATATATTAAAAGTGGCTATGTAACGGAATTTCTTGTTTTTAACGGAAAAACTAACGGAATTTGTTGTTTTAACGGACTATGTAACGAAATTTCTTGTTTTAAACAGGCAGTTGCACCTTCATTCAGTGTTTTTATCATAACTTTGTATTCCGATATCCGATTGAGGCGATTCAAAATGCGTTGGAAAACTAACTCATCTGGCTACAACTTTGATTTAGACATCATTCTCCAATTCGATCACTTTCTATGCCAAAAATAGGTCTCAATATGAGACTAAAACATCGGAGCATAACTTTTCGGTTGGAAATTGATTTGTGATCATCTTTTGACTAAATTTGATTCCATTGACGTCTTCCTTTATCCAATTGACTCCGAGCACTCTCAAATCTTCATCGTGAGGTTCGACACAACTTTTAAGTATTTACATTTTAGTCACCGAACTTTGGATCCCTTACAAATTAGCCATTTCTCCAAATTTGTCAACTTTTGCTTATTTTCTTCGATCTCACCAACTTATATCACAACATCAAAATCACACATCTAATTATTTAACAATTACATAAACATTACATCATTAATTATTTAATTAACCAAAAAAATTACATCTTTATTAATAACAAATTAATTATTAAACAAAACTATTAAATATAAACTAGGCAAACGTGCATTGCACGTTGCATGCACCTAGTATAAAATAAAATACCTGATTTTGAATAGATAAACCTTAAACCTGATTTTTTAAAATTTACAACTAAACACCTGGTTTTTGGTAACTTTCCCTTTTTATTTTTCAAAAAAAACTTTGCCCAATGCATCAACCAACAGCTGAATAACAGGATTGACTCCTCTAAGTTGCAATGTTGCACCAATAAATTGCAATTTCCCGAAAAGCTCACTCACAATTCACAAATCCATTTTCTACCGCCCCTTCATTCTCAACAGAAGAAGATAAAGTACTGTAATTTTTTCCAATTTGGGTATGAAGCAAAATATTTCTCGTTCCCAAGCGGTCGGGACCCCTCCCTTGCAGAGCTGCTTTTATGTCATCCTCCGAAAACAAAGGCTGCATTTTTAACAAATAATTATCTACTTGGAACAGAAAATGAATTGAAAATACTTGCAAGAAAATTGAACGAAAAATTCCACGGACAATCAGTCCTATTCCACACCTCTATGCTTATTTTCTCTGTAAACCCTAGTCTCATGGAACAAGCTCAAGGAAGTTTTAGAAATTACAAGAAAAAAGTGACAGAAAGAAACCAACAACAAGAAGCCTCCGTAGCATAGTGGTAGTGCGTTCGCTTCGTAAGCGAAAGGTCGCGAGTTCGATCCTCGCCGGGGGCTTCCGTTCAACTATTTTTAAAATAGATACAGTCAACTGCAAATAGGTCTCAAATTCTTTTTTTAATCATTTCCGTCCCCAACCTAATGTATCCATTGCACTGTGGTCCCGATAAAAGTGACACACATAACCCTACCATAATATCCACTTGAATACAAATTGAACAGGGAACTCTCCCTCTCTCTCACCTCAAATTACATATTCAAATCATAATATTTTATGAGACCTGCCATTTTTTCTTAATTTTTGCAACATCGCATAATCCCTATAAGTTCGTCCAGATACCTTCCCTTTCACCATAACCATTCTCCAATGATTAATTAAATGTGTGTGGGGGTCTCGGACGATTTACTTTTCCAAAAATTACTTTTTAAAAATAATTATTTTATTTCTCAAAAAATAAATTACCCCCCACAATGATTGGATATATTGAGGACCATATGCAGGATGCCAGCTTATCCTCCAATAATGAAGAGTAACTACCCATTTGGATAAATTTCAATCAACGACATTCCATAATGTTGACTAAACAAACGCTCGATATCCACTGCTCACCCCACAAAAGAGTACATACAATTTTTACCACCCACGTGTCCGTCCCATTTGAGCTTCATTGAGAATTTTTTAAAGTGTTTAGATTATAAATAGATAAAAATAAATAAAAAATTAATGAAGAATATTTATATGTTATTCAAGTACGTGATTGAAAAATGATTTGAATATTTATAAATATTTTTTATATATTTTGAGCCTAACATATGCTAGATAACTTAGTAATTGTTTGACGCACCTATTCGCCAAAGCCAACATCGACAAGCAAAAGATCTCCCATTTATTTCATATGATGTCAAGTATCTTTATCGAAGTAACAAATAATGACTATATCGTCATGTGTAATTACTCGTCTCCACTAAGGAGATGTGATTGACCAGGAGAAAGTCAAATTCAATGCTCCTAATCTAAGAGCATTTTCAATGTAACAATATAAATTATTGAATACGTGACAAGAAAAATAGAAATTGAGAGAAGACGTTCCAAATGAATTGTGAATTGCACTAATTTTGGGTAATAGCCTATAGATTCATGAACTACGATGTAGAGAAAGAGCGAAGACAATTTACAAAAAAATTAATTGGACACATCCTCTCGTGGTATGGAACTCGAGTAGACCTTACTATTGTTAAATTAACATGTACATTATTTCTTGAATATGAAGTACTCAGTACTCGCGATCACTATTAAACTAACACATATTATTTATGGAGTCTCTATTTTCATTCATAATTTTTAGACGTGTATCCACGTTTTAAAAAAAAAATCTATATTACATATTTTAATCTTATGTAAATTTATTTAAATAGACAAGAATAATATCATTTACTCTGAAATTCATCTGCTAAAAAAAAAAATTAAAACTTACTGCAATGTGCCTCTAGAAATTATTGAAAAAAAAAAAAAGTACAATTTTATTTCTTAGTTCATAATCATCGTTCCTATATATTCCTTCAAACAATTATTGAAGATTCGTTTCGTGGGTTTTGATTAGTATTCTCTCAATCATTCTTTTCCGTGCTACTGTAAACGAAATCAATCAAAAACCCCAAGCCATAATTGTTATGTCCCCCCGTTGTTTCCATAATTCTCGAATTGTTGCTTTAAAATTATAAAAAATGGATCTTTATAATGAAATTTGTATTGAGAGAGAATTTGTATGTATATATAAATTAATGGTTAGTGCGGATGAGAATGATGCTGTTTTGAGCGATGTTGAGGCCGTTGATCTAGTGCCTATCGATATTAAAAAAAAAAAAAAAAACCCTTTCGTCGAAAGCTATTTCAGTGGAGATTTTGGGAAGTTCTTGTTTAAATGTGAATATATAGTATTTAAATAAATAAATTTAAATTATATTTTTCACGCTCATTTTTAAATTTAATCATATATTTTTCACGTTTTTCATTATTTTTTCAAGTCTTTGACTATATACATTACTTTTCAAGAAAAAAAAAAAAAAAATCTCCCCCATCGTAACATAGGTTGAAATAATTGGCCCATAAAAAGTAGAATAATATATCAAGAGACAGTGGTTGGACAACAGCTAGGTGGGGTTGGAATTTAAACATTAATTAAGTCGAATAGTACGGCAAAGAATGGCCGCAATAAACGTGGCACTCATAGATATCATCAATATCGTCAATGAAACGTGTCTGTCTCCACCTGATTCAATCCATTGTTGACACGTTCCGCTTGATCTAGTTTTGGTAATATTATATTATTTGTCTAGTAAGAGAAAATAACAAAAAAGATTTTTTTTCTTAATTATATCAATTGACGTTGTAATCAAGACTTAAAATAAAAATTAGACTTTTGATATATTTCTAATTAGAAATCTTTATACTCTCAAATTTAAGATAATCCTCTGAGGTGGAGTTCTTACTCTCAAATCTCAATTTAATTGTCTTTAAAATTCATTCTTGGAGCTTCTAGAAATTAAGATGCAGTTAGAATTCAGAAATTTTCATCTCGTATTGTGTAGATCAAATGTTGAAGGTCTTAAACATGCATGTAGCTATCCTTATAGTTGAACTAGATGTCATTATAGTTTTCTTGGAAGGAGTAAATTTGTGGGGTTAAATGGAGGACAATAATGATAGGAAGAAGATTATAAGAACAGCACCAGTGCGGAATTTTCATGCGGAGGTTTCCACAAACAGATCTTCTTCAAGAGATTTGTTGCAGAGATTTGTGGGTAGTAGCAGTGAATGCGAAGAAATGAAGGAAGAAGAGGAGATCGAATTGAATCTTGGGTTGTCACTGGGGGGAAGATTTGGTGTCGACAAGGGTTTCAAGAAGTTGACGAGATCTTCTTCTATAGCAGAGTGTTTACCGGTGGTGAGAGATGACAATGATGTGGTGGCGCATTCGGGGCTGGTGAGGACCTCTTCATTGCCTACGGAGACTGAGGAGGAGTGGAAGAAGAGGAAGGAGTTGCAGATGTTGAGAAGAATGGAGGCTAAGAGGAGGAGGTCAGAGAAGCAGAAGAATGTTAAGGGCGATAAAGAAGGCGGAGGCGGATACGGTGCCGCGGCCCCCGGAAGTTTGAGTTTGGAGGAGAAAAGGGAAATTGAGGTGAATTTGAGGGAGAGATTGGATAAAGAGAAGTTTTTGGCTGCATCGAAGAGGTTAGATTCGTTGATAGCACAGCCATTTCGGTTTTCTACTACAGCCGCTAGTCGGGCAGATTTTCGCGCTGGGGTTGAAGAGTGTGGCCAGTTAGCATCGCAAGGATCAGTGGGGTCGAAAGTTGGAAGTTCTTCAACTTTGTCCGAATTGGATAGGAAAACTCTACAAGGTATAATATCGAATTTAAATTTCGAATTATAAGGATATACAGTTTTCTTGTTTTCATGTGAATGCTTGTTAATGGTCACAATGTGTTGTCCCCGAGTCCTACTCGAATCACAAGATTCAATGTTTTTTTGGACCTTGTAGTAGGGTTATGCTGCACTTAGAGCGATTGCATTAGGTACTTGAGTTTGATTATTAATAATTCAAGATTAAGAAAAATACATGATGCATAGGATTAGAGCAGATTTGATGAAATTGAGAAGTGTTTTTATGGTTCTACGCGATTGGAAGATACTCAAGCTTAAGTAAAAGTTCCGTAAAACAGTTACTAGAGTAGCTACGTATACCTTATGGGTTGGAAGAAGTTTGATTTTGTTGGATGTTTTAGGAAAGCACAAACGGAAGGGTGAAAATTATTTATCTAGCCAGAACTAGACTTGAAGAGCATGTTTTGCTGGGCTTATAGTCATTAATCTCTTTAACGATTGAAGTTCTATGTACTGCTGAATGCTGATACAGTATATTTCTATTTCCTAACACTTTGGTCCCTTTAAATTTGTTATAACTATTGAGTCCACCGATTACAACCATTTCTCAAGTGGATAAGGAACATATTTTATGCCTCCAGAAGTTTAACATGAACACACTCAAGCAGTGGCGAATCTATTAAATGATGTATTGATAAATATTTATCGAGTCAGTTGATGATGACGTAGCAAGAAACCCCGTCGCTGGAAAGCCTGATGTACTAGTTACTGGGGAAAAACTGGGAGGGGATTCAAAAGAATTTGATTCAACAGCAGTTTGGCCTGATATTTCATTGGCTTACTTTGAGTAGTTTCAATCGTTTTGCAGGTTTTCGCATATTTTGCTTAGGGGTTGTAGCACTAACATGCTTAGCAGCATTATCTCTTAAAGTTCAGTATCAATATATGTAATTTTAATATCATTGCGAGTACTACCAGATAATTATTGATTAGGTACTATACCTTGTTGAAGATAATTGCGTATCATTAACACCTTTTGATTTGTTGGCTGGTAGTTTTCTCTGATATGTCTTCAGACAGTTTCCTTTTTAGTTTTTATCCATTTTCATTGCAGGATCCAGCAGCGGTGCCGAGCTTAGCCCCGCCAGCATCCAGTCTATGCAAGAAGGAAGCAATCAGAATGTTGGCTCGTTCGGAACAAAGACAAGAGAAAATCCCAGCAGAAAGACTAGATCCGATATGGAGAGTCCATCCAAAAGATCGGATATTTTGAAAAATCGAGGAAAGGAAAGTGGAATGAACATGATGCAAGATATGCCTGGCGTTTTTACAAAAGGAGACGGACCTAATGGTAGAAGAGTGGATGGAATACTGTACAAATACGGAAAAGGAGAAGAAGTGAGGATAATGTGCATATGTCACGGAAGTTTCCTCTCACCAGCTGAGTTTGTCAAGCATGCAGGAGGCAGTGATGTTGACCAGCCGCTCAAACATATAGTCGTGAACCCCAACTCTTCTTCCCTATTGTAATGGCGGTGCGCAAGTCATCATTCGAATAGCTTAATGGATTTGGTATTTTTTTAATTCTTCTTTCTTGTCAAGGGACCCTGTATGTAACTAGACATTTTGACTGTATGTGAATGCAAAGATGCGACCAACATCTAGTGTACATAGTATTGCGCATTACTTGATTTACTTGAGGCCAGTGTAAATATCAAAGATTCAAAATGATGCTTTAACAAAAAAAAATTTAATGTTTACATAACAATTCCAACGTACGTCATCTTTCGTCTTTAGTGTCAAATTCACTAATTGCTATAATCATATTACGACATAAGTGCTTTAACAAAAAAAGCCACGTATCTTACAATTTGACTAGTTTAATAGATATCTTGTACTAGCACAAAATTCTTGGGACACTTCTCCATTTTGCCACCGGCTTTTGTTTCATGTATTATTTTCTCTTCCAAGTCTTTCTGTCTTTGGTTAATACGAATCATTGTGCAGATTCAAGTCCAAGAGTTTTCTGCAGAGTTCAATTTCCAACTTGATGGGAAAAAAATTGCATTCTTTGCCAGTTTGGTATTTACCAATATAAATATAAATAGCCTATGATATCCATGAAAAACACACAAGAAAAAGTGAAAAACCATGTAAGATTCTTTAAACCAGAACCGTTTTACCATGAATAATAATATGGGACAGTTAACAGAGAATAACAAAAATTCATAATTGGAAAAGAGAAAAATTAGGAGGATCTACAAAAACATGTATAACTTTCAACTCGAATGTTGGATTTTCGTCCATGAGTACAGTCTAAAAACGTTTTTCAATTCTACATAATTTTTTCCGGATGACGTTGTCCAACTTTCACGATCAAATTCCATCGTTTATTGGTCCGTTTTAACATTTTTCATATTTTTAGATAGTTTAAGAGCCTGTTTGGTAGGGATTTTTGGAGGAAGAATTGATTTTTGAATAGTGATATGATGGGAAATGTGTGGTTGAAAAAGAAGAAAAAATTATTGATGTGATGTAAAATATTATTTTATTGAAGAATGTGTGGTTGAAAATGAGAATTGATTTACTGTAGAAAATCAAAATCAATACCAAACAGGCCCTAAGGATATTTTTATCTTTTGCAGTTTTTTAGTTTTAATTGGATTTGTTTTTCTTTAGTTTCCAGATTTAGTTGAATTTACTATAAAATAAGAGTTCCGTTTGGATTAGGATTTGTTTTGAGTTCTTAAATATGTGTTTTGGAGCTTGTAAATTAGATATTTTTTCTTGATTAATAAGATATTTTAGTTTTTCCGTTAATTGGTTGATTTCAATATTTATTTGGTGGATACCAAATAGTTATAACGTCCGTTAGAGCAAAATTCGACCAAACACCCGTTCGTATGTTACGAACAAGATGCTTTTATTATTATTCACATTTTCGCATCAGATGGTATCAGAACATGCTTTTCTTGTCTCTATATCTTTGATTTATATCCATGGGTAACGTACCAATTACTAGAGCATATTGGATGCTCAAAATCGACGATTTGACGATCTTACTATTCAGATCGAAGAGATCGGTCAATTGTTGTTACATGTTGTTGGAAACAATGGGTCAACCTAGAAATAAGGAAATCAACCAAGAATGGACTGTGGAGCTTGTAACTTCGGAGAGAAAATAACAGGAGACTTGCAGTAGAAGAAAGCGAGTCAGATGTCAGAGATAAGGAAGATGAAGAATACATTGATGAAGTTTGTGGAGAAGAACAAGAAGATTTTGTATGTATTGTGGATAAAATCTTATGCTCGCCCAAGCAGGAAGTTTAACTCCGCGTGAAATGATCTTTCAAACTAATAATATTGTTTGCAATTTCATCATAGACAGTTGCAGTTGTGAGAATCTGAATAAGAAGCTAGTACATCATCTGAAGCTGTCAAACAAATAACATCCAGATCCTAATCAGATTGGATGGATTAAGAAATGTTTGTCTATTCAGGTTACTCAAATTTGTAAGGTTGTTGACACACAAAACATTCAACTCAACTCAAATGGCCCAAGAGAGGAAATGACCCAAGAGAAATAGCCCATTTAGAGAGATCATGGTGAAAGCCCAACCAGAAATATCATTAAACATGATAATAGCCCAAAAAACAATGGTACGTCGTCGCCCAAGCCTGCAGAACGCTCAGATATTGAGCGAATGAAACATCATATAATCGCATAGAGCGGAAGATCAATTGTCGCCCAAAAATGTCGAGTCGCCCAGAGTCCCAGCAATGACTAAAGCATGTTGTTATCCAAAATCACGATCCAAGGCAGTTTGAGCACATCACAATTACGCCCCACGATTTGAGAGAGTTGATGGCAAGTAGTTATGAAGAGGACGTGGTGATAGGAATTGCACAGGTAATTATTGGCCAGCCGACCATGATGAAAGAAATGAGTAGTTACAAGCAGTTTCTAAACAATCAAAACTGCCCAAGCCGTATAAAAGAAAGAGGAAGACAACAAAGACACCCTCGACAAAATTCACTCTCAAACAGAGAACATGTAATTTACTTTTCTTAAATTAACTTTTAATTACTTCAATTCTCTTGTACTTGTGTGCTTGCGTCCCTTGGAGGCATCTTGTTCGTGTTCAAACTGTAATCTTCATATTCAATAAACACCCCCTTTTGGGACTTTGTTCCAATAGGTTTGTCCCTTACACAATCGTCTGATCCATTTTTAATTGTTAGCGAGCAAAAATGCGCGAAACAATTTGGCATGCCGGGTGGGACCCTTGGTGTTTGAAGATGCAAAAGGAAAACATTATGCCTCACAAAAGTTCTGATAAAGTACCAGCAAGTCACGGAGTAGTCCAGTTTGTGATCGAGCGATATGAGGAGCAGCAACATTCTCCTCAGACAGAAGGACAAACTCCAAGCAGTCACAGTCGTTATGAGCCAATGACAGAGTTGAGTCCTCGAACCATGCGTGCATTGCTTGGAGAACTCACACAAGATGTCGTTGAACAGGTAAATTTACGAAACGTCCATAATATGGAAAAATTTACCCAAAGTGGAAATGTTCACTATGATAACATGGCCAAACAATTAAGTGCGTTAAATGATCTTATGAGCAAATTAGTAGGCCAAGTATGTCAACCAACCGTAGGAAGTCATTTCCAGACCAGGGCGATTGTGGGACATGTTTCACCACACAATTCCCCTGGTTTGAACCCAGGTACAGGTCTAGAAATATTTTTCGGCCTTTCCACCTTAAATCAAGGGGTTAATTGAGCGCCAAATTTGAATGGCGATAATGTGACTACCAGCCTGGGAGGTAATCTAAACGTAAGGGATAATGTCCTGATAGTGGACATAATTTACCTCGTGTTAATGAGGGAGTAAATACTCAATATAATGGGTAGAATGGTCTGAACAATGGCACTTTCCCTGCCAATCAAGGACCAAATTTCAGGCCGCCTCAAGTAAACCAACAAGTGAACCAACCCACAGGAGTCCCATATGATCTAAATACTTTACTGAGAAATCAAATTGCAGAAATAGTACAAGATCAAATGGCTGTTGGGGTACGTCCTGTTATTAGGCCGACCTACACTAAACCATATACTGATTGGGTAGATCAAGCATATCCATGGCCTAGAGGGTATAAAGTGCCCGAATTCTCATTGTTCACTGGTTTAGGAAAAGTATCTACTTTGGAACATATAGGACGATTCACATTACAGAGTGGTGAGGTGACCGACTACCATAAAATGAGACTATTCCCTAGTTCATTAACATGAGTTGCCTTTTCGTGGTTTATTAATTTGCCAACAAATTCCATTCAGACATGACCACAAATGGAACAGTTGTTCCTTGCTCAGTTTTATAAAACAGAATCTGAGGTTACACTGGCCGATTTGGCGAACTTACGACAAATGCCAAATGAATAGGTAGAATGTTTCCTTCAGAGGTTCAAAACAACTAGGAGTAAATGCTTTGTACCCCTGTCTGAAAAAGAATTTGTCAAAATCGCTCAAAACTGTCTAAGTTTTGATTTTAAAAAAAAGTTCCAGGATAGGAAATTCTCTGACCTGTTCCAACTTAGTGCGAACGTAATTAGTTATGAACGTTTGATAAGAGAAGAAGAGCAAGTAAAAAATTCTAGTAAAGGGACTTATTACAAAGACCCAAACTTTGGCGTTCAAGCTATAAGCGATAAATTTTATGATCAAACTGAAATATGTTTGGCCGAATTGACCAAGGGGGATGCATATACTTGTCCCATAATGGCTAAACCTAGGGATGTAGCCAGAGATGAGCCTGTAAAAGGAGAAAACAAAAAGAGCAGAACGTTCTCGTTCGACGTGACAAAAACTGACCTTATATTCGATAAATTGTATAAGGATAAGCAGATAAAATTGAGTGATAAACATAAGTTGCCAAGCTCTGAGCAAATTAAGGGTAAAAAACATTGTAAATGGCATAATGCATGGTCACATATGACTAATTATTGCTTGGTTTTCCGTCATGTTTTACATGACGCTATTGAGTCAGGACGAATCACGTTCGAAGACAAAAAGAAAATGGCAGTGGATGTAAATCCTTTCCCACAGCTACTTGAAGTGAATATGGTGACGACCAATTTCAAAAATAAGTTGCCAAGGTTCAAGTTAGTCATTGATGATGAGAAAGACCTTGAGAAACATGCCAGCGTGTTCGAATGTATTAGGGGAAAAGAACCCATGAAGAATGAAGAAGTCTTGTGTGCCAGATGTAAAGGAGAAATGAAAGCAAGCACTGGGAAACCGGAAGTATGGCAGAGTCATCATCCCCCTGAGTTTGTTCCAAACAGGAGGCAAGGCACATCGTTCTATAAAGGACCGCCTTTGGAAAGGCAGTTCAGGCCAGCAAGGCATGAAAGATCGTTCAGACCACAGCCTCACCAGCCTAATGTATGGCATTCATATCAGTATAATGCGAGACGTGTTGTGCCGTTTAATGAAATGACCAGGACTCAGCAAAGACGATTTCAACGGAATTATGGACGAATGATGAGGCAGCAACAAGAAATGCCACGTCCTAAAGCACCAAGAGTACTGGAAATAGTTAATCAAAATGCTCTCGAAGATAGTGAAGAGACTGGCACTGGGGAATCAATGGGAGAAATGCCAGAAAGTTCTTCTGGGAGGTCGAAGTTTGATCGAAGCAAAAGAGACGAAGAAGATACAGAACCACCTCTTACAATCCAGTTCGGCACCTTACCTCCCGTCATGGCTAATAATTATCTGTTGGCCAATGAATTCAAGAATAAGGAGGAAGAAGGAGGAGATGAAGAAGAAGCATGTGTGTTGGAATGCGAAGGTGGTCAGACGTCTCAAGAAATACAAGGCGAAGAGGATGATGGTATGACTGATATTGAGGAAGAAATTGATCTAGAAGAAGAAAGGGGAAATAGAGGAGTATCGCGTAACACCTTGTTGAAACAATTGCATCGGGAAGGAGTTCGTGAAGTAGATTTGTTGGGAGAACCATCTGGGTGTTCTTTTGATTTCTACATACTATATGGGACACCAAGAGGAAGAAAATGGTACTTCGTTCTGAGAAATACAGATCTCCTCCAAGGATACTGCCCCCCCAACGGTTGGGTAGCTGCTGGAGAAATATTGGAGAATGAATATAGTGCCCCACAGACAAGTACTCAGCCCGAGGTATTGCAAGTTGATTTATCACAAGGGGATAAGTCGACAAGGGACAAACAGGAGGTGGAAATTGATGCAGCAGAAAAGGTCGTCTTCAAAAAGCCCACTACAAAATTGACCCAGCATTTAAGGCCACTTTATGTGAAGGCTTTGGTCAATGGCATACTTGTGGTGAAAGTTCTTATTGATAATGGAGCCGCCATAAATACTATCCCATTACGGATGATGAGGAAGTTCGTGAAAACAGAGGATGACATGATCCCAACGGAAGTAGGGATGGGCAAAAAAACCGAAAAACCGATCAAACCGATCAAACCGAACCGACTCGGGTCGGTTTGGGTCGGTTTGACATAGTTAATTGGTTTGGTTTGGTTTTATTTTAAACAAAACCACGGCGGTTCGGTTTGGTCATGGTTTAATGCCTCAAACCACCGGTTAACCGACTCAACCCGCTTACACATGTTTCCTTTTTTTTTTTTTTGAAAAAGAAAAGTCAAAATCAAAAGCTTAACGATGTTCTCCACAATGTGGAGGTGTCCAAACTGTCTATTTGAGTAGTCTCGTTGAATACTATATAAACATTTTGTTTTACGATGACACTTTCAATGAAATTTTGATATTATTTTATATTCTTTATAAACATTGTTTTCTGTTTCGGTTGGTACGCTTTTTTTTTTAGTTAATTTTTTTTTATATATAGCAAGTTTTACATGTAATAAGTTCACCTTCTGAAAATGCATGTTGAGATAATGATTATTGATTTATGATTATGTATTAGTTACAATATTGAATCTTTTTAATCATATATTACATTCTAATTAGTTAATTACAGTTTAGATATTGTGAAAATGAAAGTTAAGATAATTATTTTCATTTTTTGAAAATTGAAATTTCAACAATGTTTTCAGTTGCTATAAGTTATAACTCAAATAAAAAAAGTTGTATAAATAAAAAAAAAATTATATATACTATAAGTGAGTCTAAAACTCGAGAGTTTTTTTTTTTAAATTCAATTTGGACAAAAATTCAAACCGATTAACCGAACCGAACCAAACCAAACCGAATCGGTTTGGTTTGGTTCGGTTTAAGAGTTAGAGTGGGTTGGTTTGGGTTGAAATTTTTCCAAACCGACTAATATGGTTTTGGTTTCGGGTAGTGGTGGCAAATGAGCCGAGCGGCTCGTCGGCTCGCCCGCTCGGCTCGTACTGTTCACGCCCACGAGCCGCTCGGGCTCGTAAAAAAACGAGCCCGAGCACGAGCCGAGCGGGCTCATGGACTAGACGAGCCGAGCCCGCTCGGCTCGTCACTGTTCACGAGCGGCTCGGCGAGCTGCTCGCCGAGCCGCTCGTGAGACGAGCCCACGAGCCAGGCTCGTGGGCTCGTCTAAGACGAGCCCAGGCAGGCTCGTCTAAGACGAGCCGCCATGGGCTCGTCTAAGACGAGCCCACCCAACCAATTTAAAAAATAAAAAATAAAAAAATAAAATAAAATAAAATGGTTCAAACCGAACGGTCATCGAACCAGGACCGTTTCGTCACAAAGAAATGACCAAACGACATCGGTTCAGTGACCGTTTGGTCACTGTTTCTCAAAAAAAAATTTTTTTTTTTTTTTTCTACTTTTCTCCAATTCTTCTCCTATAAATACCCAACCCATTACAACATTTTTTTCCCACCAAACTTTCATTCTATACTCTCTACTCTACAATTTACAATTTACAAATCATTATCAACAATTCTATAATTCTCTTCTATATTTTTTTACATTATTATCTTCATTTTACAAATTCACATTTCTACTTATTCTACATTTCTACATTTCTACATTCTATTTCAACAATTCACAAATGGATCCACGAGCATTTGTTGAAAACTTGTTCGGTATGGAAGGTGAAACACCTGCCCAAAATCAATTTGGGAATGAATTTGCCGGTCTCAACCAACTACCAATTCCAAGACATTGACGATTTCGACGTTCGTGAAGGCGATGCCGATCCGATTGATTTGGATGACGTTGATGTTGATTCCAAGTGTTCCTATTGATTTGGAACAAGATGAAGAACTCGCACTAAATATTCCCGATGCAAGAGGGAAGAGAAAGGAAGAAGCGAGGCAAAATGTTGGGACCATTTCAAATTGGTTAACACCGGTCGTGTGATCGATGGAGTTCCGAGAAAATAAAGCGTTATGTAAATACTGTCAACAACGACCGGCATGGCAAAAAAATTGGAACCACTCACCTCAACCGTCATTACAAAGCATGTGCGGCCAAACATGGGCTTCTTGAACGTGGACAAACGCAACTACGCTTGGTACTAGTAGAGACGGTGCTACTACTTCGCCACTTTCTACGTGGATGTATTCGGAGGAGGAAGCACGAAAGGGAATGGTGAAGTTCGTTGCCGCGGCGGAGCCGCCACTTGCAATAGTGGACAACGAACATTTCGTAAACTACGTCAAACAATATCTTCAACCAAGGTACGTTGGGGTAAGTCGAAATACTCTTCGTTCTAATACAATTGAATATTTTCTTAATGCAAAGCGATTATTGATTGGGGATTTAGAAAAATACGGGGGTGTCATATCTTTAACTTCGGATTTATGGGAAGGGATTAATAAGAGAGGTTATATAGCCGCAGAATCGCACACTATATAGACCCACTTTGGGTTATGCATAAAAAAATTATTGCTTTTAAAATAATTGAGTATCCTCATAATGCTAACACTATATATAATGCAATTATGTTAATAATTAAAGAATATAAATGCGAGAGTAAAATCCGTTCTTTTACTTTTGACAATGCTTCTGTAAATAAAGTAGTTATCGATAAATTGCATAGAGTACTTCAACCCGATTTTGATGGTTATTTATTCCATATTCGATGTGTGTGCCATATTTTTAATTTAATTGTACAAGACGGTTTAAAACATGTGAAGGACGAAATTAGTCGAATTAGGAATGCACTTACGTATATCACGATTACACCTAGTAGAAAACAATCATTTGAAGAATTTTGTGAACAAGTGGGAACTCTAATACAAAAACTTTTATTACTGACGTAGGTCATAGGTGGAATTCAACTTACTTATTATTAAAATCATGTGAAGGTTTTGAACCGTTTATCACTGAATTTTATAACAATAGGCATATTAGAGACGACGACGATGATATCTTAAATGAATCCGATTGGAATACGGTTTTTAAAATTAAGAAATTTTTGGAAAGTTTTTATACGTCTACGAATATATTGTCTGGTGTTTATTATCCAACTAGTTGCATGGTTCTTGAACGTCTTTATATAACTGCTAGGGCTTTTAATAGATATCAAAATGACCCTATTTGCATGCGGTTATATATGCTATGGAATTAAAATTTAGAAAATATTGGGAAGAATTACCTATGTTATTTCCTTTAACATGCGTCATGGACCCCCGATATAATTTATCGGGTACTAAATTTATAATTGACCAAATTTCAAATGCTTTAACTTTTAATATGCCTATTACTTATAGGAATTTGGAACAAACGTTAACTGAGATGTATGAATTATATGCTTCAAGAATAGGTACACAAGTTACTCGTGTACGTACTCCTACTCCCACTAATATAAACGATGACGACGCTGAAGTAATTAATTTATTAGAAAACATAGACTCAATTAGATATGATTCAACTGCATATGCATATGGTTCCTCTAGTAGTAGTAGTATGTCTTCCACTGCATGTACTCAAACTTCGAGTAGTAGTCAAAATGCGTTGCCATCTGAATTAATTGATTACTTTCGTTATACTATGCCTAGTAACAAATCAGTTAAGAAAAGTTCAGAAGATGTAATCGAATTCTGGCGAAATAATGAACGTCGATGGCCAATTGTTTCTGCAATTGCAAAAGATCTACTAACACCTCCGGTTAGCACTGTAGCTTCGGAGTCTGCTTTTAGTGCAGGGAAGAGGGTTCTCTCTGAAATTCGAAGTCGACTAAAAGAAGATATTTTGGAAGCGTTAATGTGCGTGAAGGATTGGGAAGACGCTAATTATCGAATTCAACATAAATATGCCGAAATTGCATGTAATCAAGTAAGTGATATTTAATTTCAATACATTCATTACAAAATTTTATTTTCATACATTTATAATTTTTTTAAAAAAATTGTACACGTAAAAAGTTTTTCGTGTACAATTTTAACTCCGCCTACACGAAATTGAAGTAGCCGGTCCCAAGCCCGGATAAAGGAGGAGGGTTTATCTTTTTTTTTTTTTTTTTAAATAAATGTATATTTACTATTTTAAAAATTATAAATGTTTTGACGATCCCCGATAAATGTTTTGGAAAATATATATTTAAAAAAAATAGAAAAAATAGACTTGTAGTAGTAGCGTTATTTATTTATTAAAAAAAAAAAAAAAATAGGCGAGCCAGCGAGCCGAGCTTCAGCTCGGCTCGCCGAGCCGCCCGCCTTGGGCGAGCTCGGGCGCGAGCCGAGCTCGCCCAAACGGCAACGAGCCGAGCTCGCGCTCGGCTCGTTCTTGCGGCGAGCCACGAGCTCGGCTCGTGCGAACACGAGCCGAGCTCGTTCGTCAATGGGCCGAGCCGGCTCGGCTCGGCCCATTGCCACCACTAGTTTCGGGTTGGGGTCGAAACCAATCTAAACCGAACCGCGCCCAGCCCTAAACGGAAGTCATTCTCACAAGCTTCAATGGGGGAGCCACTTCGGCCAAGGGAGTAATGCCACTAGATATAACTGTGGGTACAACTACTAGGACGATTGTCTTCTTTGTCATTGATGGTCATACTAGTTACAATATACTGCTAGGGCGAGATTGGATTCATGGAAGTCGCTGTATACCATCATCGCTCCATCAGTACTTAGTTTTTTGGAATGACCAAGGTAAAGCAGAGGTGGTACAGGCAGATCATAGGCCTTTTGTTGCAGAAGCTAACTCGGTGGAAAGGTTTATGTACAAAGGAAACTACGGACCTGTCAGGATAATCCAAGATGGGGAAGAAACTCAAGTCGTCGCACAAAGTGAAGAACCATTTTTGGTAGACGCATTCGCTGAAATGTTCAATCAAATGAGGCCAAACATAGTGGTTCTAGAAGAGCCAGTGATTGGCAAAAGGACAATCAAAAAATATTGATGAGTTGGCAACCAAAAGAGCATGTGGCCGAGATCCAGGCCTTTAAAGCCAGATTAGTGGCTTTCAATAAAGAATGTCATGAGAAAATCAAAAAAGAGGAAGCATTGAAAATGCTGGGAGACAAATTGGCAGTATTCAAATTGAAACAAAGTGTTGACCAGGAAGTCAACAAGGTAGATTGCCTAGAAGAAGAAGTACCTACAAGGGACTTGGACGATGAAGTAATGAGGATCCACAAGCCTGGAAACGCTCAAGCACAAGACCCTTTGGTCAAAGTAAACATTGGCGACGTGGGAGAAGGTCGCCCAACATTTATCAGCCGATGCTTAGTCAAGAGGTTAGTACAATATTAATCGCTTTATTAAAAGAATATAAAGACTGTTTTTCTTGGGAGTATGAACATATGCCTGGTTTAGATAAAAATTTAGTGGAACATAGACTGCCAACTAAACCAAATTTTAAGCCCCATAAACAGCCTCCTAGACGTTTTGCTCCTAACGTGTTACCTGAAATTAAGAAAGAAATTGAGCGATTATTAAAAGCAGGTTTCATCAGGACAGCTAGATATGTTGAATGGTTATCTAATATTGTGCCAGTGTTAAAAAAAGAATGGTAAAATGAGGGTGTGCATAGACTTTAGAAATCTGAACTTAGCGACACCTAAAGATGAGTATCCAATGCCCACGGTAGATTCCTTGGTTGATTCCACTGCCGGACATGTCATGTATTCCTTTATGGATGGATATTTAGGGTATAACCAAATATATATTATAGTTGAAGAAGACATACACAAAACTGTCTTTAGATATCCAGGGGCCTTAGGGTGTTACGAATAGGTAGTTATGCCTTTCGGCCTAAAAAATGTGGGGGCGACTTATCAAAGGGCAATGAATCTAATCTTTCATGATATGATAGGCAAGTTTGTTGAGGTGTATGTAGATGATATTGTAGTCAAATCTGTTAAAGAGAAAGTCACTTCGAACAACTGAAACGCTCATTTGAGCGAATGAGACAATATAAGCTGAAATTGAATCCTTTGAAGTGTGCATTTGGTGTCAATGCCGGTAATTTCCTTGGCTTTCTAGTACACCAAAGAGGAGTCGAACTCGATAAGAATAAAGCAAATGCCATTATAGAGGCCAAACCGCCTAGCAACAAAAAAGAATTGCAAAGAGTTCTAGGTCAAGTTAATTTCTTAAGGCGATTTATCTCTAATTGTGTAGGGCGAACAAAATCTTTTTCACATCTCCTAAAGTTGAAAAATCAGGACGAACTCGTCTGGAAAGAAGAATATCAAAAGGCCTTTGATAGCCTAAAGACGTATTTGTCAAATCCGCCAGTGTTGGTGTCACCTATCCAAGGACGGCCAATGAAGGTGTATATATCGGCTGAACAAGAATCAATAGCTGGGATGGTCGCGCAAGAAGACCAGTTTGGTGAAGAAAGGGCAATATATTATTTAAGTAGACGTTTGACGAAATGCGAATGTAATTATTCTGCTATCGAGAAACTATGTCTCGCTTTATATTTTACATGTACTAAGTTAAGGGCCTATTTACGGCCTGTAACAGTTTATTTGATTTCTAAAGTTAATTTAGTGAAGTACATGTTTTCTCGCCCTATTTTACACCAAAGGATAGGCCTTTGGACTTTGGCATTGTCCGAGTTTGAAATACAATATGTACCACAGAATGCGGTAAAAAATAAGCATTGGCCAATTTCTTGGCCGATCACCCGTGCCTAGATATGCCTGAAGAAATTAAATTGGAAATAGACTCAATCGAGTTCAAACCATGGATCCTATATTTTGATGGATAAAAAACTTCCAAAAGTGCAGGGGTAGGAATATCTTTGATAAATCCTCTAGAAATTTGTTATAAATTCGCCTTCACATTGGACAGAATGTGCACCAATAACCAAGCCGAATATGAAACATTGATTGTCGGCCTAGAGTTATTAATTGAAATGGAAGTAAAAAACGTGATTATTAGAGGCGATTCCCAGTTGGTGATTTATCAACTCACTGGCGATTTTAAATGTCAAAGCGAATCCGTCATAAGCCAGTATGAAGTCGCCCAAGAATTACTAGAAGAGTTTGACCAAGTAGAACTCCCATATATCAATAGAATGTACAATGACATAGCAAACGAACTAGCCCAAACGGCCTCAGGTTACTTAAAAGTCTTAGATCTAGAGCCCACTTGTGAATATGGAACAATTTTGCCTGTTATACAAAGGAGGGCAAATAGGCTTGGAATTCATTGCATACAAGAAGGAGACACAATGGATTGAAGGGTAGAGATAAAAGAGTTTTTGAAAGAACCAAGTGAAAAGAACAATAGAAAGATAAAGCTACGATCGTTGAATTACACATTGATTGAAGGTGAATTACTTAAAAAACACCCAGATGGGGTGTTGTTAAAGTGTGTAAGCTTACAAGAAGTTAAGGTGATTATGGCTGAAATACATGAAGGAATTTGTGGAGCCCACCAAGCTGGTCAAAGGATGAGGTGGTTAATTATTAGGAATGGATATTTTTGGCCTAAAATGGGAGAAATGTGTGTCCAATATGCAAAAAGTTGTCTGACATGTCAAAAGCATGGCCAATTCAGAGAGCGCCAGCTAGAGAAATGGCACTTATCATTAAGCCATGGCCATTTAGAGGTTGGGCGATAGACTTAATAGGGAAGATTTATCCACCATCGTCCAAGCAACATACGTTCATTATAGTGGCAACAGATTTCTTCACCAAATGGGTAAAGGCAATACCTCTAAAAGAGATATCCCAGAAAATTGTTATAGAGTTCATTCGCGATCATATTATCTATAGGTTTGGAATCCCACAAACCCTGATGGTGAATCATGGGATTTCCTTGAATGGGGATCAAGTGAAGGAATTTTTGAGCGAATTTGGGGTCAAATTGGTAAATTCCACGTCTTATTACACTCAATCCAACGGTCAGGCTGAATCATCTAACAAGATTCTGAAGAATATCGTAAGAAAGATGATAAGTGAAAACGCCAGAGATTGGCACGAGTGTTTGAATCAAGCTTTGTGGGCCTATAAAACGTCGCCACGCACAAGCACTAAAGTTACCCCTTTTCAGCTAACATACGGGCAAGATGCAGTACTACCTGTGGAAATCAACGTGCAGTCAATGAGAGTATGTTCACAAACAACCTGGGCGACAACGAACGGTCAAAGTTACTCGTCCAAAATTTGTTGGAATTGGACGAATTAAGGTTGGATGTTCTGGATAGATTGCAAGTCCAGAAACAGAAAATGGCTAAGTTTTACAACAAAAAGGTCATAGCCAAATCCTTCAATTTGGGGGATTTAGTTTGGAAAACAATACTCCCTTTGGATAGTAAAGATCCAAAGTATGATAAATGGTCACCAAATTGGGAAGGACCCTACAAAGTGAAAAGTGTTTTGCCTAATGGAGCCTACCATTTAGAAGATTTTGATGGTACTAATCACGTGAGATTCATCAATGGCAAATATTTGAAGAAATATGTTCATCCCTTATGGGAAGACGAACAAATAAAAACTTAAACATGAAAGTTCTACTGATCGATGATAACCAAATAAAATAAAGGACGAAATACGTCCAAATAAAACTTTTTATTAAATAAATATTGGTTACATCAACAGAATATGAAAAGTGCAAAGCCTCCTATAAGCGATAATTTGAAATCTCCTATAAGTTACAATTGAGGATAAACAATTGTAGGCCTTTGGCAGCAACGGTGAAAATTGTGGATTGGGACTAGCCACATCCCCAAAAGCATTGCTGCAATGACGAGCAAAAGGCCCAGAAACATTCCTTCCCACCATCGATAGATGGGAAGAATTTTGCAGCTGGCTAAGAAACATTTCATATATCTCCCAAACCAACAGACGTGTTAAGTTGGACGACACACATGATGGATCAACTGATTCCTTTCCACGGAAAAGTGAGGTTGGAAAAAAGTATCGAGATGTTGGATAATGGCAGCAAGATAATTCTTGAAGAGGAATTACGAATGGGGATGATAAGTGTTGAATGCACAAACGTATTTATAAGAGAACGAATATGAAGAGTCAGGATATGAAAGACCACGTACATTAAATGGCCCAAAAATCTGAAGGGTGAGGAAATTGATATGCATGAATGTTAGCATAAAAAATAATCAAGTGCTTTGGGGGTTGACGATTTAAAAAAGGAACGTCAATTAATATTCGATCATACAAAACAATTGTTCATTAAAGGCGAATACTGTTGTTACAGTTGAAAAGTGACTATGATGAATAGTTCATGAATTTACACAGAAAAGGACATCAAATGTCTCAATTACAACTTCTCCCAAGCTGATCGCATTAGTTCCCTTATCTTTCCCCAATCTTCACCCTGTCGGGAAGAAATGAAGTTTAATTCCGCCACCAAATCATCATCGACTTCTAATTTTTTACACTGCTCGGCCAGAGACTTGGCATGTTCAAATTCTTGAGCAGCATTGCGTTTTTTAGCCACCATCCTCGTCCTGCAGTCGTTCATTTTTGCTTGAAGCTCCTTCATTTCAGCAACCAAGTTGGTCATCAAAGAGTCCTCAATCATAATGTCAAAAGAGATTTCATTCAGTTTATTCTCGATTTTGCCAATCTCTAAAAGTAACAACTCTTTTTCGGAGGCAGCACGAAGGTATTGAGTCCTTTTGGCCTTGAGTTCAGTATTCTTGGCTAGTAATGAAAGGACTTCGGAGTGGACAACCTTCAGTTTCACCTTAAAATCAGCAGAAATGTTGAGCGATGGAAGTGTAAGTGCTTGAGTCAATTTTGCACTTAGTTGCTAAATTTATCCTTCTGCTTGGCAGCATTGGCCCGGCTAATATCCATGTCCATGAATGACACATACTTGAACAATGCCTGCTTAAGAGCCTTCATGTTTTCCTCCGAAAAAGCAGAAGAACGACTGGTGGAAGCAGGGCGAGTTGGTTTTAATTGCTCTAAAGAAGCAAACAAATCCCGAATGGAGTGTAGAATGTTGTCGCATCCTACAAAGAAAGATGCCAACTTTTGGGACTTTCATCACAGCACATGAAGTGAAAGACGAAGAACAAGGTGAAAGATTACCTTATCAGCAATTTCGGGAAGCCCGGCGCACCACCAACCGGTTCAACCACATGTGGAGACTTCCCTTTGTCTGGGCGAGAAGTCTCTACCACAATGGGCGAATTCGTGGGAACCTCTGCATAAATCAAGAAGTAAGAAGTTAAAGGTCAATGGCATGAGCAGAGGTAAACAATCAAAACGTGTATCACCTTCTGATTCGATATTTGGAGGGTTGGCGCACTGGGAAGAAAACGGCTTCTTTGCTGAGGGTGATGAAGTCGCTGGTACTGGAGGCGCTTTTTCAAGCATAGCCCCTTCGTCAGCCGATCGGGATGAAGTAGTTATAACAGGAGATGATGAAACGGGAAGTGTCGAAACTAAAGCCTTCAAAGGAGAGGCTGCGCTTTTCTGAAATTCAAGTAAATCATTAGTACAATGGGAAGTGTGACTGTGGGTAAACAAATCTTGTTACATTTCTCCTAAGGATGAGAGGAGCGTCATCATCTTCGTCGACATCATCTGGTAGGATGGGAGATACCGAAGCTGGCCGTTTACGAGTTGATGTGCCTGTGGCTGCAGCAGCTTTGACAAGTTGAGAAACTGAAGGGAGGGTAGAACGTTTAGCGTGAGGAGGGGAAGAAGGATTCCCAATTGACGTAGGGGTTGCCAAAAGAGGAGAAGTAGAAGAGGCACTAGACCGATCCAGCAAATGAAAGGCACTATTTGCATCAGTTGCAAATAGCCTACGCTGTACGACGGCCAAAGCTGCTCAAATAGAGGATGGATGGCAGAACTAGAGTTAAAAGGGGCCAATGAAAATTTTCCGGTCAAAAGGAGGTTGCGAGCATCTATAGCTTGAGCCTCAGCTTTATTTATAGTATGGAAACGATCTACCAGATTTTTGGAGTAACAAGGAGGAACATGCCAAATCTGGCCAAAACAAGCAGAAAAGCACCTGCACTATGTAGAGAGGTTGGAGGATGTACATAATCTGGAGTTAAATGGACAGGAAAAGGAAAGAAGGAAGGAATAGAAGTCAGAGTATAAAAGAATGAAAAAATATCCCTGCTGGACATACATACAGAGCCCAGTAAGTTAATAGCCAGCCCATAACAGTAAGCCGAAGGAAGAGAAATAGAGGGAGCGCCCAATGATGGAAAATATGCTCTTAGCCACAACTGAGCAAGCAAAAGTGGACCACTACCAGTGGGAGACGCACCATTCTTTAGCTGGAATTGAAGAGAAGTCATGCCTCTATAAAGAGCGGCTAAAACAAGGGAACATAAATTTAAAGACCTGCCTCGAGCCAGCTCATGTGCTATGGGCAGATAACTCATGGAAGGTTTCAGACTAGGAACGCAAGAACGTATTTACAAAGACAAACTTGGAGAAAGGCTACCCGTTCAGCATGATTAGTCTCAGCAATGGAAGTGGTATAGGAGCCTTGCAGACTAGAGTAAGACTCAGAGATCTTTTTGTCAAATTGTGGGGCAGCGCTAGAAATTAATATGCCAGGGAAGATGGTATCGCCTAAAGGGGGAAGAATCACTAAAGCCCCTACATCCCTCAAAGTAATGGACATGGGACCAAGTGGGAAAACAAAGGTATTATATTCAGAAGACTAGAAACTTAAAGCGACTGGGAATAACACAGGGTCATAGATTGGGGGTTGGAGAGCGATTTCCAATAAGTCCGAAATCCTTGCACGATCAAAAAGGGTCTTGGTGGGATCATATTTTACAAGACGTGCATGCCATCTACGAAAATTATTATCAGCTTTAGGCCAAGTGCGAATACCTTTTTCGCGAACCGGCTTCAGTGTCAACGAATTCAAAAATAGAGGGCCCTGAGTGCAAGGGAAAAGCTGGCTTGCCGCCATTTGTTCAATAGCTTCAGCATTGTTGCATGAGGGCCCCAAATAGAATTCATCAGGGCCAAGGTTGGTTTGTGCAAGAAAGTTGGGGTTTACATACGGTTTGGCAAGAAGGTTTTGAAAATCCTCGAAACTGAAAGGAGCGTCAGACTGGGTTCGTGAAGTGGCCATTAGATTACAAGACTGTTGAAGTTTGCCGGTGAAGGGTAGCAGAAAAGCAAGAAGATGAACAGTAAAATAGTGGGGAGAAGACGCGGAGTATGAAGACGTGGTTTAGTGGTGCAACGAAGTGACGCGATTTTTGGGTTTAGAAGGGTTGTAACGTCACACCGTTCCAGACAACTAGAAGAAAGTGATGATTGAAAAACATTGGAAATTTCAAACGTTGTTGGAAGACACGAAGATGAATATGGCGAAAATTAAAATCAATTCCGCCATATTGGGGGGTAATTGTTGACACACAAAACATTTAGCTCAGCTCAACTCAAATGGCCCAAGAGAAGAAGCCCATTTAGAGAGATCATGGTGAAAGCCCAACCAAAAATATCATTAAACATGATAAAAGTCCAAAAAACAAAGGTACGTCTCGCCCAAGCCTGCAGAACGCCCAGATATTGAGCGAATGAAACATCCTGTAATCGCCCAGAGCGGAAGATCAATTGTCGCCCAAAAATGTCGAGTTGCCCAGAGTCCCAGCAATGACTAAAGCATGTTGTCATCCAAATTCACGATCTAAGACAGTTTGAGCATATCACAATTACGCCCCACGATTTGAGAGAGTTGATGGCAAGCAGTTATGAAGAGGACGTTGTGATAGGAGTTGCACACGGTAGTTATTGGCCAGCCGACCATGATGAAAGAAATGGGTAGTTACAAGCAGTTTCTAAACAATCAAAATTGCCCAAATCGTATAAAAGAAAGAGGAAGACAACGAAGACACCCTCGACAAAATTCACTCTCAAACAGAGAACATGTAATTTACTTTTTTTTAGATTAACTTTTAATTACTTCAATTCTCTTGTACTTGTGTGCTTGCGCCCCTTGGAGGCATCTTGTTCGTGTCCAAACTGTAATTTTCATATTCAATAAACACCCCTTTTTGGGACTTTGTTCCAAGAGGTTTGTCATTTACACAATCGTCTGATCCCTTTTTAATTGTTAGCGAGCAAAAACGAGCGAAACAAAGGTGCAGGACTTGTCACAGATCAGAAGTTATTTGTGGCTTGTTCAATTGGATGTGTGTCATATTCTATTGAAAAGATCGTTCCATATTGGTGTGGATGCTATACGTAAAGGTAGAGAGAATACCTACAAGTTTAAGTGGAAGGATAAAAATATTATGGTTGCACTAACAGGGAGCTGGAGGGCACATAAAGCTTTTAAAGTGGAAGGGAAAGATTTTTTGATCGTTACAAATTCAAATAGCGAGTTCTCTTCCGATGAGCCTTTGTATCTAGATAACAACTCAGGGTCGAGTTGTTTTGAAGTGGAAGGAAATAATGGGGGACAATTAGAAGAGAAAATCACAAATAATTGGAAAAGAGAAAAAAATCAAGAGGATCTACGAAAACATGCATAACTTTCAACTTGAATATCGAATTTTCGTCAATGAATACAAACTAAAGTTTTTTTTCAATTCTACATAATTTTTTCGGATGACCTTGTCAAACTTTCATGGTCAAATTCCATCATTTAGGGGTCCATTTTAACTCTTTTTGTATTTTTAGATAGTTTAAGAATATTTTCATCTTTTGCAGTTTTTTTTAGTTCTAATTGGAATTTTTTTTCCTAGTTTAGTTGAATTTATCTATAAGAATTCCGTTTGGATTAAGATTTGTTTTGAGCCCTTAAATATGTGTTTAAGAGTTTGTAAATTAGACATTTTTTCTTGATTAATAAGATATTTTCGTTTTTCCAGTTAGTTAATTGATTCCAATATTTATTTGGTGGATTCCAAAAAATTATCACGTCCGTTCGAGCAAAATTCGAGTAAGCACTTGTTCGTGTGTTGCTAGTAAGACACTTTTATTATTATTATTCACATTTTCACCCTGCATCAAATAGTTTTGTCAAAAAAAAAAAAAATACATAAAACACATCTACACTTGCTTTTTTGTATGTATTTGATTATTATTCAGTATGTCTTAACCTAGTTTTCTTTTTGGCAAACTCTCTAAACGTTCTTCTACAAATTCAGGATTATTTTCTATGTCCTGATGAATCCATAAAAACACCGACATGTACAATAAACATCGACTACATCCTCTTCATCTTGATGATCTTCGATATTCTCCAAACAGAAGTATACCCCAAAACATGCTAACAAGGACCGGAAGTGCATGCAGTTATGAATGAATAAAATTAATCATAGTTTACGAGTACATTTGAAGAATCTAAAGACCAAGAGACCTATCTAATTTCAGGTCAAAATTTTACGAATCAATAAGAGCGAAAAATAAGAATTTCTTTCTTATCGATTAGCATCTCTAGATAGTGAAGCATACGTACGTTGCACAATCTTTGGAATCATTTGAGAAACATTACATGCATGCACAGCAGAACCAAAACAATTAGCAATCAGAAAGCATCCGACATCGAGAAACAGAATATTGGCTCTGTTAATCTTGTCATTTAAGAAGTATTTGGCTATTGACACCACATATCTCCACATTGGTATGATATTCTCTATTTTGGGTCTAAACTCTCATGAATTTGCTTTTGGGCTTTACCCCAAAAGGCTTCATATCAATAGAGATATTTGTCCATCCTTATAAACCCATCATATTTCCCAGGGTTATTGGCGCAAAACATCCCTACCTATGATGGGTTGTGTGGAAAACGTCCCTACGTTTGATTTTTTGGTGCAGAACGTCCCTACCTTTGCATTTTCTTGCGCAAAACATCCTTTTCACCAATTTTTAACATAAAATGACCATTATACCCTTCTATATAAATAAAATAAAAAAGAAAAGAAAAGAAAAATAAAGAATATATTGCAATATGCTCCTCAACTTTTAAAAAAATACAAATTAGTCCACGACATCTCTGCCTAAATTCAAAACCCGAATTCCCAAAACCCAAGCAATTGATGGTCAAATTTTCACAGGCTCAGAAGAAGAAGAAGCTGACACAAATGAAGAAGGAGATGGTAAAGAGTTTTTTGATTCAGCTGCCTTGGCAGCTCTTTTGAAAGCTGCAACAGGTGCTGATTCAGATGGTGGCAGTATCACCATAACCTCTCAACTCTCAAGATGGATCTAGGCTTTTCTCTGTCGAGCGGTCCGGCTGGCCTGGGAGGGGAGAATCTGCGAACAACTTGAGTGAAGAAGAGAAAAAGAAACTGGAGAAGTTACAGAAGATCAGAGTTAAATTTTTGAGGCTTGTTCATAGATTAGGCCTGTCTCCAGAAGAATCCACGGCAGCACAGGTTCTGTATCAGTTTACACTTCTTGCAGGAAGGCAGAATGGCCAAATTTTTAGTGTGGATACTGCTAAGAGGATGGTTGTGGAGCTTGAAGCAGAGGGAAAAGAAGATTCGAACTTCAATGGGAACATCTTGGTTCTTGGAAAATCTGGAGTGGGTAAAAGTGCTACTGTAAATTCGATATTTGGAGAGGAGAAAGCACCAATCGATGCATTTGAAACTGGGACGACTTCTGTGAAAGAGATTAGTGGGTTTGTTGATGGAGTTAAGGTTTTGGTTTCTGCTGTTCTGCACCTCCATGCTTCTGCACCTCCAACAATGGCCGCCATACCCAAGCCCATAGATTCAACTCCTGCAACTGCTTCCCTAGGCAACAGTGCCACCTCAAATCCACAAGAAGGAAAAAAAAAATGGGCTTAGAATTGGAACAATCCTGGGAATCGTAATTGGAGATGTGGCTGGAATTGGTATTGGTATTGGTATTGGTATTGTAGCACTGATTTTCATGGACGTATATCACCTGAAGAAAAGGAAAGCATTGAAGGGAGAGAATGGATGGAGGTTGGAGGGAGGCGACCGGTTGTGGAGAGAGAATGGAGGGAGAGAATTAGGGTGTGTGATGTTGGGTGAAATTAAATTAGTTTTTTGGACTAATTTGCATTTTTTTAAAAGTTGAGGAGCATATTGCAATATATTCTTTATTTTTCTTTTCTTTTCTTTTTTGTTTTATTTATATAGAAGGGTATAATGGTCATTTTATGTTAAAAATTGGTGAAAAGGATGTTTTGCGCAAGAAAATGCAAAGGTAGGGACGTTCTGCACCAAAAAATCAAACGTATGGACGTTTTCCACACAACCCGTCATAGGTAGGGATGTTTTGCGCCAATAACCCTATTTCCCATGTCTAGCTGATGTGGGACTTCTTTTACTCCCAATAATCGTCCCCTTAAAAGAAGGACCACATCATTGTGGCCTCTCCTCAAACGATAATCCATCAGCTAATCATCTTGTACTGCCGTTATTGTTGTCGCCCTCGACCAAACGGAACCCACCGCCTGTCCACCATATTTTTATGTCAGGAAGACTTTCGATACAAGGCACCTCAAACGCTGATGATTTATAATAAGACGCAATGCTAATTGGGGGAGGAAGGGGGGACCTTCACCACGCTTTCGCTGCGTTCCTCCGGCTAAGTTTTTGGTCCCAAGGCTCTGATACTACTTGTTGGGCTATAGACACCACATATCTCTACAATGGTATGATATTGTCCACTTTGGGCCTAAACTCTCATGGATTTGCTTTTGGGCTTTACCCGAAAAGGCCTCACACCAATGGAGATATTTGTCTATCCTTATAAACTCATCATATTTTCCATGTCTAGTCGATGTGTGACTTCTTTTACTCCCAACAAGAAGTAGTTACAAGAGGAGAAACACGTAAAACTTCAATACTAAATGTTGGGGAAATTATCGTTCTTCCACACAAGGGGTTTAGAGAAGAAACCAATGAACAAATGATCAAGAACATCAATTAAATTGCTTCAAGTTGAATGAGGTAGAAGAAAGTCATAAAATAAATAATCATCAACATCTTCAATTGATTCTCCACAAAAAGATTTGAGACGAAAGCAACGAACCAAAATCAGGAAATAAATGATCAACGACTTCATAGAAAAAATCAAAAGGTTCAAACATGAAGATCGCTGTCCTCAACCAATATTTGCCCCATCTCGATGAATTTGGTGTTTAAAGGGTTTCTCAACAAATGGTTTATAGGATACAGATTGATTCATTTGATAGATACAAATTATCATCTACTAAGAAATCTTCTTACGAATCCACATGTTTCTCACTAGCTTTCAACTTTATGAATATTTTTCAAAATATTCTAGTTGTTTTTGCATATCCAAACAAATGCTGTAATTAGCTTTCAACCCATCACATCCACTTTAGACTTAGTGTATATCATCCTTATAATTATATAAGACTCCCTACGTTTTCAACTTCATAGACATTCTTCTATAACTATAAGGTATAGAAAAAAATATAACTTTTAAATTTATTTACCTCCACAATTCCTTATTTAGGAATACATATGCAATCTAATAAAGTTTGCATCCCCAAGTTTTTGAACTTTCTCATATAAGTTTACAAACATTAATGTTAACCCCCACATTTTTTGGGTTATAATTGAACTTAGAGTTCATCAATTCTTTCATAGTTCAATTCATTATCAAATAGATAACGTCCTCATCGAGTGCTTCGTGAAAGTCTAAGTACTTTCAAAACAGTGTTCGTCAATCCACAATATATTTCAATTGCACACAATATACTGCAATCCAACTATATTTAATTTGATTACACACAATTTGCTCAAGATCATCACATAGACCAACAATATTTTTTCAAGCGTAAACCAACTTAATTGGTTTCACATATTTAAATGTAGTAAAGTACAATAAAAAGGACTAAGTATTATGATTCACAAGAATTGCATTTTCTCCAAATATATGCAATTATAAGATTTATGACATTTCAAAAGATAGTATTATTTCATGTCAAATCATGGGTAGCTATTCACCCTATTTACCATATCTTATGCAGATATAATATTGCATAAACTATCTCATTTAATTTAATTTAATTTTATCAAATTAATTGAGGTTATCATTATGAACTATAACTATGCGGTAGCATAGCTATAGCAGTGCAGCCCCCCAGAATTCCCTGCAGTCGCCTATGTGACCGCATGCCAATATGGCCTCATGGCCTATGCGGTCACATAAGCCATTTTTATGGAGCTAATGTTAGTTTTTCTTCCTCTTTCCAGTTCATTTATCCATGGTTTCTTCCCTTGATTTTTTGAACAATAATATTAACACTAAGTCATATAAGGATCATTTTTGCAACTAAGGAACAAGATTTGTGTTTAATACAATCTAATACTATCGCCAACAGGGACGGAAACAAAGGTTAAAATACTGGCAAACATTTACTGGAAATAATTAATTATTTTCAATTTTTCATAACTCGTTTTCAAGTCCTAAACCGCCATTGTGGACTGGTTGAATGAGTTGAAAAAATGCGAACAAAATATCACATGAAGGGGCGGAGCTAGGGAGGATTTATACTACGCACGTGATTCACATGGATTAGGCATAGAACGTGTGGATTTAAATTAACCCCAAATCCCCAATACTATACAAATACCATTACGGTTGCTTCAAAATTAATTATGTTGATGCACTTGATGAATTCCAAATTGTAGGCGAACGAAGATGGTAGGCACAAAGTTGAATCTAGGTGTGCACAAGATTGTGTTTCATCTCATCATCAAACTTATATTTTTTTCGAGTGATCTATTTCGTCAGTAATTTTGCTGTGATCGATGAAAAATTTAGTAAACAAGTCGGGATGACAAGTCGCACACTTCAGTACGAGTGGTCATTGAAGTTAATTAACACATATAGAGCTTGTTTGGGAAGGATTAAAATCCAATTAAAATTGAAAATATAACCGTTATAGGGTCCCGCTCGTTTAATAAAAGTCAACTCCAATGACTATATTTTCAATTTTAATCTGATTTTAATCACTCCCAAACAAGCTCATAGTACTTTTTGACGAATTTAGTCACTGCAAAATTGAAAAAAGAAAATATATTAAAAAACATTTCTTGAGTTTTTGAAACGTTTCTGGGAGCTTTCAAAGAGTTTCGATACGTGAAATGAAAAAGTACCCATTACTATTAAACAAAAAGAAAATTAAAAGTTATCAAGCACCAAATTTATCTTAGCATTGACTGGCATATACCAAACCGGATTTGATTATTTGTTGGTCGGTGGTTCGGTGAGACATGCATAGTTGTTTTTCTTTATGCTAAAACCTCGAGCCAGTCGAATCGACTTAACTGGTTTCTTGAGAAAATTAGGCAAAACATTTTACTTTGTTGCATTGTATGACTTTCTACAAGACAAATAACTAAATTAATTTATCATATATTTATCACGTCTTTCGTTCTGTCTAATTTAATATACTAAACATTCGTAGCTAGCGAAAGCGTAACGTAGTAGTGTAGAAAATGCTTCATAGGGTCCAAATGATTGGTTCACAAATCACTGTCTTTCCAACATCATGTAAAATTATTCTTCAATGTCAGCCTCGTGCATTCTCGACTTGGGCAAAACCAACTAAATTAATAAAAATTGAATAATAAATTCTGATAATATATGTAAATATTTACTCCCCGTCCAGTTGTACCAAAGGAAAATTGTAAACAGAAAAAACCAAGTTCAAAATTCCCGTTGTCCCAAGAGTTGTGTCAAGATGAAAATCTTCTTTAGCCAACTTGGAATCCAATATGTCGGGACGTTTGACTAGATATCAGTACAGACTAGACATAATTAAGAAAAAAAGACGTTAAAATCTTGTTTATCGCCTTGTGCTAGTCAATACTTTGTATCCAAAGTGTGTTTAGATCCTTGCAGACATCAAGGCTGAAACCAAAAGAATTAGGGAGGACGTAATTAAAGTAGTGCTATGAATCATAGGTGCTCTAACATTGTTGCCATTGTTGTCTAAGCCATTCCCGCTTGGCCCAAGGTTGAAACCGGGAGGTGAGTTTGACCCCGGAAATGGAGTAGTGGGGGTGCCGCTTGCATTCGGATTTCCTCCAGGTGTGAGTGGGGCCAGGCTTGGTCCGGCGTTACTACAAGGAAAATAAGAGTTTTTATTAGATAGAAAAATCTTATCTTAAATTTAAAGTCGACTATATAAAGTAGCATATCCAATTTACAGAATTTCAATAAATAAATGAAATAATATGAGAGAAAGCTAAACCTGAGATTAATATACGTTTACACATCTACTTCATGACAGCTCAATGAAGTATAATTAATTATATATTGATGATAAAGGGCTGAACTTAGAACAAATTCATTTTGGTCCACCATCCTGTCCTTTTTAACAAGCAAAAAAAATCTCAATATATTACTATCCATTTTGTCATATATATAATTAATAACAACTTATTTTATAATTATTGAATCTATCATCAACCAAACCTTATGGTAAATCCAATTAGATTTAGATGTCTGTGCTCAAAAAAGGATCAAAAACCCACCAAGAACCGGTCCGGTTTAAATTGTTTTATTTTCTAGAGTGTGTTTGGTAGGGATTTTTAGGGGAAGAATTGATTTTTGAATAGTGATATGATGGGAAATGTGTGGTTGAAAAAGAAGAAAAAAGTATTGATGTGATGTAAAATATTATTTTATTGAAGATTGTGTGATTGAAAATGAGAATTGATTTACTGTAGAAAAAGAAAATTTCTACCAAACAGGCTGTAGGTCAATTTCCTTTCCGAATTTTTAAAAACATTCTTCACCTCACTTCCCCATTATTCAACAGTGTTCAAAGTTAAATAAAAAAATCAACTCTTTGCCATTTAAGATTCATTTTTCTAATGGCAAAATATTGCTAATATGGAATTTTCAAGGGATTAAAGATTTTACACACCTGGGACTAGATGGATACACACACCCAGAAGCAGCAGCTATAAATGGTAAAATAAAAAAAATTAGTATTTTGCACAAAAGAAGAAAAAAAATGTGGCACGAGTACAACGAACGATATTTTAACTTCCTTTTCTTCTTGAGATACTTACAAGGGGAGTTCTGAGTGACAGTGGCAGTGTTTGAGAAATTACAGCTCCCAGCAACTTGGCCTTTCCTCTGGTAATAGCTATTTACTGCATAGTTACAGTGGTCTTTTACCGTGGCAGGCTGATAACAAGATCCACCCTGAAGAATTGGAGTACAATCAGCTCCAGCACCACAAGCATAATCAATGTTCAGTTGAAGAACAGGATCACTCAATCCATCATTACATATGCAATAAGTAGCATCTGCAAAATAATTGAAAGGCAAAAAAGCCAAAAATAAGTAATCTTTTAGCACAATCAAACATCCTCTTAAGCGTCAATTCTTGAAGAAATATCGTACTTTTGAAAGTTCCCTTCATTGGTCTTTTAAGAAGGACATATCGTGATGAAAAACCCTTAAATGGAACCCCCAAAAAAGTTGAAAAATTTTACTTGAAAAAAAACAAGAACTTACCAGAATGAACAGCCATGCCTATAAAAATCATAAAAAGCACTGCAAAAACAGCCATGATTATTGAAGATCCTGAGGAAATTATGAGAAATTACTGATTAGGTGTTTAAGGTTGTCTATTTTTTTGGTGAGACCGTGGGAGAAAAAAGGGCAAGAGAAGGGTGTAGGAATGTAGAGGGAGAGCGACGGTGGGCGAGTAGGGGTGGCATTTTATATGCATGATGTATGCATTTGAACAGAATTATTATTTATATAGCTTTTAAGATTGTTTTTGGGGGAGAATTATAAAGCTTCAAGCTTTCTTCACGTCCAATGTATGATCCTACTGTACATGTATGTGCGTGACAATCTTAAATTACGCGTTTGAAAATATTAGTTCTAGCCCCCAGTTTGGTAGAGATTAAAATTAGGTTTTTAGGAAATTTTGATAAAAGTTGATAAAATGTATTATTAAAAAGTTGTGGATGCTATGAAGTATGTGGTCAAAATTAATTGTTGACTTTAACTTGAGATTTTAGGTGAATATTAATCCAAACCATACAGGGACTTAACAATTGCTATTAAAAATCTCTAATTTAATTATGCGTCGTGTTTAGTATCTATCTAAGTAAAAGTGAAGCTCAATACTTTATTGTTGGCACTTGCTTGTTTAGTCTTGACATAATGCAAGGATACAACTCATGTTTTCTCAAAGTCCATCCCTTCTAACAAAGCTTATGAAATTGCAATTTCTTAAAATTGATTTTTTCTTCTTTTACTTGCATTAACTATAAGTTTTACTTGGAAGAAGAACACCATACTTTAATTTAGGTCTCGCTTTAATTCTTTATTATGTGACTAATAATCCGATCAGAGTTAATTACTATACTTCATTACTACTTCTAGCCCCTCTTTGTGCTTTATTTTTGGTGAAAAATGAGTTTTGTAAGAATAATGCATCAGTCTAGATGATTATATTGAATATGTTCAATTAAATGAATCGCGTGATATTACATTTAAACAAATATATCATTTAATGCCATCAATTCGCATTTAAACTAATGCTGACACCAATAGTACAAAATAACATTACTTGTTTTGTAATGTTATTTTTAGGAGAACGTGTAATTAAAGAATATGCAAAAATTTTGATTTATGTGTAAAATTATTTTATTAGAATAATGTGTGGTTAAAAACGAGTTTGAAAAAATTTGAATTTTTAGAAAATGAGACTCAAATAGAGTCTAGTAATTTTTCAAAAACAAATTCTCAATTTATTGTCCTAATAAATTGGTTTCTTGACTAATTATCGCTCGTAGTGACAATTTTTTATTTTAGATTTAGTGGGATATGGAAACACATTTTGCTTGTTTTGTCCATGCATGGACCTAAATATGAAGGGTGCAAAATTATATGGGAGGTGCTACAAGTACATCGGAGTGTACATAAGGGTGTACATAATGGACACCCCGCACCTCCCCATTGGATGAAGTGCAGGTGGGGTCGGCACTTCATCCAATGGGGAGGTGTCGGGTGTCCATTATGGACACCCTTATGTACCCCCTAATGTACAAGTAGCATTTTCCAAATTATATACATAATGGAAGTTCCTTTAGCATATGTACAGAGAGATATTGGGGCCTACCATTTGTTTCACAGCAAATTCTACTTCTTTTTTTTTTTTTTTTTTGATATCCAGGTATCCTAACTTACACCAGACTATGTCTTGGACCACCCATCCCCGGTCCCTCAGTTATGGGTGGAGGTTAATCGCGGAATATGCCCAAGTGGACCAGGGTCTGTGCACCCTTTATACTCCTGGCCCCAAGGGAGCCTTCCTCCATGGATATTACATCACCAAGCTGCTCCACCCAAATTGAATATTACAACACTCAGCTGCTCCATCCAGAAATCGAACTCCCCACCCTGAGGTTGCAAGCCCAGCAATGCCCATCCTTTACCAACTTGGATGTGCCCGGAGGGCGCAAATTCTACTTCTTTATCATTACTTAATCATGTTAATTATTGCACAAATCAGTTGGTACCTCTAATCACATCTTCTGATAGTTTTGTTTTGCCTTTGTAGCATCCATCTGTGTTTAGCTTGATTGAACCAACAAATGTATTTTCATTCTACTTCAAATTGTCTCAATCAAATCACCCAACTTTATATTTGCTTCAGTTGAGGTCACTGTGGCTGCAAACTGATCAAGACAGTCATGTTTGAACTGTTGAACAACAATTTGCCAGTGCAATTCAACAAATTATGAACTATGTGCACATAAATCAGAAAACAGTATAACCACTGAATAAATGTGGGGCATAAAAATCAAAAGAAAAACTTGACACGGACGATATCTGAACCTCTCACTAACTCAGATTACACCTCAAACTATGACTCCAAGAAGCTACTCGTAAGGCAAACGAAACCTAAGAAAAATATCGGCATGTATACTTAATAATACTCGTCAGTTAAATAAAGATTGTGGTCGTGTATATCTAGACTAAGAACCTATAAATGAAATAGAAGCAATTAGAATCTACAGCAAAGAAGGCCTGATCCCCAACCCTTGTGTTTACGAAAATGTCGTCTATCTGATTTTGCCATTCTTACAGGACTGGTGTTCCATTCGGGTTGTAATCTGGAGACAAAAGAACTATGTCGTTAGCGAATCATTAAACATCCTTAGAACATGGGAGAACCAAACTAATATACAGAGAAAAAAGTTTACACTGGGAAGGCGAAAGATCGGGTGCTGGTAGCAGCACTGCTATCAGATCGAAGAGAGAGGCTCCCGGAGAAAGGTATTGGCCCCGAGTAAGTTACATGATCTCCTGCAGAGAAGCTGGACTCTCCATCATCACATTGAGCTTTCAGATTCCCATCCACATGCTTAGAAGTATCTATCATCTCAATAGCTTGATCACAAGCACTTCTGGTAGTTTTGTCCTTGCGGCCTGCAAATAGGACTTGGCCAAGAGACTGATCTTCAGATCTCCTATCCTTATGGTCAGGGGATTTTTTAAGATTTTCGATGCCCTTGTCACCCTTGCTGCAAGTGGCTGCAGAATTATGATGGTTCTCGTCCTTCGAACATTGTTCACGAACATTTCCAGTGCTTTCATCCTTAGTGCTACCGCACTGAACCAGGCTAGTGTCTGAAAGATTATCGGAGTTCACATACTTTTGATAATGCACATCCTTGGACTCGCCAGATTTCTCATTGACAGTTTCAATAATCTCATTCGCGCTGCAAGCTGTTGCAGGTTTAGGCGAGTTGAAGTTGAAAGTATTGCTTTCTGACTCCATTTTACTGGCGTAAGATAAGTTGCTAGATTGGACCTTTTTATTTGCTTCACCAGAAGGAATCTGCTGAGCAACCGATTACAGCCAGTATTAACTTCATGGATTAGGAAGCATTTTTAAAAGCAACTTCTCAACCATCATTTTTAATTGTTTATGAAGATAAAATACATTATAAGGAATCAATGAAGATTTTGGCGCGAACCTGATCAAGTGGTTGTGCAACTTCCTTTTCCTCACCGTTCAAAGAGGTCAGAAACGATCTAAGGAAACTCCGAGTACCAAATTCTTGCATAGGAAGCATGTTATTTACGAAAGAGCCTTTCTCTGAAAGATCACTCTTGATCTTGCCAGTTACATCACCCTGCATTACACCTGCCAGGATGGAGTCTTTTGGATCACATTCCCTAGGGGTACACTTGTCAAAAGAAATTTCCGAGGCAGATTTTGGCCCGACCGGAACACGTGATTTTCCATCTTCTCCTTCTTCCGTCCCACATTCATTAACAGCACCGTCTTTGGTATATTCCAAACACGAACCAGTTAATCCACCTCCTGCCACCATCTCCTCTTTTGGAATCCTGTCATCAATACATATGTCCTTGACAATGTTATAATTAACCTCTTTACAGCTTATTACCAACTCAGGCAATTCGCATTCTGTTATATTTTTATCAGAATACACATTCGCATCTGTCTCAAACAAATCTGAAGCCGAAGTTGAAAATACGGCAGAATTTTTATCCGTCATATCAGAAGCGAAGGGATCTGTAGTACCCTCATGATCATTATTGGAGAACCTCTTTTGGTCTTCCATTGTTGGAGAAATTCCACTTCCATTTCCATTATACTTGGCAAAATTTTCCACATGTTTCCCATTCCAAAGTTCATCTATTGCTTTTTCCTTCATGGTCACCTTAGGTTCAGCTGTGTCAAAGACATTGTTGTTGCATTCAAATGGTTTAAAAGCATGCTTAGAGACAAGAGTTGAATAGCAAAATACAGGTTTTTATCACTTATCAGCAGGTGGATTTTGACTTCTCAATGCAGGCATTAGGCAACAAAAGCATTAAAAATTGTTCGATTTCACAAAGATGTAATTGGTCAGAAATAAATTGAGGGATATTAAGAGTAATGCGTGGCAAAAATAAAGAACAGAAGACAAATTTATCTCACTTCAACATCTTAAATGTATATCCGTACAGCAAATATGGATGGTTCTGCTAATCTAGAACTAACTTCAAGAATGACAGATGCAAATAGCAATACCCATTTATTGGAAGGGGGAGGAAAAAAAAAAGAGACAATATGCAGAAGGTTCCGCTTTACCTGGTTTCTACTTCACATCGCTCGAAAACAGTTTGAAGAATTCTCAAAAGCTGTGCAGAAGACATCCACTATCCAGGAATATAGTCTGCTTACAGCCTTACATGAATGGAAGCCGAGTTAGAGCTTGCAGACACCCAAATTAATCAGCATATATAAGCTTTAATAAAACAAAAGAAATCATTACATTTAAGTGTCACGGATTGGTTACAATATGTACAATGCTAATACTAGTTTACAAGAAACAAAATCAGTATAGCTGCCTATGGAAAAATAGAATCAATTGCACCTAAAATGATTTGAAGAATCGAATAAAAAGCGAACCAAAAAACTCATATCCCGACTTAGAGCTCTTCAGAATGGCTTCTCTTTCGACTAGCCCGAATAGGTTCCCTTTTACTAATACTCCTTTACTTAGAAGTGCAGAATCTCCCCTTGGTCCAGGGATAAAGAAAAAGACAAAAAAGGTTCACCATTTCTCAAAATTCCCTAACAAACTTTTAACAACAGAAAATTGTACATTTTAAATCCTTTTATCACTTAACGCCAAAACCCAGTACTCACTATTACAATCCAGATCTAAACTAAACCTTTAATTCAAAATAAATTAACACAAAAGCTTTAATTCAAAATAAATTAACACAAAAGCCAAAAGAAAATCGCAAATTATACCACAAAAATTCATAAATTGTTTGGTTTCAATCTGATCTGAACAAAATTCATAATACTAAAACACCCTGAATAAAAATAAATAAAGTGTTACCACTACTGGATTACCGTTTTTAGTTTGATCAACAGAGCAAAAAGAGAACCTTCCCTTCAATCACTGCAAATTTCCTGTTCACCGCAAATTTTCAAGGATGGATCAGATTTTTATACACGAGCAACCCAAACATTGAATATATATTTCACACAAAATTAAATACATACACATATATTTCCTATACATACAAATATAAATATGAGAACTTGAGTTTGTGTAAGATTAAGTCAAGAGAGAGAGAACGAGAGACCTTGAATATGTTTCTGCTAAGAAAATTATAAAGGAAAATTCTTGTGGTATTCCTCAGTTAAAACGGGATTTTGCAGTTGCTAAATCTCAGCTGGCCACCCATTGATTTGCCGTGATTCTATTTATTTTATTTATATTTCTCTCTCTATATATGTAGAGAGAGGGAGACGTGCATACACATAATTAGAGGGAGGTTTCTAGAGAGAATCAGAATGTGTGTATGTATTAAAGTTTGTACAACAAAATACAGAAAAAAGATCAAATCTTTCATCATCCCACCGCTCAAAAACAGTCAACTACCTCTCTCTGTATAATAATATATTCGTGTATGCATTTGTATATATCAATTATGCTACACAAATAGACTAAAAAAATAGAAAAGACGCGTGTCGACACACGACAATTTGAAAAAAAAAATCCAAACAGGTTCTGCCAATTCAATGTGTCCATCACTTCTCCGTCTTTAATTCTGTTCAATAATATTATTCATGTGTACATTTGGTGGTAAGATCAATAAAATGAATCACATATACACATATTTAATTGGTTTTATCGATTCATCTACATATAGCATTATTCCTTATTTTCATTTTTTCTCTACATCTTCTTGTACACGACTCACAATTAGTGCAATCTATACCTCCATTGGAGATGTTATTCTCACTATTCCCATTTTGTTTAACGCGTGCAACTTTCCACATTGTTGCATTAGAGATACTATGAATATTTTACTATTCAATGTATTTTCGTTTACAAGTCATTAACATTTACTCATTGTCACAATTATCTTCAATTTTGTTAGTGTGCTCTATAATGATGTATATGTATTTATTAGCAATTTCGTATTTTGTTTTTGCCTATATAAAAATATGAGGGATAAATAACTCTTTGTATTTACTCTTAAAAGAATTTTTGGATGGAAATCGTCTTCAGAGACAAGCTATGTTAATTATGGAAGGTTGGAGAGAGAGATATATATATATATATATATCGGAATACAAAGTTATGATAAAAATACTGAAGGAAGGTGCAGCTGCCTGTTTAAAACAAGAAATTCCATTACATAATCCGTTAAAACAACAAATTCCGTTAGTTTTTCCGTTAAAAACAAGAAATTCCGTTACATAGCTACTTTTAATATATATAAAATAGATAGAATATATATATATATATATTATCAATTAGATGTATTTTTATTTTTTATTTTTCTCAATGAAAGGTTTATTTAATTTTTGAAAAAAATAGATGGTGTGTCTATTATATTTATGTATTTCGGGGGTTTCTATCATATTAATTTTCGTAACTATAAAACAGCTCATGACACAATTGTGTCGTAGACACTTTGCTTTCTTAATTTACTATCATTTCTCAAAAAATTTAAAATTTAATATTATTATGTAATTGAACCTTCAAGATCGTGACAATTTCCATTAAAATTTCTCTATAATAAGAAGAATTAGAAGAGTTTCAATCTGCTTATTTTAAGTCCTTTTTTTTTTATTGCGAAGTGTGAAAATTTTATTATGTAAAATAAATGAAATAAAAAGGAAGGAGGTTAACCATAAATCTCATGGAATCCGCAACTTTTAGCACATATTTTATCAATTTTTTTTTTTAATCAAAACTAAGTAAAATATAATTTTAATTCATACCAAACAAAGGCTGAATTTGATTGATTGTTTGAAAAACCACTAATTAATATCGGTCCTCAAATATTTGGGACGTCAAAATCAAACTTTCAAAACTGTGGGACCTGCACCATACGACCACCTGTGCACACATTTATAGGTGGAGCGTAGCATTTCAATTAAGAATTAAACCCTATCGCCGAATTAGCGGATATTTGGCCTCCGTTAAAATTAATTTTTAGGATTTTTTTTTAAATAATTATTTTTTTGAAGAATTTGTGATTAAGAATATATTGTTAGAAAGAAGAAAAAAGCGCATCGAAATTAAAATGAAGTCAAAACAGGGATATATCGAGACAAATGGTCGTTTAAATTCAAGTCAAAGTTTGAATTAATCATTAAAATGCTTTCATGACAAAGTTGGATAACGTTACCTAACCAGAGATTTTATTAGCTTGATTAACCTCATATCTCGCGTAACAATAGATTCTTTTTAATTGGCTTTCTGTTTTAGCACTATCATGACGTTTTTACTATTTATTAATAATGACTATTGGTTGAAAGTGATTTTTCCTTTAATAATTGCATTTTATTTTATAAACTTGTATAGTTATTTAACTTAAAGGGGTCGCAAAAAATCTCTAGTGATCAATTTAAATTTTTACTTGAACTTTAGGGACCATTTGTAAAATTAAATCTATTTTTCTGATGGCTCTTTTCAACGAGTAATGTGATTTATTTTACAAAATTTTAGATGGTTCAAGCATTACTTTATTTTGTAAATCATAAAGAGAAATCGTAATTTTACCATTTTTAACCGAAGTCAAAATATTTTCAAGATCGAGTTTATATTATAGATCGACTAAACTAATTTTTAAAATTTTAAAGATGTTACAAGTATGACGGTTTATATTTGCAAGATCAAGACACTCTTGTGTGATTGTTTATAATTGGTGCCTATATAGATTTTACAAGCAAGGAAAGTACCGATGATGTTACTCAAGAATAGCAACTTAAATCTTTATTACGTTGATTAATAATTTATGTTACTCATATAAATAATCATACCTAATTGAACTACGTGACAGACGATGAGAGCCCTACATCCTACATGGCAATCTAGACAACCATGTTACCACATCATTCTACACATATGGCAATTTGACCGTATCCCATGAAGAGCTAAGCCCCAATGGATGACATAAGTTAGGTAGAGGCGTATTAGAGAAGAACTTCATACCAGATCTTGTATCAAGTGGGTGATATGACAACTCACTAAATAGGTAGTTCTACTCAATCAAGCAAGTTGGTCTCTAATCTTTACATGAAACAAGTAGTTCCTCAATAGTTGCATAATCATAAGTACTAGTTGATAAAACAAATTTAGTTTCATAAAGAAGTTAGAAATGAGAGGAAAAAATGTATTTAAGAAAGTAGTTATTTGCATGGGGATCCAAAATGGTCGGCTAATAATTAATTAATTAGTTATTATCAGTAGGATACATGTGACTTGTGTGAGACCGTTCTTAAATTGTGGGAACATCTTCAAGACAAAAAGATGAGCATGATTTGCATACATAAGTCTGGGCCCAGGAACACTCAATATATATGGATTGGGTTGAGAGCCCAATGGACGATTTGGACCACCGCATAAAGTTACCTCATTAACAAACCAATAAAGTACTAAATTAATGTAACAAAGTGCAAATTCATACATTGTTCGCAAGGCAAATTACGCATGATTTCTCAACCTAAAGGCAAATTACGCATCATAGTAGTGTTGCTCCACGGTTGCTGGTTCGTACAAGTGAAATTTCTCCAATTCTACAAAGTCAAATTCAAAGCTAAGATGAAATCATAGGCAAATTGATGACTCAAAGATGAAAATAAAAATCTAAGAAATTGAAGGCAAACTACCACAAAGAGAGAGCTAAAAGACTATAATGATTTATTATTATTTTTCAATTAAGTGTGATTCATACAAGGGGTTGTTCTCTTTTTATTTTGAGTTTTGAATTCATTTTGGATTTTGTATTTTGACTGTTCATTTTGAGATTGTTGAAAATGCGTTCTTTTTGACATTTTGAAAAATTGTTTTGACAACACTCAAAATGCGTTTTGAAAATTTTGATTTGATTATAACTGAAAATACCCAAAACGACAAATTTGTCGTTTTTGATTTTCTTTGTAAATTTTTAATTTATTTTCCAAAATGCGTTTTCGAAAATAGGAAAGAGAAAGCGTTTTCACTGTTTTGGAAAATCGAAAACAGAAAACGGCTTAAAAATGGTAAAGAGAACGGACCCTAAGGGATTTTTACTATTAATAGGTTTCAATTAGAATAAAAATTAGTAGATAAAATATTTAATAATTATAGTAAATTATCAAAATTAATGAGTGATAATGAAATAAAAAACAAGATAGAGTAAAAATCCAAATGCCAAGGTTAAACAATATAGGGCATAATTATTTCTATTCTTATCTTATTTACACATAATTAACTGTAAACATGACATTTCAAGCAATATAGCAAGACATCATAATGTTAGTTACTTACTAAACTTGCCTATATATGAATGGTAGTTACAATCATACCTACCTCTTAATTAACAAATCTTAGTAGCCCAACACCAAAGGATTCTCTTCATACTTAGCACCACTTCACTAAGCAACAATTATTACACTAACTCTTCCTCTTGGGAACTAAAAGCTGGTTGAGACAAATATATTAGTTAGTTGGGCAAGATTTATGTATAGTGTAAGAAGGGTTGCATTTATTTAAGGTAGAATGAAACGATCAAGGAACGACAACATCGACTGCTTTATCGACGTTAGATGGAAATGAAATTTACATATATCGTAAGAAGGGTTGCATTAATTAGGTAAAATTGGAATGGTGTAGGATGAATAACATCGATTGCTTTATCAACCTCGAAAAATTGACTCCCTTTAAATAATGTGCACAATGACTGATCCCACAACTTCTAATCATGCTCATGATGTTATGATCCACTATAATTTATTCTAAAGTGATCCATCGCTGATGCCAACACTAGTTCTCATCTTAATGCCCGCTTTGCCTTAGCTACCCATGCCTTTTGATTATTCACCAATCACCATCATTAGTTTTCAAACTAGTCGTGTTACTTAAGATTAACATGTAGTTCTCAACCAACCTATGATTTACTCTAGGTAGATCATCTTTGCTCGATATTTTCCCCGATCACTGGGTTTTCGACATTTAGTTTAGAACTTCAAACTAATTTATAATACATGATTTGCTTGTATCAAAAGAACAATTTAGAGGAAAGGATTAGGTGAAATTGAAGCCTATGCATGTGACTAAAAATTCTCAAAGGTTGCAGGATTTGATTGCACAAATTTAGTTCCAAAAGTTTGTTTGGTAATTTGTAGTTGCCAACTCGCAATAACTGCAATTGTCTCTTAGGTTGTCCTTAAAGTGGTACCAATGCATCCCTTTATATATGGACCAAATCATGAGGATAACTACATATCGATGGACGATAGTTACGAACACTAATTGGTCCGGAGTTTTGTAACTTCAACGAAAACACGTGAGTGGTCTCTAAAACATTTCCCCCTCCCCTACACCAGTCGATTTTTACTATGAAACTGATTGTTTCTTGACTTATTTTAACGTGATTTTACACATGTAACCAAATCGGCTTTTGATTTTGCTGGTTAAATTGACATGTTTGGTTCAGTATTAACAACATTGCTAATAATATTTTTTAGATTTCTCGAACAAAACAATATATTATTATGTTAGGCTGATAATGGTATATTTTTCTTCCATCTTGCATTCCAAATTTGTTATAAAAAAGTAACTATATATATAAAGAATATACTAGCAAAATAATTAGTTAATATTTATATTTTTCTTCACTATTAAAAGTTCATAAGCAAATTAATAAGAAATTGTTATACTTGAGGCTTCAATTGAATAGGCATTTATTTAACATTAACTCTTTACTCTCTAGGATTTTTTTGAAGTAAAAACTAAAATGATTAGATTCGGATCTGGCATTGCCCCGGGAATGAAGAACATATGACCTAGCAAAAACCAATGCAAGAAAAAAAATAAGGAAAAATAAAGAATCAGAATCATAGGTGCAGGTAAGTGACCTCAGTTATTGATAAGACAGCTGTCTCGACAAACATGGCTACGTTAAACAGTAATGTGAAAGAGAAATCACTATCAATGAAAGGTGTAATGTTATTTTTTTCATTGGACAATGATGTTAAATCAAGTTAGTCTTTACATAATTACTAGATTCGAGATAAATGGACTCGGGTCTTTTGGTAATAAATGTGTTCACATGTTCCACTTGGGAGTTCTTCTCGTTTGTGTTAAAGCGGTCATACCTTCTTTATTTAACACAAACGGAACGGTAAACTAACATTCGAAAATGAAATTTTCGATCCCGATTCTATCAATAAAAACGTTAAAATCGCGCTCGACTTTCACATGACCCCCAACTATAGTGTAAACTTATCAAATCACTTAACATTTATCTCAAACCTCACTTTTAAAGGTTGACAAATCCTAACACATTATGTGAAAGGTTTAGAGTCAAACCCTAATTTACCCAACACTTTACACGTATTTGATACACGAACTATCATCGACATTATACTCGACCAATGTTGACAAAGTAAATCTGCCCATCCAGCCGCAACCATAAACACCCAACTTGGCTCGAGGGTCGGGCATCTCAAACGAATCAAGGCCTTGTTGGGAAATTATTTAATTTCCCGTGATGGGCCGACATATGTAATTAATTGTGTATAAACGCTATCTTAAAGTTAAGCCCAAAATTAAAGTGATCTAATAAGAAATTAAGTAATTGGGCTTTAAGCATCTGATTAAAGTGTGGTAGACTATATATGTAGCTGAGGCGGATCCATTAGGGTTTGTATTTGACGATGGGCCGAATACATATGGAAATATATAAAGGGTTATGGTCACGATTAATGTGTGATTTTCTCATTCTTTGTGGCATCCCGTCAACAGCCAGAGAATACGAGGAGAAAGCATATGAAGAGGAAGATCATAAAACCACTTGTCGAGGAATTAAGATACTGATTTGAAGCAACCAAGTGAAGATTTACGAATCCAGATTCAAAATTCATTAATCAAATCAGAAATCAATTGATTAAGGTATGTTCCGCGTTAATTCAGTTTCTTGATGGTTTGACATGAAGATCTTGGCAAGATCATAAAGTTTAAGTTTTAATAAAGTTCTAACAAGTGGTATCAGAGCCTATTCATGTTAAATCATTTGGGAATCAAGTATTATTAATTTCTTTCTCGTATATTTTTATGTTTTTCAAATTTAATAATTTTGGATTTATATTTATTAAATTTTAAAATTATTCGTTTTATTTTTAAAGATTTTCAGAATTTCTTTTTTAAAAAAAAAAAAAAAAAAACGAAATTTGGCGGTAGCCATTCGTGACAAAAAAACCGGCGCCACCATGGACAGCGACGACGGCTGTGCTTCTTTCTTTGCTTGGGCGACTTGACAGTCGTGCTAATGGCGACATGTTCAGCAATGACAATGACACGGCTGGCTGCGTGGCGACCAGCGACACTGTGCTGTCTTCTACGAGACTACCAATGACGGGTCGGCTGGAGCGACAACGTTTCTCTGCGTGACGGCACGCGCTGTGGCTGCGTGGCAAACGGCCAGCCGGCGACGCACTCGGTTTTGGGGCGGGGGCGGCCGGCGAGCCCGGGTTTGTTAAATTTTGAAATTATTTTAGGGTTTGGATGAATTTTTGGGGGCGGGGGCTTGGGTTGTAAATTTGAAGTTTTGAGGTCCTTGCCTGCACTTTCAAATTAGGGTTTTATTTTAAGGATTTAGCCCCCTTAAGTTTAAGGTTTTGGTGTTTCGAGTCCCTAAGGTTATAAATTCATCCAATTGGGCCTTTAAAGTTACGGGTTTAATAATTCGGTCCCTCAAGTTTCAAAATTAACTATTTTTTGGACCATTAAAGTTTTAATTTTAATGTTTAGGCCCTACGGTTTTGCAATTTTGGTTATTCGACCTCTAAAGTTTAAAGTTCATTCAAGTTGGGCCTTAAGGTTATGGATTGTAATAATTCGATACTGGAGTTTTAAAATTAATTATTTTTGGGCCATTTAAAGTTCTGATTGTGTAATTAAAGCCTCAAAGTTTCTAATTTTGTTCTAATTGGCCTCAAAGGTTTTAAATGTTTAAAATTTGGCCCCTTAAAGTTTTGAATAATTAATTTTTGACTCAAAAAGTTTTCAATAATTAATTATTGAATCCTAAAGTTTCGGATAATTATTTTTTGGATCCCTAAAGTTTTCAATAATTAATTATTGACTCCTAAAGTTTCGGATAATTATTTTTTTTTGATCCCTAAAGTTTTTCAATAATTAATTATTGACTCCTAAAGTTTTTCAATGATTAATTTTTGGATCCTTAAGGTTTGAATAATTAATTTTTGACTCCTAAAGTTTTCCATAATTAATTATTGAGCCCTAAAGTTCTGGATTATTATTTCTGGGTCCCTAAAATTCTGTATTATCAACCCTAGGCCCCTAAAGTTTCAAAATAAAATAAAAGAATTAAGGATTAACAATTATAATTCAAATTTTGGTATTTCTTTTGGATTACTAATTTTTCTAAATGAATTGATTGAAGCAACATGTCACCAAAGTGACCTCTCTTGTCTAGATTAATTTATTTGGAATATTAGAAAGGTTGTGTGTATGTAATTCATGCGGGTATTGACCGGCCCAAAGGAAGGTTAATATTTGGCCGAATTATTTACATACCTGTGGTAATAAATATGTGACAACTATAAAGCTTTATTTTATGTGAACAATAAATCGGTCCAAAGATAGGTTTATTGTTTGACATGGTTTATTGTCAATATTTGATTACTACACCAAGAGTACCACTTACAAGTTGATATTTCTGTCCAAAGACTAAATATCAATGTTGTGCCCGGTCTCTTATGATGGGGTTTACCATTATTTGAATTGATTAATTGTTTAATATGGATTCTTATGTGAACATGTAGATTAAGTATTAGTTCTCTATTCAGTTAATCCATCAACTTCCACAATATCTGTCAACATCAACTCCATTCCTGTGCTAAATGGAACCAACTATTAAGGACTAGAAAGAGGACGTTATGATCGTTCTTGGCTACATGAATTTAGACCTTGCGTTAAGGACCGAACAACCCGCTGCACTTACGGATAACAGTTCTGTTGATGAAAACAAGGACTTTAATAAGTGGGATTGTTCAAACCGCATGAGTCTTATGATCATGAAGCGTAGTATTCCAGAATCATTCAGGGCGCTGTGTCATAAGGTAACTATGCTGATAAATTTCTTGCTGAAATTGAAGAAACGCTTTGCAAAGAGCGATAAGGCTGAAACTAGTACGCTTTTGGCATACTTAGTTTCACTAAGGCATAAAAGCAAAGGAAATATTCGGGAGTACATTATGGAGATGTCTCATATTGCTTCAAACTTAAAGGCTCTAAAGCTTGAGCTATCTGATGATTTGCTCATGCATCTGGTTTTGATTTCTCTTCCTACACAATTCAAGGTCGATTTATAAGCTGTCGAAGGGATAAATGGACTCTATATGAGCTCATTTCATATTGTGCAAAGAAGAAGAAAGGTGAAGCAAGAAAGGAATTGAAAGTGCTCACTTGGCTAGTACCTCTAAGGACAAGTTAAAGAAAAGAAAGAATAAGAAAATTTGCATTTCGGTTCGGTTCAAAATTAACAATGAAATAAATTTAGTTGTAAATTTTGTGAAAATCTGAGATATATAAGAGAGATTGTGCTAAATGCTAAACGCTTAGCGTATAAAAGAAAAGTACATTTCTCACTATTGGTTTGTTTTTGAGGTAAATTTAATGTCAATACCAAGACACACTTGGTGGATAAATTTCGGTACCACCACTTACATAAGTGTGTTTATGCGGGGTTATCTGAAATTTTGCCGACGATTGATGCCGAAAGATTCATCTATCAGGCGAGGCAAATCGATTAAGGTTGAGGCTTTACGGAATTTAGGTTATCATTAAAGGCGATTATTATTTGAATTTGAAAGAGACATTTACGGTACCGTCCTTTTGGATGGAATTTGGTTTCTATTTCTATATTGGACAACTTTGGTTACTTTCTTGTTCAATTAGAAATAGTCGATTTGATCTTTTTCTTAATTCAAATATTGTGGAGTGTCGATTCTTTATCCGATTACGATAACCTATGTTTGCTTAATGCGGTTGCCTCTTATAAAGAAACCTTGTATTTGGATTTACGTGGTATTGAACATAAATTAGCAGGTAGAATTACGCTTTGTTATGGCACAAGCGATAAGGTCACATCTCTCAAAAGAGAATGGAAAGATTTGTGTCGAAAGAATTCTTGATTCCATGATACTTTCGAGACTTAAGTAAATTATATTAAGGGAAAGCAAACAAACATAAGGAGATTAGGTGCCAATAGGACTTCGGATGTCTTAGAACTAATTTATACGGATATCGTGGATCATTCCCTTCGGCTTCTTGGAATGGTCAACGATCATTTATTTAGTTCGCATAGACGATTTTCTCAATATGGCTACCTATATTTCATCTATGAGAAATCCCAGGCTCTTGGACATGTTAAAGCATACAAGGCGAGTTCGAAAATCGACTCGGTAAAAGAATTTAACAAGTCAAATCTTACCATAGTGGTAAATACTATGCCAAGATATGACGAATCGGAGAACAATGTCAGGACCTTTTTGCAATATTCCTAGAGGAATGTGAAATTTACCACAATTACATCGGGATCCTCCTAGGTTTAAAGCACTAAAGGCTGACTTAAAGTCTCAACAAAGTTCCAAGTAAAGTAATTGTTAAGGGGTTACAAATTTTTTAAAGGTCCCACTACCTGAGTCAATTTGAAACGGGAAATGTTCGATTTCTTGAGGATGTAGAGTTTGTGAGGGGAGATAAGGTTATAAGGTTATGATTTTGTCTTAGATGAAGAATATTTATATATTCCTTCTTGCAAATTGACAATGATTTAGTTCAGGGACAAATTCTTGCTCCAGATCTTGTTCAAGAAGCAATTTCGGATGAAGACAATATTACAAAATCTCCCATACACAATCAAGAGATTGTTCCAGAAAAACAAACTCAACAACCTCAAGAACAAATGTCATTAAGGAAATCCACTATAAAAGAAGAAAGACAATTCTGGATAACTTTATAGTCTTTCTCCAAGAAAATAAGGATGACATGGATTGACGAAAGAATGACTTATCAATCAACTTTCATCAAGCCATGCAAAGGAATAATTCTAAAGAGTGGATTGATGCCATGCATAAAGAGATTTTTCTTCGGTTTCTATGAAAACTCTTTTAGGACAATTATGGCTTCTGTGACATATTATGGTCTTAAGTTGCATTAGATGGTTTACAAATTAAAGAAATCCATCTATGGGCTTAAACTGGTTTCCCGAATAGGTATCACAATTTTATCAAATAATTATTTCATTTGGTTTCGAGATACATTCAATTGATGATTGTGGATATCACAAGTTCAGTGGGAGTAAGCAAATCTTTGTGATGCACCTTTTGTATTAAGGATATAGATACACAAGAATTATTCTTGGTGTATTTTTGGATTACCACAAAAGATTTGTATCAATAAGGTTCTTAAAAGATTTGTAATGCAGATATGAAAATCAAGTAATACCCCTACAACAATTAAGGGAGACAACTTTAGTCTCAATTAATGCCCCAATGATAAATTTAAAGATAAAGGATATACATCCGATTCTCTATGCTTTGGCAATTGGGAATTTAATGTATACTCGGGATAGCACATCCGGATATGGTATTCCTTGTTGGAATGCTAGGAGATATTTAATTAACTTGCGATGGAAATTTGGAAACGGCCCATCGGGTTATTCGGTATCTATAGAGAACAAAGGATTACATGATCACATTCAGGAAAATCAGGACCAATTGGAGATCGTTGGATATTACGATTTTGATTATGGAATTTGGTATGAAATATTGTCACTAGGCTGCATATTTTTGGATGGAAATGAAAGACCACTTAAGTTATTTTGTGACAATAACGATCTTGTATTCCAATAGGAACATGATGATATCAAAGTTTATAGACATTGAGTTCTAATTGTTAAGGAATGAATTGAGTGGTTAGGTTTCTATAAAGCATATAAGGACAAACTCTATAAATATGGATCCATTTACTAAATGGCTACCACTCGAGGTCTTTCATGAGCATGGTGCTCACATGGGTGTTGCATCTTTTGATGATATGCCGGTTTAGTGGGAGTTTGTATTTTAGATGTTGTCTTTTGACACATAATTTCGGTTGTGCACATCCGAGTTCATTTCGGAAATAAAGTATTGATTCAGTTCCACTTCGATTAAAGTTTATGGTTGATCTCATAAGGTATTAAGGAATAAGGCGGGACCGATTGGAAATAGGCATGTTTAGATCACATTACATGTAATTTTCATGCTACGCATCCACACTTGATCTATGTCATTTGATTGTATTGATATACGTGACCATTGATGGGTTTAGTTATGTTACTTATAACGAAAACCGCTTTGATCCTATGTTGATATAATCAATGGCCGAGATTGTTCGGAGAGATGCTTTTGGTTATGATAGCAAAAGTTTTGAGCTCATAAAGGTTATACACATTTATAAGGTAGCATATGGCCCCAGTGGGAGATTGTTGGGAAATTATTTAATTTCCCGTGATGGGCCGACATATGTAATTAATTAATGTATAAACGCTATCTTAAAGTTAAGCCCAAAATTAAAGTGATCTAATAAGAAATTAAGTAATTGGGCTTTAAGCATCGATTAAAGTGTGGTAGGACTATATGTGTAGAAATAGGATCATTAGGGTTATGTATTTACGATGGGCGAATACGTATGGAAATATATAAAGGGTTATGATCACGATTAGTGTGTGATTTTCTCATTTAACGTGGCGTCATCAATACGAGAATGGAGAAAGCATATGAAGAGGAAGATCCATAAAACCCACAATCAGGAATTAAGATACAGATTTGAAGCAACCAAACTGAAGATTTACAGATCCAGATTCAAAATTCATTAATCAAATCAGAAATCAATTGATTAAGGTATGTTCCGCGTTAATTCAGTTTCTTGATGGTTTGACATGAAGATCTTGGCAAGATCATAAAGTTTAAGTTTTAATAAAGTTCTAACAGGCCAGTGGTCCTGTGGATTTCTGTAGATGGTATGGACCATTTACAATTTCTGTATGTATATGCAAAAGTGGATTTCCATATAACCAACCCTATCCTGGTTTTGTATATCATCAGATTTGAGTGTTCAACTTGACCCCAAAGGCTGACTTCTGAAAAAAAAAAATCCAACCACAGTAAATTCTACTGCATGAATGGTCAATTGACATTTGATTCAGAATATATTCATTTGTATCAACATGGTATGATTTGATTGTTTTTACTACTTTATACGTTCTTGTAAGATAATCAATTTAGATATCCCAACAGGATAAGAAAGGTACGTAGTTACAAGCAAAGTAACCAAACTCGGATTTGCCGATCTAATCGGAAATTTGGTGAATCGGACCATGATCGAGTCCGATCGGAATAATAGGACCAATCTACCATTGACTATGTCGCTATCAATTCTTTTGTGTATGTCTATCAATGCACTATAACTAGAAAAATCGTTGTATTGTATATTTCCAACTCTATGAAACTCCTTGAAACTAGAGGAAACTATAAATTTGAATATACTAATATTGTAAAACTATGCAAGATTTTCTAATATTGAATTTAAAAATGTTAGAATGTGGGGACTAAAATTTTAAAATGGGATTAGAGTAAGGGAACATAAATACGTGGATCGGGTTTCTTTTCGAAACGTGTTGAGGTGTTGGGGCAATCCCTTCTGCCCTCTGTCTTGTCCTAGTCAAGGACCACATGGTGTATTGCCTTTTGGGTGTTATATATTGTTCGCTAGGGTACTCTCTACACCTACCCCCACGTCCCTCCCTATGCTACCCTACCAACTTTTGAATTTGGTGGGAGAAATTGAGTATTATTTACTTGTTCCAGTGTAGAAAGTGAAAAGTGAAATGGCTTTCAACATTAAAACAGTTATATTGACTATAATTGAGATCCTATTTGGTGCACATGATTAATTAAAGAATGTATTTTTTTGGTTGATATGATGTAGAATATGTGGTTGAAAAATAAGGAAAAATTATTGATGTGATATAAAATATTATTTTATTGAAAAATGTGTGGTTAAAAATGAGAATAAAAAAAAATAATGTAGCTCAAACAGGGGCTGAGCTGAGTTATCTTAGAGAAATTAGATTATTATTTATGAAAGAGAAGCTTGGGTCGAACATTTATTGTTCACAATCTAAAAGATGTAGCTCGTATTATGACTAGAGTGTTCGCTATAAGATTTTTATAATGCTTGAAAATGGAAGAGCGTTGCATTGAACTCTACTAGTTTCTTAAATCTTTGAACAAGGACTTATCGAGCCAAATCGACTTAAGAATTATAATGCTCGAACCATTCCAATTCCAAGAAAAAAAAAGTCACAAGATCTGTTTGTGTCATGCTGGAAATACTAAACAATCGAGCTACTTAAAAATGTTCATAAATAGAAAGCATTAGAGATCTATTGACCATTCAGTTGAACATTAAATAAATAAATTTATCATTTACGTAACAATTTCACTTTCTAGAGGACGTGGATTCATTACAAAAGCACACTCATCACTTTAATAAATTGAAATAATAGATTCTAATAAATAGAAGAAAACGTGGAATAAAACAGCAAAAAAGATTGATGGTGTCGGAAAACCGCATCGATCTTTTTTGAGCAAGTTGATGTACGGGAAAGAAACGACTCTTGCGAAATCCGAAGAGTCGTTAAAAAGGTGAAAAGGAAAAGAACATTATGGGACGCCCGTGTTTGAGCCCACATGCTTCCTCCATTACTACGTCAAACTATTAAATTTTTTTTTTTTTTTTTTCAAAAAGTCTATTGTTCATACATAACTGCCAATTGTCACATGCCTCCGTGCTACTTCCAAGATGAGAAAAAATTAATTTTGCGAGTATTTCTAGGTTGGTCGCCTGTTATTTCGGCTATTTGACCACTATGAATATGTTTTGTGAAGGTTATGCTACATTCACAGATGGAGTGATGAAATGTTGGTGACAAAATAAAACAGTCAAATGTGAAATCGATCATGCGATTTTATGTCAATAATTGTGTCAAAAATTATGTCATTATAGAATGATTCGTTTGTCAATCTTACTTTGATAATTTATATTTGGAGAGTGACTTTTTTTCCCTTAAAACTTATTTTTAATCATAAATTTCTTGATCCATGAATTGACACCGTACAAAATTATTTATTTTTCAATACTCATTTTCAACCATACATTCACACTATAAAATATTTCATATGTAAATTAAAAACCTTTCTATCTTTTAACCACACATTCTCAAAAAAAATATTATTCAACACATCATTTTTTTCTCAATTTCTCTTTATTATAGCTATCAAACATGGTTAAATAAGTATATTGTTTTTAATATAAAAATAAAATTTCACATTTTTACAACCACACATCCTTTTAAAAAAATATTTTTAACAAAATTACCTTTCCAAAAATTAACTTCACTAAAGAACTTTATTAGGAACTTGATAAAAATTTATACGCGTTTTAAATATTAAATTATAAACCGCTGATGTGCCAAATATATAATTTATTTAATACTAAATTTAGGATGTCATATTATAAGGCCAAATTAGTAATTTAGATCCTTATATATATATGATAAAAATTAGTTGGAGATACATTTTCATGCATATTAGTTTAGAGATTTTGTGAAGGTGCGGTAGAGCCTCAAAAGCTGTAAACTTAGGTTCTTAGGTGTTTGTGAATAGGTCATTCAAAAAAAATAAAAAAATCTATTAGATACAACGTCGACTAAATAATATAAGCAATTTGACGGAAATGGACATAATGACCTTAATTATATATATATATATTAAGTGATCCCCACTCTATAATATAGTTAACTAACTAAGATAGTAGGCTCAGTCAAGCACAAACTTCAAAACACACGGTAAGGATAATAAATTAAACACTAAATCCATAAAGTTTTTTTTTTTTTTTTGTTTAAAAACTAAAAAGATCAACATAGTAATAAAGTCGATAAGAATTTTTAGTTCAAATTTTCTTAAGATGTTTTTTGAATACGATTGATACGTTTGAAATTGGTCAACCTCAAACTCAGCTTCGAACTCCTTGTGCATAGGACTTCTGTCCTTCCTCCTGAAGAAAAGTGAGCCGACCTTGAGAGTCTTCCATCCCAAGGTCGATACCATGACTTTAATACTTCACCTCAACTTTGGTGCTTGGGGTAGCGCCTCAACATGATTCATGTTTCCTTGATCTTACTATCCGCATTTAATAATCATTGGTCAACCATGCCCCATCCTTAATGGCCTCGGCCCCGTTGTTACCCACAAATCTCCTGCAAGAATGTCATAGAACTGACATCTGAATCTCGAGGTGGCTCATGACCTTGAGCTCACTATAGGACCTCAATCTCTGTAGACCTCTTTGGTGGGTGATCCGATCTCTATAGACATCCCAAGTAGGGGAGCTCAACCTCTATAAATATCTCAGGTAGGGGATCCTATCCTCTATAGACTTAGCCACCATAGAAGTCACAAGAGGGAGGGGGAGGGGCAACCTCTTATTCGGTTTAATCATGGGACGTTCTTGAGACCCGACTTCCATAACCTCGTAATTCTACTAGGGCTCAAGCATCGAAGTCCTTCACTCTTCAACAAAAGAAGATTATTTCTATTTTAACTTAGTCATGTAGAAATCAAATTTCTCCTCCTGTAATCTATATATATTCATCACTTATTCATTATTCAGGTATGCTTTAAATTATCAGTTTATTACCATATGCATATATTCTCTTCATATGTTTACTAAGTTGAGCATCAAATGTGCTACATGGTCAACACTCCACGCCTTTATTGCATTTTCATGAAAGCTTTGTTCATAATCATAGCTTGAGTCCATTCAGCTCAAGCTCAGGTATACTCATATACGATTTCTTGTAGAATTAATGACCGACTCAAGAAAAATATTGTGCGTGTTAATTACTAATGTTCTTGCTCAATTGGTTGGAACTAATGTTATGAAATCAACAAAGTGCTATATCAAAGTGCTCGTAATGCAAATAGGAGAAATGATGAAGTTATATGGGATTTTCGTGGTGAATGTTGATATATCAAACTTTCGAAATTTCGTTTTCCTATTAACATAAAAAGGATTTAAAGGGTAAAGTATCAATGAGTTGAATGGGTAGTCAAAAAATTAAATGAATAATAAATTTTTTTTGTCTTTTTGCACAACAATAGTGCTGAAACCAGGTTTCTTTGTTTTAAAAACGTAAGCCACTTACAAAAAAAATGGTCTGCCCTTTATTGCGCAGGGAATGCACGTAAGTCATCTCGAGCTGATTAGGACATCACTTAAATTAGGTGATGGATGCACTTTGGGTCAACCAATCGACCATTTTCCAGGACTTTAGGCATTGTGCCACATTTAACTATTTTAGCTTATTCATTTTATTTTCATTTTTCTGTTTTGGCCTTCTTCTAGGGCACAATGTTAAGTTCTTTCTCCCACTCAATATGTGTGCTCATACACAAAAAATTTTCTTGGCTTCGATCCCTATAAATTACATGCTAGCTAGTACTTATCTAAACTAGGGTTTTCCTTAAATCATTTTGGACAATTTGAAGATTGGATCGTAGAACTGAATAACAAATTGTTTTACAATTCACACAATACTTAGCCCCGATAAACAATTTAAACTCTCAATAGAATATACTCAAAATGGGTCCATACGTTATTGTACCTATGCAAAAAATGAAATGCCCTCGTGCTTGTGATTTCCCCAAAAGTTTCGCAAATGACATTTTGTTATTGAAAAATGCTACTTGTACACACTTGATACACAACCCTCTCAAATGTGTGTGAGATCCACAATGTGGGCCCCATTGTGGACCCTCACACACATGTGAGAGGGTTGTGTACCAAGTTGTGTACCAAGGTGTGTAAGTGTAGCAAGGTTCTTTGTTATTTCCTTGATATGTTGGCAAAGCGTGCCACTTTTTATTAAAGAAGGGGTAGATTTCATAAATTTTATAACAATTTTTCTTCCCTAATGCGACTCGCACACAAACCAGAAAAAAAGGTGATTTTCTAAAATGAGCTCCATCAAACAGGGACTTAATATTAAAAAATTAAAAGCAGTTATTGTCGTCTAATGTACTCCAATTATATTAATAAATAACAAGCAACTTCTGTATTTCATACAAGGATTATGCCACTTTTTCAGAATAATTTTGACTAATGCAATGATAAAAGTGTAGGTTGTTTCAGCAGATGATTGGATGGAAAAATTAATTGTGTTTTAAATTGTTCAATGATAGAATGTCATGGATAGTGACGTCAATGGGCGAGCCGGTTTAGATGATTGGATGGAAAAATTAATTGTATTTTAAATAGTTCAATGATAGAATCACGTGGATAGCGATAGCAATGGGCGAGCCGATCAGCCGAGCTCAAGCTTGTTCAAGCATGAGCTGAGCCGAGACCGTGTTATTATTACTATTTTGACTTTTTTGTCACATTTTTCACGAGCTCACAACCCACGAGCCGTTCGCGATCTCGACTCGACTCGTCGAACGAGCCCCTCACTCAGTTTGGGCTCATCCCAGAATTCCGAGTCGACCATGGGCGGAATTTTGACAAGCCAAACCGAGTCGAGCTGAGCCGATGAGCTACTCCACCCTTTTGTCACCTTTAGCCATGCGACATTATATTAACCTTTCTGTCAACCAACACTGGAGCATGATTGTTTCATACAAAATCACATCCCTTTAAGATTGCAATCCGTACATCTTATTAGTCGGAACCCTGGTGATCAAGTTTGACGCCCCACTAGTAAATGTGTGTCCTCCGCATAGGAAGAAAATAATTTTGTGTTATCTATTTAAGTTAATTATAATTTCTTTTTTAGCAAATAGCTAATATTGTATTTGTGAATATTGACCCAAAAACACCGAAGTTAAAAATAATAAGACATATTTTTTCAGTACAAAAGTATGATTTTACATGATAAAATTCGATTTACAATACTTTTTAACAAAATTTTAGTAAGAAATTTTGAAATTCCCATGACGATTTTAAGAAAAGATAGTTGTATAACATCAAATGATACAACTTGGATTGAGAAGGCAAGTGCATATCGTATAGACATAGCAACGCCCTGGTGTTTGAGAGACTGTGGTTGCACTTCTTGAGGTGGAAACCAACCAATTTCCCATTCAATGGGACTTCTTGAGGTGGAAACCAACCAATTTCCTATTCAATGGGGGAATTATTTTGGGACCAAAATAAATTGAAAGGCATGGATCGTGTTTGGTTGTGTTTGTGACAACAATTCATGACGTGCTCACGATTAATATATTACGCAATCATGTCGGACAAGGTTGAATTTTCATAGTTATTTTGATACTTAGATATGTGGATGGATATCTAGTCTACTCTAATATTTAGTTCCATGTTGAATTTTTATAAGAATTATAATCTTATACTTCGAGATTGACATTTGAAGAAGTATAGGTCAAAATTTTTACCTTTCGTATTTTACAATTAATAGGAAAGATATTTTCATCGAGCTGTTATTTTGTTTTCATAATGAAAGAGACCTAAACAAAAGAAAAATAGGGGAATACTTGGATTTTGAAGAAAATCTTTCATTTTCTATAATTACTTTCTTGAAAATTCTTAGGAATATAATGGTTCAATAAAATTTCCTATAATATTTCCAAAAATAAAATATTACAATAAAAATTGAGGAAAATCTTTATTCTAGATTGTTTGTTACCTAGTCAAAGGTGAGTCGAATCTTTCTCCCATAACAATTCTCAGGCATTGCTGCAGAGGAAGCCTGAAAAAAGTCAGACTGAAAAACAACAATTGAAAAAGGCAGATCATTAAATTCATCCAAATTCCACGTGTTACTGTATTAGTCACAAAAAAAAAATTAATTTACTTATTCCCTTTGATCTACACTATTGTGATTATATCGCTATTTTCTAGCAAAGTTTCTAGAAATAAGAAAAAATTAAAATTATTTTATTGAGAAAATGTATAATCAAAAATAAGTTTTAAAAAAATCTCTGTCAACCAAGTACTTGAATAATCTTCTCATAAACATACGCAATTGTTGTCACAGTCTCAGAAAAATAGTCTTCTCAAAAACATAAGCAATTGCATCTCTACATCCTTTTTCATATAGCACTTATTTAGGGGCCTTGAGTGACGATGAGAAATGTTTCGCCCTCGACGATAAAGCTTATTCCACATGGTCTCACTAAACAATTGTTGTCAACTTCACTCAATGTGCATTTTCATTTTGTAATATTTTTCTTTTAGCATCACACGTGTTGATCAATGTTATGTTAAGAGATAAAATTTCACATTGCATAAAGATGAAAATATAAATCAATTTAAAAGGGTTTTGACTATTTTTTTTAATAAAACCTTTTAAGATGAACCCAAATCTTAATATATTAAGCGTGTCATGTGATTTTCCACACTATTAAGGTGACATGCACATTAATAAATGAGTAATACTATGCATTTTTTATTCTTTGAACAATGTGGTGTAACCACCCTATTGCCACATAGACCACTCATAATAAATTACAAAAACAGTGGAAATATATGTGCCAAACAAACATTGATCAATCCCTCGATGAAACATGTTTGTAAACAAAAGGTTACTTATTTTTAAAGCTTAGCCAAACATGATGGTGCAACATTAGAAATTTCGAAAGTATACAAGGATAATGACACGGTGGGGCATGATATGTAATTCCTATCCTCAGAGAGTTAAAGAATCCAAAACTTAAGAGATAAAAATACAAGACGTGCAGACTCAAATACATAAACAAACAGAAACTGGAGTGGGAGTCATGATCCATCCTACTAACGATGTGTGTGCGTATATAAAATAATAGGAATATTAGAAAACCCTAAAACTGGGTAGCAGAAAATATGGAGGTAGCAGATGGAGCATGTGGGCATGAACATGAACCCAGCAATGTACCGGAAGACATGCTTATGTGAGGACGCACCCAAATCTTTTATATAGGAACAGGACCGACTCTCTCAATGAATATAAAACTGAATTCTTCTGGCGGCTACCGCTCATTAATTTCTAATTAAATGGGCCTTTTTGGACATATTATCTTTATAAATTAATGAGTTTTAAGGAGTTTATTTATATAGTTTTTTTGTATTATTTGATAACGATGATCAAACATTACCCTAAAATAATAATAATATTTTTCTACTAAACTAAATTGCTTGAAACCAAATATAAGGCATGTTTGGGTCGAATTAAAATCTGATTTTAATCTAAGTTAAAGTCAAACAATCAATATTAACTACATCTTTCATGAGTCTTACATCTTTTCAACCACACATTTTAAAAACTTTTATCACAATCCACTAAAAAATTAATTTTAATCCCCACCAAACACCATCATACAAATAATTATTGAAAAATGAATTCGTACATGCACGTATAACCTAAAATAAACAATCACTCGTTCAAAAATATTTATCTATATATTAATTCAAAAAAATACTTTCTATTTTCATTAAAATTATTCGTGATACGAATCGGTTTCAAAGACTCAGTCTCATGACAAATTTTGGCGTACACAGGTGGTGATTGTGATCTCCGTGGTGGTTTTAGAGCAGTGGAGGTAGAGTTTTTTTAAAGTTGTTCTATGATTGTGGTGTTCTTGTCTTCAAATGTAGGATATATATGACCTATATTTATAGATGCTTAGATGTATATTGTTTATTAGACAATTAGAGCTTGACATGGCAGCTCAAGTGGCAAGCACAGCCTTCATATCATGAGCAACTCCTACTCTCGACTGAATTGTGGTAACATTGATTGACAAAACGGTTCTTAGGGGTCGAACTTAATAAAAAAATTGAGATCAGTCAAGTTCATAAAATTAGTCGATCAACCACACCCACATTATCCACTTGCAAGTTTAGTTGCGTGAGATCATCGTTATCACTAGTCACACTCTGAGATGTCAATTATTAAAAAAAAAAAAGGTTGAACCCCAACCTTGAGGGCCCCCACCGACCCTGCCCTGGACCATTGTGGAGGAGGTAAATCGCAGGATGTGCCTCCCAGGAGCCAGGGTGGAGAGCTTATGGATAGGCCTGGGCTATTAACCCTATGGTAACTCCCGCTTGCAACAAAGCCAATTCCACCTTGCGGGGAATCAAACTCTGCACACTACCGCGCTGAGCCCTAACCGCCCTCCCCTTTGTCAATTATTACTCTACCTCAAACTCACATAAGTGTGTTAGTTTAAAGGGCCGGTGGGTTCACAGGGAGGGGGTGGGTAATTTTATAGGCACTCACATGCAGGAGGGGGGGGGGTGTATTTTTTTTTTGTTTTTGAAATACATGTGGGGCCTGCCAGTGTGAGAAACTAACAGGCCCCCTGTGAAAATGCCTCCTGTACGTGAGGCATTTTCCTAGTTTAAATGATCATACTTGCATCAATACAGAAAACTTTTCTTAAAAAAAGGAAAAATTGTAATAGCGGTCTTTAACCTTTCCAATTTTTACAGACTTTACCATAGCCTTCATTTGTACCAGCAAAGGTCTCTAACATTTCATAAATATGCAGTTGGAGTCCAAATTGATGGATAACATCAATTTGACTGTTAGTTAACCAAGAAAAGAGGATTTTGACCAATTTTGACTAAACTGAAGAGGTAATATAGTACTTTCAAAATCGACGAGGTCTCTCCTTCTCTGACAAGACCATACCAAACACCGCCCTAACGCCACCTTCGACTCACATCGCCACCACAACTCCCACTCGCCACCACACACTATCAGTGCTAACACCCTCAATCACCACCTTCCAGTTTACTGCACATTCGAAAATCAAACCAACAAAACTCACCTCCACACTCAAAAATCAAACTAAGAAAAATCACCGATTTCATTTCTATCAAACCTAGAAATCAAATCACAGCATAACCAAATCAAAACCAGAATTGGATTTCTTCGAAGTGAGTTTGTGAATGGGAAAATTTCAGCAGCACGAGATCGAGATTTGAAATCCTAGAAGCTACATCGGTTGTTTGTCCCCCCTTTACAATTTAGTTAAAATTGATCAAAGTCCAATTTTGAAATTCATTTGGACTCTAGATGCATATTTATGAAATTTTAGATATCTTCGCTGGCACAAATGAAGGTTAAAATAAAGTTTATAAAAATTGAAAAGATTAGAGACCATTGATGCAATTTTCCCTAAAAAAATGTTCAAACTAACCAAAGAAACTGCACAGAGAACGGACTAATTTCATATTAATTAAATAATTATATTATAAACAGTTGAATTAGCGCCATATCAGAAAAGCTCGTGTGGCCACCCCACCCCACCCCACCCCACCTACTCCTATCTCTTTTTCTTCTTCTCTCTCCCCTCCCATAAATCTTGGAGATTATTACTGTTTCACTGCCATCAAGTGGCTGTAAAAATTACTGCAGTGTGAAAATCTGATTGATCCTTATAAACGGCGCCCGTTAGAACTCCCCACCTGTCATGAGCCGAAAAAAATACAGGGTCCACGGTCCACCGTTACATATAATTCATAGTATAATCAACCCATTCACTTCCTCTCGTTTTCTGGGAACTTTCTTTTTTAGTAGAAAAATCCTCAAATATCCAAAGAGAAGCTCAAATTAGAATACTCAAAAAACTCCAAATTTAAATAAGAATTCACACATTATATATATACACAGAAGATATACAAGTCACGGAGGGAGAAGGGAGTCTTTTTCTGTGTTGGGCTATTTATATATTTTACTGAAACACCTTTTCTATATAAAGGGTTGCCAATTGCCATAGCATAGAGCTGTATTAAAGAGTCTGTATATTGAGAAGAGAATCAAAAGAATCTTCGTGACCTGGTCAAGAATTTTAATGGGTATGTATCACTTTTTTTGCTCCTTTTATTTATCTACCTTTTTTTTGTCAATTTTTGGCTCCTTGAGTAATTTCTCGGCTTTTTGGTTCAATTTTTTGCTCATAGTTTGTTAGTACGGTTTGTTGCTCTGTTCTTTTTTCTGGGTTGTGTCCAGGCTGTAATTTGTTTTGATATCTGTGCTTGTTTCTCACGCCTGTGGGTGTTATGCGCTGTTAACACTTATGTCTTCAAATGGTTTGATGGGCTATGGTTCCCACAAAGACACAGAGCCCCACCAAACCACACACAATATACAGAGTGGGGGTGGGGGTAGGGGGGAACAAGAGCTCCTTTTTCTTGTGTTTTAAGCCTTCTTAGTTGGCTGGCTTTCTTGGTATCTAGAGGTCATTCTAGATTTCTAGTCCCTATTTCAAATCTCAAAATTATTTTATTATTCAGTTTTATTTTTTCTTCCCCCTCTTTTAAACTCTAGATTTTAGTATCTTCTTTGTGATTGGTTACGGTGATTCGGTTCCCTTTCTAAAAAATAAAATTAATATTGGCTTGATCTGAGTCTTCGTTTTTTCTTGTTTTTCCCTTTCAGAAGCTTCAGTGAGTTATTCACAGAATATGGATGATGAATATGAGAAATTCATCAGGAGAATGAACCCTCCCAGGTACCTATTTTCTTGTATCTGTTTATGTATAAATTATCTGATTCAATTTTATAACCATTATTTAATCCAACTTCATTTGTTGTCAGAGTTGTAATTGATAATGAATCCTGCAAAAATGCCACTGTTATTCAGGTATGTACCTTGTTTATGTCTTTTGCAGCTTACGCCAGATATCTCAAGACATGGGATTTTTCAAATTTTCGTAATTCTTAAGGTTCATGTTGTCCTTGTTCTCTTATGCAGGTTGACAGTGCTAATAAACATGGAATACTTTTGGATGTTGTACAAGTCCTTACTGATCTTAATCTTATGATATCTAAAGCTTATATTTGTTCTGATGGAGGATGGTTCATGGATGGTATTAACATTTATATTATATTTCACGCCATAAAAAATAATTTATTTACCAATAGTAATTGGAAATAATTGTTGACCCGTTTATTTTTCTCCGGCAGTGTTCAATGTCACTGACCAAGGTGGAAACAAGATAACAGATGAAGCGAGTCTCGATTATATCCAGAAGGTGAGTTGTGTTAAATTTCAAAGTATTATTACTTTCTGTTTGCATAAATTTGCAAAAAAAAATTGATATTTTTGTATGCGTTTGCAGTCACTTGGTCCGGATTCTTGCTTTGCATCTTCTATGAGACGATCTGTCGGGGTGATGTCTGGAATGGACCACACAGCAATTGAGTTAATAGGAAGTGATAGACCGGGACTACTTTCGGAAGTGAGTGCTGTTCTCACCCACCTCAAATGCAATGTGGTGAATGCTGAGGTGTGGACCCATAATACCCGAGCAGCAGCTGTAATGCAAGTAACTGATGAAGAAACTGGAGGTGCAATTGCTGATCCCGAGAGGCTAGCCATGGTTAAGCGCCTTTTATGTAATGTACTTAAGGGAACTAACAAATCCCGGGAAGCTAAGACCGTGGTATCTCATGGGGTCACTCATACCGAGAGAAGGCTTCACCAGATGATGTTCGCGGACCGAGACTATGAAGGGATGGGTGAAAGTGCCATGGAGGAAAAAGAAAGGCCGAATGTAAATGTTACTAATTGGCACGATAAGGACTACTCAGTGGTTACCATTCGATGCAAGGATAGGCCAAAACTTGTCTTTGATATAGTTTGCACTTTGACGGACATGCAGTATGTGGTTTTCCACGGGAATGTTGATGCTGAGGGGCCGGAAGCATATCTGGTATCTGATTTTCTAATGGATATGATATGTTTATGCACGGTTTTGTGGACCTAAATTTTATTGTTCACCTATCCTCTTTACTGCACACTGACTCGCTGAGGGTGAACCACTATAGACAAAACTGCCTGTTTGTGTTTGTTTCTCTGTTTTAATTATCACTCTCTGGATTAGGAGTAGGGCTTGAGCCTTTTCGTGTTTGCATTTGAAGGAATACTGTATAAGACACGTTGATGGATCTCCAGTGAAATCAGATGCGGAGAGGGAAAGGGTGATTCAGTGTCTTGAAGCAGCAATCGAAAGAAGAGTATCTGAAGTAAGAACCTATGCAATTTTTCATCCAAAAAAATTTGTCTGGTTCTGATTGGAAGATGCAACCGTACTTATTTGTATATGATCTACTTAAGAACAAAAAAAGGAAATATAGTTTTAAAAATTAGTGGCTCCAATCGTTATTTTCAAGTTGGCTGACTGTCTTTCTTTTCACTTTTGTCTCACCATGTTCTCACAAGATGATTCTTAAACATATTAGAGATGCATATGTCATCTGATGATGACCTATTATGTCTGATTGATTTTATTTGCTGCATTTTGCTTAGTTTTCTCTGTTCCGATAGTGGCTTCAAGCATGAGTTTGAATGGAATTTTGTTTCTTTTCTCATCAGGGGTTGAAGTTAGAATTGTGCACAACTGACAGAGTCGGGCTACTGTCTGATGTAACTCGAATCTTCCGAGAAAATAGTCTTACTGTATCTCGAGCTGAAGTGACTACAAAAGATGGCAAAGCCGTTAATACATTCTATGTTCGTGATACATCTGGATATCCTGTTGATCCAAAAATCATAGATTCTATTCGACGAACAATTGGGCAGACTATACTCCAAGTAAAGGGCTGTCCGGAAGAGTTAAATCAAGTTCCCCAAGAATCTCCAACCAGGTTCCTCTTTAGCGGCCTCTTCAAATCCCGATCCTTCTGCAATTTCGGCTTGGTTAGATCCTACTCATGAAGCGCCAAGGGTAATGCACGTTTTCCACTGTAAATTCCGAATCCCTCTATGGCAACTAACTTCGATCCAGGTCCCATCGTCCAAAGTTTGTCGCACGCATCTATTTCTTTATGGCATGTTTGGTAAGTTAGATTAGACAACACTGGGCGATATTTTGGAAGAAAAAGTGTTCATTGTATTGTCTGATCTATCCCCGTAGGCATACTAGACATGGTCTTAGTGTCTGTATATATGCCTTATATGCTCGTCTTACGTTCATTTGTTATGAAATAGCATTGGACCGATGAAAGCTGAATTAGTGTTTGAATCATGTACAAAACTAAATTGTGCCTTCTTCTATTTACTCATATCAGACAACTAGCCTTATTAGTTATATCTATCAATACATGAGCTGTATTTGTCCTTCAATATGTTTAACCAAGATCCAAGATTCTCTTTCGGCTTGATTTTTTGTTTTATACAAGTTGAAGGATCTTAATAAACATTGAAAAGTGTCTAATAGCAAAATGACATCGAGCTAGAAACGTAGTCTGTCATCAAACATGCACACGCATCTTAGATGATTCTTCTAAATGGGTGGAGCTGCCAATCTTGACCAGTCAGTCTCCTCCATGGTTGGCAGTGGGGTCGGCGGCTAGCTAATTTTGGTCATGATCTTATTATAACTATGATTTAGCAAGACTTAGAGGAGCATTTTTTAACTGCCAGATAGGACAAGTGAAAAAAATTTTGGCCGGTGCAATCTTTTATTAGTTGAATTTTTGAATGCTTGGTGCTTCCGTGCCTTTCTTGAATTCCTTGATCACATCTAGGAATTCTTAATCAAGGAATATTGCTTGAAAGTAAAGCAACAGGGTTTCATTTCAAACACGTTTTCAATGATCATGGAGCCATGTTTGGTACACTGAATGGGAAATAACTAAATGTTATAATGAAGGAGAGTCGACTTGTTTTCTTATTAAATCTTGGTCCTGTTTTATCATTTGTACCAAACATGCTTTAGTAGCACGGGGTGTTCTAACTACCACGAAAAAAAAGGATGAATTCTCAAGAGAGTAAATTAAGCATAAATAGAAAAAGAAATACAAGCGAGCACATATTTAGAGAAACGGATTACAATGGATCTATTCAATAATTTTTGATGTATGTAAGAATATTAGTCCAATTTGTACTCGAGCAGATGAGTACTATCATTAGGCTCTACACTCTAATATAGTGTTGAGAGCAATATACATAAAACTTATAACAATATCGTCAAGATTAGATCGGAGTGGTCTAAATCAACTTGAAAGATTAGATATAAGTCTCAAATCCAGTCTAATTATAAGTAAAACTCGAAAACTTGAAAAACGTTAAAATAACCTCCGAATTATGTGGTTCTCCTCAAACCCGATAGTTCTCTTCCAAACTATTTATTTACTAAATATTTTAAATCCAATCTAATCTTAATTCAACTTTTTGACCAATGGCCTTTTAACTTTTTCGAGTTATTATCCATATTGATTTTTAAAACATCGATGCATCTAATTTCGATCAACAAGAAAAATCACGCATTGAGTAGACTGGTTATTAATTTGATCATATGAGCACCCAATCAATCTCCCACCCTTGAATGTACAAAAGTCTGTACCTTCTTCTTTTCATTTCCTTTTCTATCCACTGGAGTGGTCCAAATTTGGTGCATAAAAAGGAGAGAGGGAGTCAAACAGGGAAACAGTCTCGTACAATTTCTTTTTTTAACAGTATTGCAGAAATGGTGCTATTGCCCAATTAAAAACCATGAAAGAAAAGGACTTGCTTGGGTTGAAAGGATCTAATTCCTTTTCGAGTCCAATGGTTCATGTCTCAATCAATGTTCTTGTCAACATCTATACCACTTGTATTATCTTGATTGGTTGGTGCCCAATTGGTGATTGGGTGAGGTGGGGTGGTGCCACTTGCCGTTTCCCCATCTCTCTGTGGATTTGTGGTGCCAATAGACGAAGTGTTTGATTCTCTTACGTTCTTAGTGATATTGAGTACTATGCCCCACCGCCTACTTGGTGATGAGAACATAAGGGCTTGTTATTAAAAAAAACTGGACCATAATTTATTTATTTTTATAATGGTGGGTTCTTAATTTGCCAAACTTGACACGACTCACCAGACACTGCTTGCGTTTAACTTTAATCACCATGAACACTTAAGTTGACCTTTTAGATGGCTTTTAAAAGCATGTGAATAGAGAACATAGTAGGCTAACTTATGAAACATTTCTTAGCCTACTCCAAGATCTTTAAGAAATAGTTCCGGGTTTACAAATAAATTTCATCCTATAAGTTGGAGAGGAAATATCGAGAAAGAAGGGTAAGCAAAATTAAGTATGATAATACAAGAACAAGCTAGAATAACTCGTTTATTTACCATTAAATTCTTTATAATTTATCGATGACTCCTTTGGCATTAATAGTGTATTAGTGTAGGAATGAATGTTGTCATTTTTACATCTTCTTCGAATTACTGCATGTACACATTTTCTAAATAAGTCTTGTAGCCAGCCATCCCAGTTTTGTTGGAGTCCCACAATCCATTCATAGACCATTACATGGTCTAGTGGCACTTTGGGCAAATGTAAAATATCGAGCCCAAGTATAAAAAAATGGGAATAATACATAAATTAGGTATTTATTTTCATCCAAAGGCTTATTAGCACAAAACGTCCCTACGTTTGATAGTTAGTGTGCAAAACGTCCCGACGTTTCATTTTTTTGCATTTTTGCCCTTATTTCAACGTTTCAGTGTGGAAAACATCATTTTCACTATTTTTCAGTGTAAAATGACCATTATACCCTCAAATTTAAATAAAACAAATAAAATGAAAAGAAATATAAAAAATAAATTGTAATTATACTCCCAAACTTTTTAAAAAGTGCAAGTGAGTCCAAAAGCCTTACTAAAAGGGTTAAGCACAAAACGTCCCTACGTTTGACACTTAATGCGGAAAACGTCCCTATGTTTCAAACATGTTTATATTTGCTCAATAACACAAAACGTCCCTACGTTTGACACTTATTGCGTAAAACGTCCTTACGTTTCATTTTTTTTTTTACATTTTCGTCCTTATTTCAACGTTTCATTGCGGAAAACGTCATTTTCACTATTTTTCAATGTAAAATGACAAATATACCATCATATTTAAATAAAACAAAAAAGGTAAATAAAAATAAAAATAAATTACAATTGTGCTCCCAAACTTTTCAAAAAGTGCAAATGAGTTCCAAAATCTTATTAAAACATTCAAACTATCAGTCATTTCCTCCTCCCTCAACCTTATCCTCCCTCCACCACCTAAACCATCAGACTCCACCACCTTTCAAACCATCACACCTCCATCTACAATCAGGGGCGGACCCACGAAGGGCCCAGCGGGGGCGGCCGCCCCCACTGAAAAAAAAAAAACCAAAAAAAAAAAAAAATTTTTTAAAATTTTTTTTTACAATTTTTTTTAGCTTATTTTCTATCTCGAATACAGCCAGGATCTGGTGAAACTCATGTTTTGTATGTAATCTTTTTCTCTTTAATCTTGTTACATATTCTTCAATCTCATAGAGTTAGATGGTTAAATTTCATTCCCACTTGAATATAGCTTACTAGAAGAGTTTGGAGATGATTTGACAATTGAAGTCCACGATTCGAAAGGAAAGTATTTTGGCCACGTAGTAGTTCAGGTAGCTAATATTGCTGATGAATTGCTATGTTATGTAAATCTCATTTTGACCACCTATGATTGCAAAAACTATTGTATGGTCAGAGTGAATATATTTGTAGGTTTGATGCAGGGTGAGAGGCTTCGTTCATGGCCTATATAGCATGAGCTAGTTGGGAAAATGCAGCTAAATCAAAACTATTCAACAACTCCCCAAAAAAAATTTTCGGGGGCGATGCCCCCGAACCCCCATAAGCACCACCCCTTCAACTTTGGACCCTCCCTACTTCAACAACCTGGCTCCGTCCCTGATCTCGCCCCCACTCAAAATTTTATCTAGGTCCGCCCCTGTCTACAATCCTGGTTTAGGTGGTGGAGGGAAGATAAGGTTGAGAGAGGAGGAAATGACTGGTAGTTTGAATGTTTTAATAAGATTTTTGAACTCATTTGTAATTTTTGAAAAGTTTGGGAGTACAATTGTAATTTATTTATATTTTTTTTATTTTCTTTTTTTATTTTATTTAAATATGATGGTATATTGGTCATTTTACATTGAAAAATAGTGAAAATGACGTTTTCCGCAATGAAACGTTGAAATAAGGACGAAAATGTAAAAAAAATGAAACGTAAGGACGTTTTACGCAATAAGTGTCAAACGTAGGGACGTTTTGTGTTATTGAGCAAATATAAACATGTTTGAAACATAGGGACGTTTTCCGCATTAAGTGTCAAACGTAGGGACGTTTTGTGCTTAACTCTTTTAGTAAGGCTTTTAGACTCACTTGCACTTTTTAAAAAGTTTGGGAGTATAATTACAATTTATTTTTTATATTTCTTTTCATTTTATTTGTTTTATTTAAATTTGAGGGTATAATGGTCATTTTACACTGAAAAATAGTGAAAATGATGTTTTCCACACTGAAACGTTGAAATAGGGGCAAAAATGCAAAAAAATGAAACGTTTGGACGTTTTGCACACTAACTATCAAACGTAGGGACGTTTTGTGCTAATAAGCCTTTCAAAAAAGGAAAAAAAAAAGTTTCAACTTTCAAAAATTAGATTTTTTTTAATTTTTATTTATGAAATAATAATTATTAAATCAATTTATTATTATATTTAATTCTAATATAATATAATTAACCCACTCCCACCGACACGACCCCTACAGCTCCGCTGACTATTCCGACGACCTTTCCGGTGATCACTCTTCTCCGACGATTGTTTTGGTGACCGTTCTGGCGACTTCTCTGATTTCGGCAAATATTCCAACTCCGGCTATATTACTATATTAAGGTCATAGATCTATACAATTTGGTCATAATTCAAAAAAAATTAGGTCTCAATTCAAAATTTTCAAAATCTCAATTTGTTCATCGATCACAAATCACAAAAATTTACAAGTCACATCACTTATTTTATGGTCACAAACACAACTTATTTTATTATCACGAAACATCAAATTAATTAATCAAAAATCATATTTACTATTTAGGTCACAATTTATCAAATTATCAGTCACAAGTTAATACTTTTTAGGTCACACATCATGTTTTCGTCACAATTTTATATATTTCATTAGTCACAATCAACCAAAACCACCGCCACGCCCACATTGCACCACCTCGACACTGCCTCCACCGTCGCCGCCCAATACCCAACATCAACATCTCATACAAACCAACACCACAACCTCCCAGCAACAGTCACCACCTCTAAAACCACCACCTCCAACACGATCACACCCACTACCAACCGCATGCACAATAAAACCCGACACCCCACCACCGCACGCACGCACAAAATAACTACAACCACCAATCCGCAACTCCCCAATCCACCACCCACACTACAGCGTCAAATCGATTACGACCATTCCACCACACCTCCACCGCCGTCGTACCCACTCCGCACGCACCCAACCATACCCACAGCAACACAAACACCGTACCACTCAAAACATCAAAACAAAAAAAGGACAGGGAGGAAGCAGCGTCGAATAGGGAATCAGACAATTGATTTTGGGGCTTCTCAGTCTACTTGGTTTGCTAGTGTAGAGGCGGATGGTGGCGACGGAGATGTCACTGACGGCGTGGCAGCTTCTTGAAGTTAATTGAAGATTTGCGAGGGCAGCGTCGGGACTGAAATTCATTCCATAATTCTGTAGATGCTTTGTGGTGAAGCCTCTTCTTAATATGCGCTTTGAACTAGGGAAAGTTTGTATGAGTGAATTGACATAAATAGTCTCCATCAAGAAGTTCAGATAATTGGATTTTTTCGCCGGGGATAGTGAAGACGAGAGAGGGAGATGAGTGGAAGAAGGCGACGACGTGGCGGTGGTTGGTTGGGTTAGAAAGGGTAGGGGAGTGTATATAAATTAGTTTATATTGTATATATAGATATAAAATTAAAATTAAAAAATATTTTTAAATTATTAATTAAAACCTGATTTTTGCAATGAGAAACTTGATTCATGATTTATGAAAATGGTATTCTAAAACTAGGACTAGTTGTAATTTCCACTAAAAAAAATTGGGCTAGGCTATAAGTGCAGGTCATGTTAAACATTTTAGACAGTTCAAGCCCATCAAAGAATTCAGATTGGACCACATATACCCCAATGTCACGTCACCTGATCTAGGAATGCCGACAAGCAGCCCTCCCTATTTCTTACTCCACAAGCGGGATGGGATTAAAAATGGAACAATGTTATCTAGTATAATTAGTGTTAAAATACCAATTTAGATTGTATTAATGTGATATTAAATTTAAAAAATACAAATAAATGATATATTAAATGAGTCGTTTAATTATACTTTCATCGAGATTATCAAATAGCGTCACTTGTTCTTAAAAATCTCAATTTCCTGTTCAATTTAGATATTTATTATTTTTGTGCTTTTATTGTTTAAATAAAAATATAAGAAAATAAAAAATAAAGAGTTAAATGACCCAGGTCTTCATCCCTATTCTTCTATCAAATTGGAAAGGATAATTGCATAATCACGTCTAGGCGCGCATTAGTGGTCAACAATTGCTATTGATTCCTAAATGAGGCGGCTTGACGTTTTCATTGCGCATCATGCCTAGGTGTTGCCTTGTCTTGCCTTTTAGAACACTGATTAAATGTGGTTAGTCTTTACTTTTAATGAACATTGATATTGACTTTTTTTTAAGTGCTTTCTTAACCCTAATATTTTATTAATTAACATATATAGTCTTTTGATGTTTATGCCAAAAATAAAAAATTAAAAAAATAAAACTATCAAAGTTCTTTAGAGTAAGGGATTAATAGTTAGCCCCTGTTCGTTTCCTATTTTTTACCTCATTTTAATAACTTTTCATCGTTACAAATGTAGCAGCCTCAACTTTTGACTTTTTATCTCACAAGTGGGACCCACGTATTGAAAAAAAAGTCACGGAATTAATTCTTGTGTTCAAATAATGAGAAACAAACGGGCTGTTAAGCACGCTTTTATATACTAGGTGCAAGCAACGTGCAATGCACGTTTGCGTAGTTTATATTTAATAGTTTTGTTTAAAAATTAATTTGTTATTAATAAAGATGTAATTTTTTTGGTTAATTAAATAATTAATGATGTAATGTTTATGTAATTGATAAATAATTAGATGTGTGATTTTGATATTGTGATGTAAGTTGGTGAGATCGAAGAAAATAAGCAAAAGTTGACAAATTTGGAGAAATGACTAAATTGTAAGGGATCCAAAGTTCGGGGACTAAAATGTAAATACTTAAAAGTTGTACCGAACTTCATGATAAAGATTTGAGAGTGCTCGGAGTCAATTGGATAAAGGAAGACGTCAATGGAATCAAATTTAGGCAAAACATGTTCACAAATCAATTTCCAACCGAAAAGTTATGCTCCGATGTTTTAGTCTCATATTGAGACCTATTTTTGGCATCGAAAGTGATCGAATTGGAGAATGATGTCTAAATCAAAGTTATAGCCAGATGAGTTAGCTTTCCAATGCATTTTGAATCGCCTCAATCGGATATCGGAATACAAAGTTATGATAAAAATACTGAAAAAAGGTACATCTACCTGTTTAAAACAAGAAATTTCGTTACATAATCCGTTAAAACAACAAATTCCGTTAGTTTTTCCGTTAAAAACAAGAAATTCCGTTATATAACCACTTTTAATATATAAAAGATATATATATTTTTTTTGTTTATTTAAAAAAATGAAGGACTAATGAGTCTTTTAGAAATTGTATTATAAGAGAACATATGTATAATAATAAATACATATTAAAATATTTATTGCAATTAAACCCCTATGTACTTGCAAAAATCTATAGTATAAAGGTTTGTTTGTGTTCTATATTTTTGGTTAATAAATTTTAGAATAATAATTTTTTAGAGAATGTGTGGTTAAAAAATAGAAAAATGTTTTGAATTTATGTGTAAAATTATTTAGATTTGGAGAATGTGTGATTGAAAATAATATTTTTTTTTAAAAAATTGAAGTTAAAAATGGGACTTGAGATTCGAGAGCATTTTCAACGATGTTGTAAAATTAGATTTAAATTGGTATATTCAAAATCACTTTTGCATCCACATTTACATTTCAATATATCTAAATTAAAATTTTGCTCTAATAAATAGTCACTTTTTGCTGAATGTAAAAAAGTGTATCTAAATTAAAATTTTGCTCCAATAAAATTTCTAAATTCACTTTAAATGTAAAAAAAAAAAAAAAGAATTGAGAAAAATGATTTTTGGAAATAAGGTATCAAACACATCGACTCCGCTCCGCAATTGCTTCACTCTAAAACAATCAGCATACAAATCTATTGACTCCATTTAAGCCTTCAATTCCTTTAAGTTTCCGATGCCGCATCACATTCTTCAGACCCAAAGACTCTCTTTTGGCAGGTAAAAGTGACATAATTTTATTTTTTTTTTTGTTTTAAAAAAGTAGACAATCGTATGTTATGCCAGTTGTCGATGATGATGCATTTAATTAGGGTTTATAATTCTGTTTTATTATTTATTGGGTTATAAATGCATTTTACAAATTGGGCTTTTTTCTAAATGCTTTTTGGGTTTTATTAGGTACTGAATTTTTAGGTTTCTTGTTGGTATAAAGCTTATGAGCATCATTTTATTTTTCTTTAATTAAAAATTCGAGAGCAGTCGAGAAGAAATGTACTTTTATGTATGCTTGGAAACTTGATACTAAAAAAGGAATGTTATTTGAATTAATGAATTTGACCAAAATTGGGTCTGCTAAGTAAATTGTTGCAGCTGATAATGCATATGTTACAATTAGGGTGGTAAAGGACAATCTGAAATGAAGTGATGTTTAAGTTCGATGAAATGAACTTGCAGTGTATCTATGACCTGATTCTGCACTTGTAAGTACGTTCAGCGGTTTGTGTGCTGGGATACAGTTGCAGATGTGAGCATGCTGCGAGTTTTATGTAAATACATACAGTGACTCTTTATCATAGATTGATAAGCAATTAGGACCTGGTTGTCACTGCTTCTCGGCATTGTGAACTTGCATTAATTGTGTGTAGTATTTCTACGTGTTTGTGTAAATAGAAAATTTAGTCATTCTTGATCATGCAGTGACAAATGAGTATCAATAGTTCATTCTCATCGTCAACAATGTCTGGGACGAAAACCTTGCGAAGGTGCAGGAACACCAAGGAATCTGACAATGTTGTTCTGATTGATGTTGATTCCGAGCATTTTGACAACATTATTATCATTGATGTTCCTGATCCTTTGCCAAAGAAATGGCGAGGTTCTAGCATGGCCAGGACAAAGGAAAAATGGCCATTTAGAACTGTAATATGCATTGATGATGATGAAAGCACTGACAACGACCAAAATGATGATCACCACCAAAATGTTAGTACAGAAAGCAAGAATGGGCAGCATAAGGAGCCCCCAGTTTGTTCTAGTACTGGCAATACCAGTCATGGAAATGAAGTTCCATCTCCTTTTATTACAGAAGAGGATGCCCACTTTGATAGCACTTCATATGGTTATAGTAAGTCTGATGGTCATAAGAGATCACATTCCAGAGCCAAAGATCCTCCTTTCAACTATGCTGAGCAGAAAAATAGCCAACATTATGAGCCAGTTAGTCTCAGCTGTTGGAATGAGGAAAGTTTGAACCATCCAGCATCATCTTATTCTCCTTATCATGGACTGGGAACTGAGCAAGTTGATCATCCAACAATGGCTTTCCAAGATGATGAGCAAACTCGGATGAACTCTTTTCATGGGAAACCTAGTTTAGTAGAGGAAGGGGCTTCTTTGTGCAAGCGTCAAAATTCTTATGAAACTGACAATTATAATGTCGGATCTTCTCTAACAGACAAAGAGAAGAAGCTTCAGGAGACATTTACTGGTAATATTAAGGAGAAGGAGCATCTGAAGCCTTGTGAACGACGTGCAACTAGCAATATTGTTAACAAAGAGAATTTAATTGATAATGTAGCACAATTGAAACATGACAATTCTTCAGTTGAGGCAGTGGAAAATCTTGTTGATACTGTGTCAAAAAGTATGCAAGAGGATGAAGATGATCAAAAAAATATTCAGAATGGAGGTACTGAACACGGTGTTGAGAATTGTGTCATTATTGAACGTGAAAAGCTCAAGGAAACAGATGAATACAAAAGAGCACTAGAGCAAGAGTTGGCTTCTCGACAACAAGCATTAAAAATTCAGGTCTATTAGTTCGCTGTCTTTTTTCTTTACATTTACAGCATATTTGTTTTATTTTCAAGAATTATTACGCTTAATTTGTTGTGTAGTTTATCGAGAAACTGAGGAAATTCTTATAGGAAGTTTAAGAAACTTCAACTTGAAAATTTTCAATTTCAACAGTTTAATGTTATCAACCTGTTCTTGCTTTGGACCTTATCATCTGGCTAAGCATATTGTGTTTTGCATCTTGATCAGGCTTTGGTATTGTCTGGGTCCATTGTACCGTACTCATTTCCATTCATAGTTATAGAAGCTTCCAGCTGTTGAATGAATAGTTGAGATATTGTTAATCTGCATTGGACTGAAGGGAGGGTTGGAGATGATGGGGTCTTGTGTTGCTAGCCAAGTCTGGGGAGTTGGCCTTGCAAAGCATCTTTTAGATAGGTAGCATGCTATTCCAAGACAGGAAAAGAAAATGAATAAAACAGAGTAAACGAGAGGAAAATATCTGTTGTTTGTTACTGTCACTATCATCTGTAGCATCAAAGTTGTTTGATAATCAATTAACATCAAAGCCATTTCAGAAAATCATGTTGCATTGAGCATGACTTGCAATGGCTTTTGCTCCTTGCATCTTTTCAATTTATGTGATTTCTCCACTGAAGGATTTGGGTTACTGTCAATAGTAATGTCTCGGATAAAGAAATAAGTTGCATATAATACATGTAGGCTGAAGAAGCACAATGCTTGCGGCAGTTGCAGAGGAGAAAAAATGCTGAAAGCACACGCTTACAGGACATGGCCAAAAGACAAAAGAAGCGTGTGGAGGAAGTACGAGAGTCTCAAAAGAAGGTTTTTGAAATTCTTCTCTTTCCTCATAGTTACAGTCCAAAATTGGCCTTGAGCATTCATAACAATGTGGATTTTTCATTAATATACCTTTTAGGATGAGGAAAATCTCAACTTGAAGGAGGTAATACGCTCCCAGGTCAGGAAGGAGCTCAAGAAACTGGAAATGACGTGCTGCAATATGGCTTCGCTGTTGCATTCCCTGGGAATCCAAGTGGGTAGTTGGCCTTGTCCATCACCAAATGAGGTCGGTGAGACTTGTTATACTTCTTTAATACATATCAACCATTGTCACTATAGCGTGACAAGTGGTCAATGATTCTACTTGTTTTGTGGATTACCTTATGGAGCTCTAGCTCCTTTTTAAGGGTATAACTGTTAAATTATGCTGAATAAATGAATATTACAATGTAACTTTTTAGCAATGTCATTTTTCTCTGTGTTTTTATCCAAGAATTATTTATCTAAACCAATTATCTAATCATTCCCTTGAATTTGTGGGGAATCTTTCAAGTGTGCAATAAAGTTATAGAAAAATCAATTCTAATCAATAATGCTACTAAGATGTTCAATTGTATGTCTTCTTGCTTGCATTGCAACACCTGAAACTTGTAATTTGGTTGCTATCATCATGGTCGGTCCAAAAATTCTAGGTTTTTCCATTCATTTTTAGGTACTCTGTGTGTGTGTGGTATTTTCCTCCTGAGCTTGCCTGGGGGCCTTGTATTGTCATTTCTTACTATGTCGTTACCCTCATTGCATTCCCTTCCTTTGTGCTTCCTTTAACTTGTGTCATCTGGGGTTATGCCACAAGGCATTATTTACTGTGAGATCAGATTGCTCATAAAACACGTTCTTTAGTTTGTTGTGCTAGCCGTATTTAAAGGGAAGAGGGGGATGTTGACTAAATTTTTGGTGTCATTTTGTGAATCCCCGTTTTTTCTGATTTAGTGCTTGTTTGGGATTGGTTTGAAGTGGTTATAAGTTGTGGGTCCGTCCTATGGGATGTGTGGATAACAAGTGGATCCTATGAAATGTGTAAATAAAAGGTATATTTCACCGACTTAAATAAAAAGTTAAGCTTTGCCAAACAGGCTATTAGTGTTTAGTGGTCATATTTGTGGATATTGACGACTCCAACTATTACCGATTATCATCTTTGACCAACAAAAAGAATTACTTATTTTAAAATTTACTTCTTTACTTTCTAAACAAATTTTAAGCTTAGTCAAACATGCACTTCGGGATTGATCACTGACATTTGATGAAATTTCAGGTACAGGCGGCTTACAAACGAGCATTGCTGAAGTTTCACCCGGATCGAGCTCCGCAATGTAACATTCGTCAACAGGTTGAAGCTGAGGAGAAATTTAAGCTTATAAATCGTCTCAAGGAGGTGCTTCTACCATCTTGACGATGCTTGAGCAAGTTAAATCATTATCGCATCGTAAACCATAAATTCTTCACGAGTCCGAGTATTATTGTAAACATGCTTTCCATGCTTGAGATATTTCGAGAAAGAAGCCATTAGTTACAGTCAGGCTCTAATGGGGTTGGAAAGCATTCTTTTGTTTGTAAGATAATTGATTATTTACTCCTGGCTTGTAAGTGATTTCCCTATGATTGTGTAAGTTTCTTGTCGGATGCTCGACATTTGTTGAACTTGTGTTATGTCTGTTGGTTGAAGAAATGGAAAGTATTTGTTATTTACGGTCGGTTCATTTTATTCATATGATAAATGTATATGTGTTAATATTTTCATCTAAGCCTAGAATAATTAATTTGTTTAATGTTGTTTCTCATGATAGTTTGTAATCAAAAATATTTTAATTTTTAATCTTGGTTGACTTAGAATTGGATTTGTGTTCGAAACAAGTTGAATTGTAATCCCTACTATCTTAAAAGAGGCAATCCGCTGATTATTGTTAATTTGTGAAACTTTTTGTTTATCTCATTTCTATCCTTTTTTTCTACCATATTGCCTCTGAATATTTGATTTCTTCTTGGCAAGCCACCCTCTACCGTACATATATCTACAATTGTTGACTTTACATCTATATTTTGCTCCTGAAGGAGGCCAAAAAACAAACGGCAATTCATTTTACACGTTTTACCCACAACATCAATTCCAACTTTGCTACATCAAATATCCACCGATAGCGAGGATTTTTTGTACACAATTCCACTGTTGAGTTCAGAAAAGCAATTTAAACTGCAAAAAATAAAAAATTCCCAGGTTGTAATCGTTTGTAGAAAATTGAGAGATACGTTACACTTTGGAACTTCTCCCGCACCTTCTCTGCTTCAGCTTACAACAACTATTTCAATTTAAATCAACCATAGGCCTTCTGAGGGTTGTAAGAGCTGATACAAAAATGCTATATAAGTTACATTTCCCGGATTTGAACTTATGTGGAAGTTTTCGAATAGACATCCTGAGGTATGTGTATTCTATATTCCCAGAAGACATTGAAAAGAAATTTCGTTTAAATCATAGAACTTGCTTGCCAGTTTCATGTATTTCTATTAGTTTTTCACATATGCAGATAGGTTAAATAGGTTAATATCTTTCATAAGAATCTTATTTTCAGTTATGAACAGAGTTATAAGTACTAATAACCTTCTTCAATTTCTATTAATTGCTTTGAGCCTCAACAATTCCATAACTTAACATACTGTTGTCATGGATGTTCCTAATACATGTTCCGATGGATGTTACAATTGATATTTTCCGACATTACTGATTGCAACTAAGTTTCGTGTGATAGTGATTAGTCGGTAAATGGTAAATATATTAAATTGTTTTCAATGGCAATGAGCTTGCCTATGAAAAGAATATGAATTATATTTAAAAATGATTTTTTTTCCGTTGCAGCAAAAAAAAAAAAAAAAAATGGTCCACATTGTGCGAAATGAATGCTCAGCACTGCGCTGACCATTTTTTTTTTAATTACAGTGCAAACAATAATGTATGATAAACACAGGAAAAAAAAATCATTTCTATCTTGTATATTTCAAAATTGTACAATACATTTAAAAATAACATTAACCAAATTTACAAACACTTATTTTTAAATTTATGTGATAACATTTGCTTACATTTTACACAAACTAAATACAATTTCATTTATTAATAATTTAATTCAAAAACATTTAAAAAATTACAAAGCCTCACAATCGTTTATAAATTAGAATTCCTTTTGGGGCTTTGCCCCCGAAACCCCATGAGGGACGCTGCCCCCTCGACCCCTGCGACCTAACTGAACAATTCACTGTTTACTTGATTAGTGGTCAAAATAACTTTCTTCCTTGTTCGTTTGGTACTATAAATATTTTGGTACAGAGCACAAATATGAATTGTCAAACGTTAGCAAGTTTAGAAAGATTAATATTGTCTCCATTAATTTCTTCTTTGAAAAAAATTTAGGCTACAAAAAACTTTTCATTTGAATCTTACTAGAATATTATAATTTTGAAATTTTACTAATTATTATGTTAAATAAAAATTTACTGAACTTTCACAACAATTTAGCTTGCCATTAATATTTTATACACTAATATTACCTTAAAAATATCAAAGCATGTACATTGTACGGGCATACAACTAGTAATAATAATCATAACCAACTAGTTAATGGAAGTAAACTTAATCTCCTCATTAGACACTAATTCGGTCAGTATCTTAAGCTCCGGTTAGATTTTGCTAAAAATTAAATTTTTAGTAAATTTTGATAAAAAATGATAAAATGTGTAATTGAAAAAGGTTGGTAAAAATTGAACATTTCATAAAATGTATGATTCAAATTAATCGTTGACTTTGATTTAGAATTCGATCAACTTTTTACATAAACAAAATAGGGCTAGAGTAGGAATTGAGAATAGTTTGTGGCATAATTGCATTAGACAACAAATCAAGTCTTACCGTCCAAATTAACATATTTATGACCGTACCATTCCCTATGTGAGCCATAATCCTATTTTACAAAGAGATAAAGTTAGGAAAAATAAGTAGAGAGAGAAAATAGCACAAGAAAGAAGAAGGAAGATTTTAAGATATATTCACGCCCGTTTGACAGGTATTTTGCTTATAGAAGAGTTTTTTGAAAAAGTTATCTTAACCTATCTTCCTTTAAAAAATATTTTAATTAGAAAAAATATTTTCAAAAAATTATCCAAACGTATTTAAAAATGGGTAATTATATTACCACAACAAAATTTACTTAATACACCACATTATAATTTCACCACATTTAAAATATCATTTTAATAAATACACTACAACCAATTTACTACTATACCCCTAATACAATAAAAATGAAAAATGAAAAAAAAAATGTGTTCTCTATAAATTCTATTATTGTGGGCACTGGGCAGGAATAGAGAAACATTGAATTTTGATCTTTGGGAATTAATGGACGTCTGATAATTCATTATTGAAGATATTGGGTCATTCGGTGTGTATTTTATTTACTTGTTGATAAGGTTTTTGTATGGCCAAATTTCAGCATCCCTATTTGTAAACTTTGAAATGCCAATTGATCTTTAATACAAGACGTGATTCTGGAATTTGATTGGCAGGTCTGTGTAATTTGTTGTTCTGTGATTATCTCACTATATGTTGGAAGAAAGATCGTTCTGTGATTGCTTACCCGAGTTCTTTGGTTTTGAAACTTCAAAACATTGTGCGATATAATGGTACGACTTGAAATGGCACTTCACCATCCGAACAAGCCATGGTATAATATATCATCGATGAAAGTGAGAAGTGTGATTATTTTCTTCAGATCTTATGAGTGCAAGAAAGGGAAACACAACGACTACGGAAACAATAGTGAATATATTGTTTGATTTTTGCTCGAGTTGAATAAGATCTTTGGAACAAAGGATCGATAAGCACGCGGAAATTCTTAAACATTGTGAAGTCGAGATTGAACAGAGAAACACTGTTTTTGCAGAGACTGAAGAGAAGCTGGAAGACTGCATCATGAAACTTCGAAAACACTGTTTATGCTGTCCTGAAAATCTCAAGACAAACAACAGGGATTTTTTCCAGTCATTTTGAAAAGGAATTTCGAGAAGAATGGCACGTTGAATGTGCTCTACAATCTGCATTCGTTTTCTACCTGTAGAAGAAGGAACCAAGAAAAGACGGATGGAATTGGAATTGTGGTGCCATGAGAATTGTGGTGTGTATAGGAATTAAAGAAAATGGATTCACTTTACAAAAAAATAGAAAGAAATAATTAAGAGGCTATTTACGTCATTTTATTAATGTTCCGTTTTATAAATCAAAAAAATATTTAAAAATGTGGTGCCACAACAAATTTTTGTGGTGGCAATATAATTACCCTTTAAAAATCATTTCTTAGTTTCAGAAGTAACTTTTGACTTTTGAAAGTCTTGTCAAATTGGTCCTCAATTCGTTTTTTCAAGTTTCCATTCTTTGTTTCAAGTTATTATGCCCCCATTTGGCTTTCATTTTTTTTTTCTTCTATAATTTTACTTTTTATAGTTAGACATTAATTTTAATCATAATTTTCGTATGACTACCAACTTATCATCTACTTGTGCCTTGAAATGTAATTTTAGTAAAATAAAAGAAAACCCAAACTGAGGCTATGTTTCCAGTTTTCCTAGTACAAATTTCAAGTACATGCAATTTAGCAAACGATTTTTGAATTATTGACATGTTTACATGCTCAAGTGTTCTAGTTTTCATGTTTTTATGTTCTAAATTACAAATTAACACTTTTTACGGAATTAGTAAGTGAGTTGAGATGACGATCTTGTGATTAGACACACCAGTTGACCATAATGTATTGAGTTTGTTTAGCCATTAATGAAAAACATCGATTTCTCGAAACTAGGGAGAATTCAAACTTGCCATTTTTGCGTTGTTACTGTATCTATAATAGATACGAGTTTGTATATATCTTATGGACAATGCTACACTTAAAAGAATTGGTTCACATAAATTTTTTTACAGATAACACTTGGCGAAAATTCATTGAAAGTTGGAGGTAAAAAATAATTTCAATAACGCAGCACCTGTACACATTCTGTAAACAAAAAATCTGTACATATGGCTTTTTCCATATCTTATGTGTTGAAAACTGAGGCTAAATATTTTAAAAGTAGGAATATATGTACATATGTTTTTATACCAAATTTGTACTCCTTACTCTATAAGTATTGAAAACAAAGGAGGAACGAGCTTGGAGAAAATATTTCTGTATTATTGAATTAAACGATACAAGCCGAAAGGATTATATAGACAAGGAAGAAAACAATTTGGCGGGAAAGAAAATATCTCCTAGCTGGTCAACCAAATAACAAACCAAACTGATTGACTAACAAAGGGTAAAAAAGTAAAAAGACAGAAAACGTAAAATGCAAAAACACGAGTTCTATTACTCCCCCTCAAGAGGTGCGTATATATCCTTGACGCACATCTTGGAAAGCAGAGGAGACAAGGTGGAAGGAGGCAAAGGCTTTGTAAAAAGATCGGCCAACTGATGTTTGGAACGAATTGGTAAAAGCTTGATCAATCCCGCAGATAATTTGTCACGAACAAAGTGGCAATCAACTTCGATATGCTTTGTTCTCTCGTGGAAGACGGGATTAGAGGCAATTTGAATGGCAGCCTGGTTATCGCAATAAAGAGCAGCAGGAGCCGAACAAGAAATCTGAAAATCACCTAGCAGCTGGGTAAGCCAAACGATTTCACTGACAGTTGAAGCAAGAGCCCTGTATTCGACTTCAGCTGAAGAACGAGAGATTGTAGACTGTTTCTTAGATTTCCATGAAACCAAAGAATCCCCAACAAATATACAGAATCCAGTAGTGGACTTTCGAGTGTCAATACATGACCCCCAATCAGCATCCGAAAAAGCTTTGATGGAAATGGAGTTATTTGACATCACCAATGAAGGGAAAAAGAGACCTTGACCAGGATGACCCTTTAAAAATCTTAGTAGATGATGAACCGCCTTCAGATGGGGCACCCGTGGCTGAGAAACGTATTGACTTAGTTTATGCACAGCAAAAGTAATGTCAGGACGAGTTAAAGTCAAGTAGAGAAGCTTTCCAATTAATCGCCTATAATGAGAAGCATCAGGGAGGAGATCCCCTTCAAGTTGACTGATAGCTATCTTAGGATCCATAGGACTATTAACTGGCCTGCAATCCATGTAATTAGCATCCTCAAGTAACTGCAGAGTGTATTGTCTCTGTGAGATCACAATTCCAGAGGAAGACCTGGCCACCTCAATTCCCAGAAAATATTTCAAAACTCCCAGATCCTTGAGCTTGAACTGAGAACTCAAAAAAGACTTCAAAGAATTTATCACAGTAATGTTTGGTCCAGTAATAACAATGTCGTCGACATATATCAATAAAGCTATAAAGTTCTGTCCAGAACCTTTTAAGAAAAGTGAGTAATCTGATTTTGACTGAGTAAAACCATTTTGTATAAGGGAGTGAGTAAATTTTGAGTTCCACTGCCTAGAGGCCTGTTTCAGGCCATAAATAGACTTATGCAGCTTACAAGCCAGTTTCTCCCCCTGATTGGATGTCCTGATCAAATTATAACCAAGTGGAAGTTCCATATATACCTCTTCAAACAAGTCCCCATTCAAAAAGGCGTTATTCACATCTAATTGCATTAGATGCCAACCAAAATGTGCTGCAAGTGTGAGCAAAAGCTTGACAGTGACTGCCTTTGCTACTGGTGAGAAAGTATCAAAATAATCGAGCCCCTCCTGTTGGGTATAACCCTTTGCAACAAGGCGGGCTTTATGCCGTTCAAGTGAACCATCAGACTTGAACTTGTTTTTATAGATCCACCTGCAACCAACAGTATGCTTCCCAGGTGGCAACTTTACAATAGACCAAGTCTTATTCTCTTCCATTGCATTTAATTCAAGCTTCATGGCGTCACGCCAATGGGGAAACCTGACTGCCTGATGAAAAAATTGTGGTTCAAAATGTGAAGAGACAGATAAGGCAAACTGTTTGTGAGAGCTGTAAATGTTTTTGTAGGAGATGAAATTGCCAATGTGATAAGGAGAAGGGGGCATAATGGATTTATGATGAGACAGCAGATTACAATGGTAATCATGCAGATATTTTGGAGGTCGAAAAGATTTGGTAGATTTGCGAACTTCGATATTGGATGTGCTGACAGATTGGGAGTCAGTTGGAGAATCAGGAATGTGTGATTCAGAATAAGGAGAGGAAATGACAGCATCAGGAGTGGTTGATTGCTGAAAGTGAGGAACATGCTGGTTATTGAGAGGTCTATCAACAGACTCAAGAGATGTGTGTAGATTGGGAGAAGGTAATACCAAATCTGGAAAGGGATCAATCACTTCATCAGATTGTACTATGGTATGAAAAGGAAAGGTTTCTTCATGAAACACAACATCTCTGGAGATAAAAATTTTCCTGGAGCCAACATCAAGCATTTTAAAACCTTTGACTCCTGAAGGATATCCTAGGAACACACAAACTCTGGCACGAGGTTGAAACTTGTTCCTATGTGCAGTCAAAGTCGAAGCAAAACTCAGACAACCAAAAACACGAAGAAATGAATAATCTGCAGCCTTGCCAAATAAAACTTCATATGGAGTTTTATGCTTTAAAACAGGAGAGGGTGTTCTATTGATGAGATAAGCAGCTGTCAACACGCATTCAGACCAGTAATGAATAGGAATCCGAGACTGAAAAAATAAGGCTCTAGCAACATTCAATAAATGTTGGTGTTTCCGTTCAACAACTGAATTTTGCTGAGGTCTCTCCACACAACTAAACTGATGCACAACCCCTTTTTCATCAAAAAATTGTTTACAAGCCAGCTCTTGTGCATTATCTGATCTAAAACATTTAATCTTAGCATCAAATTGTGTCTCAGCCATGTGAAAGAAACGAACTATTGCTGCCTCTGCATCAGACTTTTGATGCAACATGTAAATCCAGGTGAATCTGGAGCAGTCATCCACTAAAGTCAGAAAATATTTATGTCCAGTGTGTGCTGCTGTATGATATGGGCCCCATATATCGCAATGCAATAACTCAAAAGGCCTATCTGACAACTTGTTGTGAGATTCAAAAGACAACCTTCGTTGTTTAGCTATTGGACAAATATAACAAGGTAAATGTTTATTCATTTCTGAAGTGTTACAGGAGACGCGATCTTTCAAAATGTCTAACCTTTTAAAAGATAAATGCCCAAGTCTATTGTGCCAAATACGGGCAGACACATGTCCAACAAAATTATTTGAAACAAACTCAAAATTTCTAGTGTCCAGAACATATAATCCTTGAACATTATTACCCCTGCCAATCATCTTCATGGTGGTACTCTCCTGTATCTGAAACTGCCCTGAGAGAAGTGTAATTTAAGTTGAGAATCAACAGTCAATGCACTAACGGACAGCAAATTGAACTTGAACTGAGGCACATATAAGACATCATATAAAATCAGATTAGGACTTAGCTTGATTTCACCACATAGACTGACAATAATTTTTGAGTGATTTGGCAAAGTGATGCTGGCATTTTCAACTGATCTCATGTTCATAAATGCCTCAGCATTACAACATACGTGTTTGGTAGCTCCTGTGTCTACTATCCAAGCTTCCTTAGTAGCAAAGATAGGGTCAACAGATATGGAATAACAAATACCTGTGGTTCCTGTGTTCTGCTGTTTATCCACTCCAGCTGAATTAGTAGTTGAATGTGGTTCCAGATGATTTGATAGCATGTTCATTAGCTGGTGATACTGATTTGGGTTCAGGTTTTGAATAAAATCCCCCACATTAGGTTGATCCTCATGTTGACTAGTGGAGAACTGATTGACATGATTGTTGGTATGATAACTTCGAACATTTTCTCTAGGTCTCGGTTTGAATCCTGGGGGTATCCATGAATCTTGTAACACTTATCAACAGCATGTCCATGATACTTACTATGTGTACAATACGGCTTATCCTTTCTCCTGAAGTTTGATGTATTTCCAAATCTAGATCCTTCATTTCCAAATCTAGATCCCTCATTTCTAAGACTATGATTCAATACTGATTTCACATCAGACCTAACAGAGAAAGCAGCAGTTGTACCAGCAGACAAATTATCAGTTCCTAATGTCTGCGTGCTCAATTTTCTCTGGTTTTCCTCTTGCAACATGAGAGCAAAAACCTTGTTAACAGGTGGTATTGGATCTATCAGTAAAATTTGTCCCCTTGCCTGAGAAAATGTTTCATTCAATCCCATAAGGAAAGACATGATATACTCTAGTTGATGATATTTGTTCATTTCCTGAACACCTCCACATGTACATTTTCCACAATTACAATTCGGCCTAAAATTGATTAATTCCTCCCATACAGCCTTCAGTTTTGTGAAGTAAACACTGATAGAATTCTGACCTTGAGTCAAATTCATCAGATCCTTTCTTAGTGAAAAAATTCGCGGTCCGTTACTTTGTTGAAATCTCTCCTTGAGGTCATTCCAAATCTCATGAGCCGTGGATGCATAAATGATACTAGCTGAGATCTCCTTTGAGACTGAGTTCAATATCCAAGACATAACAATGTTATTGTTTCTAATCCATGAATTAATCAATTCTGGATTCGAATCATCTGGTTTCTTCATAGATCCATCAATGAAGGCAACCTTATTTTTCACTGAAAGAGCAATCACCATAGCTCGACTCCATGAAGGATAATTTTCCCCAGTAAGAAGCTGCGACACCAATACCAATCCAGGATTATCTGAATGGTGAAGATAAAAAGGGCTTGATGGTTCATCGATAGCCGATTTCCTCAGGTACGAATTCAGATCTGTGTTGATCTGATTCTCAGCTGAATCCATATCAGCAGAATAGAAGGCAGAACCTCAATGACTTCGAAATTCAGAGTGCTCTGATTCCATATTGAAAACAAAGGAGGAACGAGCTTGGAGAAAATATTTCTGTATTATTGAATTAAACGATACAAGCCGAAAGGATTATATAAACAAGGAAGAAAACAATTTGGCGGGAAAGAAAATATCTCCTAGCTGGTCAACCAAATAACAAACCAAACTGATTGACTAACAAAGGGTAAAAAAGTAAAAAGACAGAAAACGTAAAATGCAAAAACACGAGTTCTATTAATAAGCAACCAACATGTTTGGGTGAGATTATAGAGTGCTTATAAACAACTTATTTGGAAAGTATTAGGATTGCCACTTCTGCAACATAATTTTCTCCACCTCCTTCGCCATTTTCCCATCCTCACCAGCTACATTTCCTCCTAACAAGATTCTTTAAAATAAATAAAGATAAATGGAATACTCTTTAAAAATCATAAAGATAAATGAAAACTCTTCAAAGACGGTGACGAACCCCAGCTACCAATGAGTGAGGTGGATTCAAGCCACAAATATATTACACGATCTGAAAATACAGTCCTATAAATTCGTGTACATAGGATTGTAAATTATTAAGATGAACAGTTGAATACAATAAAATTGGAGAATATCTTCTTATTATTTTCTGTTCCAATTTTATCGTGTTATTAACATATATAGACAAAAACTAATTATTATTAAATATATATATTTGTTCTCATGCTGGAAAGCATCCAAGATGACATGAGTAGAGTGAATCCATGTTGAGATCAAGACCATTAATCCTTCCATCTTCTGTTGCTTCTCCTTCGTAAGCGCCACTGCAAATTGCATACTACCAAATTACTAATTTTCTACTAACTGAGATAGAATTCAGAAACTTAGCAAATAGATGAAGATGGAATCTGTATTATCCAAAATGGTAGACTCTTTAGCTATATATCTCTACCCTAATCATTACAGACCTTGCACTATATATATACACAGGGATAATTATATACAATACATACAGCTAAGCACGCCATTGTGGGTATCCCTGAAATCATGGAAGGGAGTGAGCAGTGATCAATTCCGTTGGAGCTGCTGTGCAACCGTATCTGATTCCCTTCAGTTTCAGGTAAGGTAAAGTCGTGGTTTTATATTATTACGTTTTTATCTTCATCTATGGTAAGTGCTTCTTCATCCTTCATCTTTTTAGCTCGTGCAGTTTGGCCCTCAAGTTATACGTTCCTATGACCCCTTCAAGCTGGAGGCAGTTTCTACGACTCCAAGCTTGTTCCGTAGATAGAGATGTCTTGAATTAAATAATGGTTTGGTTAAGATGTCTGCTACTTGATCTGCTGTCGGAATATAGTTGATGACAAGTTGTTTGGCCAGAACTCTTTCACGAACGAAATGCACATCAAGTTCAATATGCTTGGTCCTGGCATGATACACTGGGTTGGAAGCTAAGGCACTTGCTCCTAGATTATCACACCAAATTCTGGGCACTTCTGTCTGAGTGATGCGGAGCTCTTGTAATAATGACTGAGTCCAAACGATTTCTGCAGTAGTATGAGCTAGAGTCCTATACTACGCGATCTTGGATCTTGCCACGACCTGCTGCTTTTTGGAGCACCAAGAGATTAGATTACCACCAAGATACACACAATAACCCACAGTTGATTTTCTATCATCTGGGCATGATGCCCAGTCTGCATCACCATAGGCAGTAATGTTTAGATCTGGTGCCTCTTGAATTATCAGCCCCATCTCAAGTGTTCCTTTAATATATCTGAAAAGTCATTTTAGGAGGTTCCAGTGTGCATCAGTTGGACATTGAAGCGGCGGTTACATTTCTTGCCAAAAGCAATATCCGGTCTGGTTTGGGTTAGATATTGGAGAGCTCCCACAGCACTTCTGAATCGAGTTGGATTTTCTAGGTTCTGTCCTTCTGTTTTGGCAACCAATTTCCCAGCTGCCATTGGTGTAAGACTGGGTTTTAAATTGTCGAACCCAAATTTCTTTAGTGTGTCAATAGCGTACCTTTTCTGTGACATGTGCAAACCAGTCTCATCTCTGAAGAACTCAATTCCTAAAAACTTCCTCAGGCTGCCAATATCCTTCAAGGCAAAGGTTGTATTTAATCTTTCAATTAATTGTTGTATCATTGTACCACAACTTCCTGTTATTATGATGTCGTCTACGTAGATTAGTAGGTAGATCATAGATTCCTGAGTCACCTGGTAGTATACTGAATTATCAGCTTTTGACTGCACAAGATCCCACTTCAGTAGAGTTTCTTTCAGAGTGTCTTGCCAAGCTCTTGGGGCTTGTTTGAGTCCGTAGAGAGCTTTGTTTAGTTTGCATATAAAATGCGGTTTTTCTTGATCAATAAAACCTGGAGGCTGTTCCATAAACACTATTTCTTCTAACTTCCCATTGAGAAAGGCATTGTTGATATCAACTTGCCTCACTTCCCAACCTTTTGAGACAGCTAATGTGAGGATAATTTTCAAAGTAGGTGCTTTAGCAACTGAACTAAAAGTCTCGTAGTAGTCAATACCTGATGTTTGTAAGAAACCTTTTGCCACTAACCTGGCTTTATACCTTTGAATTCTTCCATCAGTGTCATGTTTCAACTTATAAACCCATTTGCAGCCAATCACTTTCATTTTTGAATCTGCAGGTACCAGTACCCAAGTATTGTTCCTAACCAAAGCTTCATATTCTTCCTTCATCGCTTTGAACCATTTTTCACTCTTCAGAGCTTCACTTATCTTGTAGCTCTGTCTCATCGATTGAGTTTGTTACAACATCAGCAAAGATTTTTGGTTTAAAAATTCCTGACTTAGATCGTGTTACCATAGGATGTTCTAATCTCAGTTCCTCTTCTGGTATATCAGGTTCATCTCTCAATTCTCTTTCCAACACTGAGTGTTCAGATTGCTCACCATTCTGTACACTACTTGGCAGAGTTTCTTGCATCTGTTCAAGGCACCCCTGTTACCATTTAACATTACTCCTTCATACTCATTTTCAGCAAGAGGCCCTTGTGCAGGTTCTTCTGTAAAGTGTGTTATATCAGCAGGTTCTGGAAAGTTTTTGTAAGTGCTTGACTCGGTTGTTTTTGTGGATAACTCATGAGAGACTAAATCAAAAGGTAGGTGATGAAGAGTATTAGGAAAATACTTGTTTTGAGTTGTTTTGTTAAGGAAATGTTTTTGAAATGGAAATGAGTTTTCATCAAATATGACATGCCGTTAGACGTAAATTCTACCACTAGGACTTAAACACTTGAACCCTTTGTGAGATATGCTAGGTCCTAAGTACACACATTTCTGAGAATGAAAATCAAATTTGTGCTTTTGGTATGGTCTTAAACATGGGTAACAGGAACATCCAAAGACTTTGAGTAACTGATGATCAGTGGTTCGTTTAAACAAGGTTTCAAATGGTGATTTATGTTGGAGAGTTGGGTTGGGCATCCTGTTTATCAGATATGTTGCAGTTAGAAAAGCTTCCCACCAATAATAAAGAGGCATATGTGCCTAGGATAAGAGGGTTAAGCCAGTCTCAGTTACATGTCTGTGTTTTCTCTCAACCCTCCCGTTTTGAGCTGATGTATGTGGGCAAGAGTATCTTAAGTCTATACCAGTTAATGGCTATTTTACTTAAACTCTTATATTCTCCCCCCATGTCAGATTGAATGGTTTTGATTTTTCTTTCAAACTGATTTTCAACAAAACTCTTAAACTGTGTAAAGTAGTGAAGAACTTCAGATTTTTGCTTTAGGGGATAAATCCATGTATACCTAGTGCAATCATCTACAAATAGGACATAGTATTTAAAACCTGAGGTAGAATTAATAGGGGCTGGTCCCCATACGTCTGTATGAATCAAATCAAGGGGCATTTTAGCATGAGTTGATGACAGATTGAATGGTAAGGCATGCGATTTTCCTAGCAGCTTCGGGAATGGAATTTTTTTATTACGAATAGACTCAAATTTATTACAAGATTTCAGAAAACGCAGTAACACAGAGGTGGATGGATGTCCTAGTCTTCTGTGCCAGATTTCAATCTGTGACTCTAGGATGTTATCTCTGGTAGATTTAGCAGGTTCAGGTAGGCTTGTGTTGAAGATGAACTGAGTTTTGTTAGGGCCATGGTTGACAGACTTTGTTTCTGGGGTTCTTGTGTTATGAACTGGTAGGTTGAGCTGATATAATCCTCCTTTAAGCTTCCCCTGCACCAAAGGCTTCCTTGTTGATAGGTCCTTCACAACACAATTGTTAGGATAAAACTCAACTGAGACATCATTATCAGAGGTAAGCTTGGAGACACTTATAAGATTTTTCTTTATTTGAGGTACATGTAGAAGTTTCTTTAAGGTAAGTGTCTTGCCAGTTTCAATATCAAATATCTGTGAGCCAACATGAGAAATTTTCAGTGTAGTACCATTACCAACAACTATCTTTTCCTTACCTCCATAGTCTTTTGCATCGACAACATTTTCTTTATCGGCTAAAGTGACATGGTGGTGGCTCCAGTCCGCATACCATGCTTGATCATCGATAAAGCTTGAGTTAGTGGTGTAAACGAGATGGATGAGAAGCGGAGATTTGATCACCGGGTCTTTTGCCCATATATTTTTCATCAAAACGATTGTAGCACCGAGCGGATGTGATTCTTGAGGCCACGGATCGACATGGATTTACGGTTTCGTTTGATCTTCCAAACACCTCTACTTGTTCTTCCTCTAAAATTCTGATTCCTAAGACCCCTGTTTCCTCTCCCATTATAAGGATTTCCAGGGCTTCTATTCCCTTGAGTGAGATTAATAGAACCAAAACCGGTTCTGATTTGATTAAGGTATTCTAATCTGCTTTCAAACGTCATAAGTATAGAGGATAATTCATGCCCGAGAAACATGATCCTTCTTTGTTGACTTGCACTACAATTGGAGTGTATTCCTCATCTAGCCCAGCTAGAACTTGAGTTACTAAATCAGTATGTTCAATTTTCTTCCCAGCAATTTCCAGATTATCAGCAAGTTGTTTGACCGTGCTGAGGTAGTGATCCATAGACATAGACCCTTTTCCTCATTCTTTGCAATTCAGAGGTAAGAAAGGTCACTCTGGACCTGTTGAGAATCCCATAATTTTCATTTATGGCTTTCCAAAGCTCACTTGAGCTATTACATCCCATTACTCGCATGACTATTTCTGGAGTCATTGAGGAATACAACCACCCCATTAGGAGCTGGTCAATGGACAACCACCTTGAATACTCAGGGTT